>CM040911.1:41123878-41491378 GCA_023029165.1 Gobiocypris rarus
TGTGATAAAATCACTAGTGTGAAAAAGTTGTTCAAACGTTTTTACAATTATTTTATTATTTCATTGCTGAATAAAATATTAATTTCTTTAAAATAATCTTAATAGGTTGCCACCTGTGCAATATGTAAAGTTTTCTCACTACTAAATATTCCACAGTCAACTAGTGTTATTATAACAAAGTGGAAGCAACTGGGAACAACAGCAACTCAGCCATGAAGTGGTAGGCCATGTAAAATCACAGAGCGGGGTCAGCGCATGCTGAGGCACACAGTGAGCAGAAGTCGACAACTTTCTGCAGAGTCAATAACTACAGACCTCCAAACTTTATGTGGCCTTCAGATTAGCTCAAGAACAGTGTGTAGAGAGCTTCATGGAATGGGTTTCCATGGCTGAGCAGCTCATCCAAGCCTTACATCACCAAGTGCAATGCAAAGTGTCAGGTGCAGTGGTGTAAAGCCACTTGTGTCCACGCCACCACTGGACTCTAGAGGAGTGGAGACGTGTTCCCTGGAGTGACCAATCACGCTTTTCTGTCTGGAAATCTGATGGACGAGTCTGGGTTTGGCGGTTGCCAGGAGAACGGGACTTGCCTGACTGCGTTGTGCCAAGTGTAATGTTTGGTGGAGGGGGGATTATGGTGTGGGGTTGTTTTTCAGGGGTTGGGCTTGGCCTCTTAGTTCCAGCGAAAGGAACTCTTAATGCTTCAGCTCACCAAGACATTTTAGACAATTTCATGCTCCCAACTTTTTGGGAACAGTTTGGGGATGGCCCTTTCCTGTTCCAACATGACTGCGCACCAGTGCACAAAGCACAAAGTCCATAAAGACATGGATGAGCGAGTTTGGTGTGGAAGAACTGGACTTGCCTGCGCAGAGTCCTGACCTCAACCCGAAAGAACACCTTTCGGATGAATTAGAGTGGAGACTGCGAGCCAGGCCTTCTCGTCCAACATCAGTGCCTGACCTCACAAATGTGCTTGAAAAATGATTAAAAAAATTGTATAAACACACTCCTAAACCTTGTAGAAAGCCTTCCCAGAAGAGTTGAAGCTGTTATAGCTGCAAAGGGTGGGCCATTAAAGTAAGAATGAGATATCATTAAAGTTCATGTGTGCATGTAAAGGCAGGCATCCCAAAACTTTTGGAAATAAAGTGTATCTCTACCCAGAAAGTGTTAGAAATCATGTTAACATCTTAATGTTTATAGATTAGCCACATTCATTTCTGTTGTAAGTCTTTCACTGTGATCCAGATTTTCCTTAAACTTTAACCCTGTGAAACTGCTTGACTATAAAGCAGTGTTAACCAATCACTCCAAACCGAAAAAGTTTGGTGACCCCCTGCTCTTCCTCGGCAGGCGGCCTAAACCAACCAGTATTTCACGTGGCGTGATGATGAGACAGTTTTCTCATGAGACCAGCTTATGACTTTTTCAAGGTCAAGAGTTGAAAGAGCAGAGAGAGAAAAGATAAATATTGTTTGAGGGGCTCCTTATAACCACTGTATTAGTTGCATGCTTTGCTTTTCAGTACCGCTTTGTATGTTTACACTGAAGATCATTGAGGGGCTCAAGTGTGGCGTCCATGGTAATTACGTTACAGCGATTTTTGGGGGTGAGAGTCATGTCCTGCTGTGAAGGACCCATTTAAAGTCTCTTTGTAGTCGATGAATTATGAATCAACTCAGTGTTTACAATGGAAAACTTGATGGAATAGAGGTATTTTACCAATTTCACAGGTCTCACAGAAGTTTTGTGAATCGCTAAAAAATGGCAAAGCAAGTTCAAGTTTGAAAATGCCTAGTATGATTTCTGTGAGGTCATCACACTCAATTTTTCTCGGTTTCTCTCTCTCAGGACTATCTTGGCTGCATTATTGACTGTGGAGACTTGCCTCTCAAACCTGAGGAGGTCAGCACCCTCTTCTGCAACATCGAAGACATCTATGAGTTTAACAGGTTGGTGTCTTCTTTCTTTTAAAGGTCTGGTGGTCAAGATGTCTGTCTGGGTGGTAGCGGTGTTTGCTGAATTTTTTTCCGACACAATGACTGGCCTTTGTCCTGCTCTGTCCCACCGTGAGGGACAATGTGCAGATGTCTGCCAAGAGCGTGTGTTCGGCGTTTCTGATACACTCCAGCAGACTGTCCCTGGACTGCTGTAGTTGATCTGGTATTCTCTTCATGAGACATTTTCTCAGCCTTCATCATAACTTAAGCTCTTTTTAAAAGATGTGCAGCATATGGTGTGTTACACCACGAGTTCATGCATGGTCCACCGAACAATTTAGTCAGTCTTGTTATGTGTCTGCTTTACACTGTTTATTGCAAATGACACTCTGTGTTTATTTCATGCTCGTACGCATGGTTGAGCCCAGAGGTTTTCAATTGGTGGGTCGCTGCTACTTGCCACTCAAACCCTGTTTTTACATAATTTTCTTTCTTGGTCCAGTCCACTCTACATCAGCCCCCTAATGACATTAGGCAGTGTCATTATTGAACATTATTGAACATGGCGCCTTACTGCCAGTTCTTGTGGGAAATCAGCTTGGCTGTTAAAAACAGGAAATCTTAAAAACTCTTGGGTGTCCTCACAACCTCATTTAATAAAACTTCCTTTAATATAAATGGCAGAGCATTTGTTCCCATCACAGCTGCTTTTGGCCTCTGCTTGAGATTATATTGGCATGTAAAGAACAGAATGAGTTATTCGTTTTTTAATAAAACCATTCTTAAGGGGAAAGTTTACTAGTGATGCACCGATATGATAATTTTGGCCCATACCGATATATTGGCAGATAAATCTAAATCCTGATTTTTATATACTTTTTGAGAGCCTGATTTTAAAAAAAATTGTCACTATTAAACGCAATGCCCTAAGCACTCAGTTATAATGTTCTCATTATAGTTTTATGTAGCCTATATGACAGACTTGTGCTGCATGTTGCCCTTAACTGTATTTTCCTTTTTGAAGTGTTTTCAATCGTATTTCAAGCAATGTAAAACATGGCGAACATCATCAAGGTGGGCAGCAGTGGCTCAGTGGTTCATGTAGGTTGTCTACAAACTGGAAGGTTGGTTGTTCTATCCCCGGTTCCACCTGACCAAGTGTCGAGGTGTCCATGAGCAAGACACATAACCCCAGCTGCTCCCGACGAGCTGGATGGCGCCTTGCGTGGCTGATACCACTGTTGGTGTATGAAAGAGTGTATGAATGGGTGAATGGGAGACAATATGTAAAGCGCTTTGGATGGCCATAGGTCTGTTAAAAATGGTATATAAATGCAGTCAATTTACCATTTACCATGTGCATCCATCTCAGCTAAAGGAAATAATCCATTATTTATAGGCTTTAATATATCGGCCAAAATTTCTTAACGGGCCGATAGCAATAGCTTTAAAAATGAACATATATCGGCCAATATGGTGGGCATATGGTGGCCGATATATCATGCAGCCCTAAAGTTTATCCATCAATAAAACTAATGTCATATTTGGTCAGTAAGATTTCTTTAAAATGTTTTTAAAGTCACCAAGTGTTTTTGCTCAGCAAGGCTGCATTTATTTGATCAAAAATACTGTAAAAACAGTAATAGTGTGAAATATTATTACAATTTAAAATTGTAATGTCATTTTGTCTAATGATCCATCAGAACTCATGCAGATTTGGCGCTCAGAAACATTTCTTATTGTTATCAATGTTGAAAAAAGTTGTGGTGCATAATATTTTTACATGTCAGAATGTGATACGTTTTATTTCAGGACTCTTTGATAAGTAGAAAGTTCAAAAGAGCAGCATTTATTTTAAATATATAACTTAAGTATATATTTTTGTTCAATTTATTGGATCCTTGCTGAATAAAAGTATTAATTTCTTTGTAAAAAAAAATATATATATAACCATTGTGATACTAAACTTTGAACAGTAGTGTATATATTCCAATTTGTCTAAAGCCATATGCTGTAATTACATGATTAATAGACTGAAATTTAGGTTACTCACAAATCAAAATATTCATTAAAATTATCATTTGCAGGTCTAAAATCATATAAGAGTGAATAATGACTGAAATTTGGTCTGTTCATCCCACAAAGCTTTGTGTTTATGGAAAACAGGGAGTTATTCTCTGATTGTGTTCGGAGAAAGAATAACAGCATGCGGGTTTTGACAGAATTTTCATTTTTAAGTGAACAATTCCTTTAAAATCAGCTCTCATGCGTACCTCTGTAGTTGTTAAGACTATATACAATGAATGACTGACCTTGTTTTCCCCTCCTGTCTTAGTTTAAACACACAAAGGCTCTCTCTTTGTCTTTTTGTACTCTTAAAAGCCCTCTGCTCATTGCTGTGGAATGTAGCCCCTGTATTCAGACTTGATTCTGTTGAGTCTACTTTCTTGGCACTGGTTAGAACTTTAGGACACATACAGATGTCATTTTCCTCTTAGCCAAAGCAGCCGGGCTCCGAGGTAGAGCTCCAGCCCCTGTGGTGAACAAGCCACACATGACCTGTCAGAAAGTGTGGGTGCAGCCAAGCGAGCAGTGCATCCTGGGACAGCAGACAGGACTTATTTTGTTCCCACAGACATCTGTCCAGTTATAGTGAAGCATTGTAAATTGTGCCTTTGCACTGGATTGCTGCATTTGTCTTGTGCAGCGACTGCAACAGAACAGGCTGTTTTTGCTGGCTTGGGAATCTCCTCTCTACTTTGCAGTGATGAAAACATTCCACTGCTGACTCATTCCTGTGTTTTGCAATAGTTCTTTTAAACCCTTCTCATCAGGTCATATTGTTCTAAGCTTATTTTAGTACTTGCAATCACACATTTCTATGTCATTCTGCACTCTGGTGCCCTTAAATGGGTGTTAAAACTTCAGGGTCAAATATGTATACCACCATTCGAAATTGGGGCTATGCAGCCCCATATGCAACAACTGCAATGCACTGTGTATTCTAAGACCTTTCTATCAGAACCAGCATTAACTTCTTGAGCAACTTGAGCTCCAGTAGCTCGTCTGTTTGATCGGACCACACGGGCCAGCCTTCGTTCCACACGTGCATCAATGAGCCTTGGTCACCCATGACCCTGTTGCCGGTTCACCACTGTTCCTTCCTTGGAGCACTTTTGATAGATCCTGACCACTGTGGAACACCCCACAAGAGCTGCAGGTTTGGAGATGCTCTGACCCAGTCGTCTAGCCATCACAATTTGGCCCTTGTAAAACTCGCTCAAATCCTTACGCTTGCCCATCAACTTTGAGGACAAAATGTTCACTTGCTGCCTAATATATTCCACCCACTAACAGGTGCCGTGATGAAGAGATAATCAGTGTTATTCACTTCACCTGTGTCACAATGTAATGCCTGATCTGTGTATTTTGCAATATTTCTTGTATTTGGTATTTTTGATCGAATAAATGCAGTCTGTGTGAACATAAGAAACTTCAGTGTTTTTACACTTTTTGCACAATTTGATTAAAATTACGTACAAGACAAATATTCTGCTTAAAAGTGTCAGCTGTGATAGTCATAATTTTTGAAAAATTATACAAATAAAAAAGAACAAGTAATCAGTCAGCAATACAATAAGAACAAAGAAACTACATTACAAACAAAACCAACAAAAAGTACATTAAATATAAATTAAATAAATAGTGCTTTGGGTTTTTCAGTAGTCTTCAGATACAGTAATAGCCAACTGAAATTGAATAAAGTAATCAAATGTAATATAACACTGATGTATACATTAAATATAGATCTTTTAATCTTTTATTCTTTCGGCTACTGGATTACTGGATCACTTGCCCACCGCGTTCATTTTCATAACATCAGTTCAGTTAGAGACACTACAATTAAAAACTGAACTTGTCTGTTCAATTATGAGTGAGCCGATTGAGCTTCACGGCACAAACGCAGCAGGAGTCAGATTTCATTCATCGCATGACCATTCATCGAGCTTAGGTAACAGCGGGATTCGCGAACGCGGCTGCATTCACAGCGCGTGATCAGTCTGGCGCATTTTCAGTTCATGTCTTTGGAAGCTTAACTTTCATAGGAAGTTCATTTGAAAATTTGAAACACTCACTTTGCTCTCCGCCGCTCTGTTTACATGAATCTCTGCCGCTCTGTTTACATGAATCTCCGCAGCTCCCGAGCCGAGCGCTGTGAGTGTGATGTTGAAAACATGTGGAAATAGCGCCTCCTGCTGGCTGTAGTCTTCAGCCTCTGGACAAAAACTCCTCAGATGATGCAAAATGACGATAATTTGCGTCATCGGAGGAATTTTTCCAGAAATAAAATACATAATTCTCTCGTCTCAGGGGGATATGAGAGGGGAAAGTACGATAATTTGAATATACTCCCGGGTTTCTACTGATACAAAGCTTAATGCTAATCGCTGAAGTAACATTTAAGACATAACCGCCTATGTTTATATTTGTGTGTAGGCTATTTGACCGTTTAGCCACGTATTTGAAGCCCAAAGTATACTTTGCTTATGCACGTTCGGCTCCGTCTTGAAGCATGCGCACAGGCGGCTGCCTAGGGAACAGTCTCTCTTTCGCAGCTTAATGCGCTTTTAATAGCACTGTTTAATATCAAGCACGTCTCGCAGTTTAGCACCAGTAGACTGCATTTTACAACACTCACTTTGGCTGATTTGTATGTCAAGTCTGGGCTTTAAAGAAGGAACGAAAGTGCACTGCTGTGAACGGACGGAATGCGGCAGCGGCACAATAATCGCTTCACACTGATTATCTTGTTTTTATAATCGATTTGAAGCCAAAATCGGAATCTAAAAATCAATTACGATTAATCACACAGCCCTAACACATCAAGTATATCATTTGGAACAGAGCCATTGAGAGACACTTACCTGCCCAGATAGATCCCTCTGTTAAATAGCAAACCAAAGCTTAACCTTGACCTCATGTGTGTGCTTGCATGAGGTCACGGTCTGCCCCTGGACAATGCTTTGTATTCACTTTGGATTCAAATACTCCTTAACACAGAGAATAAGGAGTGTTCTTTTCTTAATAAAGACAAATCTGGTTTTCCCCAAAGCATTAATTTCACTGCTCTGTTGTCTCCTCACTGTCTCACTGTCTGCTTTGATCTCAATCGGGAGAAATAATGGCTGTAGATTTGTCCCGAGGATTTGTATATTGCATAAAAAAGAAGAATGACTGTGTGAATTTCCCCCTCCATAGGATGCTGCGTCTCCAGCAAAAATAAAGGCTTGACTGCTGTGGGAAATACGAGCTAGATGAAAAGAACCGTAATGCAGCGAACTTCTGTTTGAGTTATACACACCGTGTTAATGGATGAATGGTGGGAGTAAGACAAAAGAAAGGGATAAGACTAGGAGGAGAGAATGAATCGAGAGAAGACAACAACTTATGGATTGAGATCATAAAAGAAGGGGAAGGGTGATGTGAAGACTGAATGGGACAAAGGGAATTAAGTTTTTTACATTCAAGGCCTCTTTTAGGTAATTCACTGTCTCTGGTCATAACTCATAGAATGAATAAGTGAGAAATGTTAGATTTTTTTGCTGTTCTTCATTGTAGTCTGTTGATTTTGATACATGGTTTGGTAGCCAATCCTGACACGTTCAAAGAACCAATCTGGTGTCTTAATGGTGTCTTAAAGTTTCTCATTTCACCTCAAATATTACCCTAAACACTAAATATCTCTATGTACGTACTGTATCTGGCAAAGAAGAACCTGGGAAAGTATTAAGTATGAATGTAGCACACATATTTCAATTCTCAAACCTTTGGTCCGCCAACACTTTCCTGGGATTTGAGTGAAAGGGCCAAAACCTCACAAGATTCGCCAAGGTCTAATTGAATCCAACTTATCTACTACAGTTCAGACCAGAAAGCAGATACTTGTGGCTTTGAATCGACAGTAACCATCTATTGTTTTACAATTACAAATTACAGAACTATGTGTTGTTATTATGACACACCTTTTCAAGACATTCAAGTCATCAGTAAAGAACATCCCATCCCTGCAGGCACCTAGAACTTTAAGCTCTTTGGACAATCTAAGAAAGCATGCATAAACTCATTCAATTTCCTTTATAACCACAATGAAGTCCCCCCGCCACAAAGGTCAGCCACTAAATGAGTTTAGTCTTCAGAGTTGAAGAGAGGATGATGAAGGCTGGAGTGCTGCGGTTTCCTTCCGAACTTTTCCCCTCAGCCACATGAAGGAAAGTCCATAGTGTTTAGAGAGCGTCACGTTGTTTTCTTTCACGACATGTAAGGAGAGTTCCCTCGAGACTGACCGGCCTGGCGGTTTGGGGCCTCGTGGGAATGAATGTTGGGTGTTTTGCTAATGGACTAAATGAAATACAGCGTGCCTGGTCGTTCAACCCTTCGGAACAGAGTCAGAGAATGTACAACCACTCATCCTCGGGCGAAAAAGTCCCACCGGCCACAAGAGATCATATCAACTCCATAACACTGAGGGAAAATACATTTGTTTCCATCTAGTGTTTGAGTCACAATAGAGATTGTTTCACTAAACTTCCTCTAGCTTTCCAGACACTGTTACTAGTTTATGTAATGCAAAATTGATGTTTTTCATTGATTTACTTCCTGAAATTAGCTTTTCCCCTCCAGCAGAATGTAGAAAATCTGTGTACACTCTCAAAAATATAAAGGTTCTTTATTGGCATTGATGGTTCCAGGAAGAACCTTTAGCATTCTTGGAACCTTTCCATTGCACAAAATAAATCTTCAGATTATTTAAATATTCTTTACACTAAGAAAAAACTGTAGAACTTTTTACTGAAAGGTTCTATTTTGGGAGACCAGAATAGCATTGCTGTGAAAACGGTTTATGAACCTTTATTTTTAAGGCACATTATGTAAGTTTCACCACTAGCGATTGCTTATTCAAATCAAAGGCGTAGCTTGATGACGGTGTGAATGAGCATGGAATCATGGGAGTTGTAGTCTTGACTCTTCACCTCCACAGCTGATGGAAAGAAATCAGATGGACTCGGGCAGAAATCATGGTCATGACTGAGCGAATGTATTAAAGTTTTATTAATGTTATGGTGGTATGAAGCAGGACACACCGAGGGCCCTTGGGAGCGAATGCTAATGAGGGAGACCTGCACTCTTTCTGTTGCGTATGTGGGGTAACGCAGCACTGTTTTACATGGTTAAAACAATCATACTAAATACATTTGAGTGTTGAAAGTTGTTATAACGTTACTACACTTTGCAGTAATCTAGATCGATATTAGAATATCATGTCAATAAAAACACGATGACTAAATGACTATTTCTAAATGACATGCAATTCATTTTAAAATATATTGTATGATGGAGAAAGCTCTCTCTGATTATGTTAGCCACTTGACAAAATAGTGTTGTCTCTGGTAAAAAAAAAAAAGGTATTCGCGGTGAATCGAGGAACGAAGCAATTCTACTGTGAACTGTGTTGAGCTGTATAACAATGATCAGTTTTCTGTTGATAAATGTATCCAAACAGTTGCTCATCTGTCTAATAAAATGCATACTATATTAAAGCGTCCTTGGTGTTTCCATGGCTTCTACGAAAATCAAGGGTTGAGCGGATATGACGTCATTGACAGGCGATGCAAGGACATGGTCCGTAACTCTGGTTAAAATAGCTGATTTCTCTGGATTTAAACATTGCTAAACATTTGGGATACTGTAAGTACAAAGGTCAACAAAATATATAACATTGTTCTTGTGTGTAAATCTTACATATTGTGTCTTTAAGAGTGTAGAAAGGTTTTCAAGTTTAACTGTGGGGATATTGGGACATGTTTGGAGGAAATCAAGCCAAAATGAAAAGCATCCCATCTGTGTGCATTTAGACAAGAGTTTAAATGATAAAAAAGAAATGAATGCTGTTTGGAAATGCAGGCCGCAGTTTGAGCCCGTTCCAGTCAAGAGTGTCCTCCTGAAACTCCAGTTCCAGATGTTTAAACAAACTAATTTCAGAAAACAGATTGCAAATGCTTTTGTGAGAATATGTGAGTAGAAATACGTGTGTCATGCAGCAAAACTGAATTGACTGTTTTGTTTTTCATAGTGAGCTTTTGGAAGATCTGGAACGCAGTCCTCATGCGGCAGCCATAGCAGAATGTTTTGTGGAGAGGGTAAGCACATGACCAATAAAAAACATACATTTCTTCCTGTTTAACAGCTTATTGGAAGGCATACAATACACGTATCTCAAGACAAGGGGTTTGTGTTTTAATGCACGTCATTCTAAGGGAAATTAATGTGTTATGTTGGGGCCTTCGCTTGGCAGTACGGCAGAAGCACAAAGAAATGTCTGGGCCAGAAAAACAGTTGGACTCTGTGAAACCTAAACATATCAGCAAACTGTGTTGAACTTTTAACACATGCACACATCAACTAAGTGCATTTGCAGACGATTTTGGTGCTCTTGTCTTCACACCACAATGACACAACAATGAGCAGACCAGGCTGGGATGAGAACCAGACAAGGACATCATTGTTTGGAGTGGTAGAGGGGTTGAATGTGCTCATTCCTATTTCTGCAATGATTTGTTTCTTGGTTTAGAAAAGGAAATCGTTCTTTACCTTTCAGTTGCCAGAGGCAGTGTCTCAAGCACCAAGACCCAATGTTTACCTCCTGCTGAAACGGCTACTGTTAGGATCAATTAGCACTGGCCTAGGAAGCACAGAGAACATTTGATTAAGCTATTACCGGTGGGTTATTTTGAGGTTTTAGCTCAATTTAACCTTCTCTAATGCACAAGGCTCAGAGTTTCCCATATAAACTCAGCAGCATCAATAAGTCCAAAACTTGTTCCAAATCAAAGCAATGCCTCTGGTTATCAGGCCCCAAATAGAGCAAATATTTGATGTGTTTACATGCTTGTATAGATGTAGTTCAGTGAATGTGACTGAAGCTGTGCTGCCCATATCTGGTCAGATCTGGGTATCGTGGCCATTGCCAAAGCAGATGACGGGGTTCACTTGATTGGGTTGTTCTGGTACTGCTTCTGTTTTTGGTACACAAATATTTAGTGGAAAAATCTCACACATACTGCCAAGTGAAAGCCAGTCTAGATTGTGCCATTTTTTCCCCCTTGTCTGTTATATTTTTGTCTGGTTTTGACAACACCACACTCTGCATTTATTTAAACAGCATGTCCAAAATTAGAAGTGTATTTTTGTTGGTAAAATAAAAGTGTTATCATACAATCTTTAAAATCAATTAATTATTCTTTTTTGTTTATGTGTGTATGTTTTTTAGAGTGAAGCTTTTGACATTTACACCATATACTGCATGAATTACCCCAAGTAAGTGAAGAATATTACTATTTCTCTGATATTATGTACATTATTAATAGTTAGTAAGGTAGTTTTTGTAGCGTTTAAGTTTAGGCATTGGCTAGGATTAAGGGATGTAGAATAAGGTCATGCAGAATAAGGCATTAATACATGCTTTATAAGTTCTAATAAACAGCCAATATCCTAGTAATAAGCAACTGCGAGAATTGAACCCTAAAATAAATTATTACCATCTTTAGTACTGAAAACCCATTAATGCTGTTGCACAATTATGCAAGTATGTGGCATATTTGTGGAAAACATAATTAGATTCATGTGATGTAGATGTCAACCGCAATGATGTATAATCATGTAAGATATTTGTGATGAATGTCGTGTGAATTTAATTAGTCAGTGTTAGCTATATGTCTAGTGGAAAAATTAGACATATCAGAGGCAGACATGCTTGGGTGATGACTACTTGGAAATACTTTTCAGCCCCTCTCTTAGTATTCCCATGGGCCTCTGGTACAACAGCAACAGATGTTCTGCTAGAGCGGATTTTGATCCACCTTTAGAGAATTAGTTGTTGCATATTGATACACATTAAACACTGCAGCGCTGATTAGTCTTAATACAGATTCTTGAGAGAATATTTATTTTAAATATTTGACATGGCAGTACTCATATGCATCTAATGGTGTTGGAACACTAAGTAAAAAACACATTTTGTGTGAAAATGGAAGAAGCAGGTTTCACCAAAACAAAAGAATACCGTATTGGTCCGAATATAAGACAACCCCCCTTTTTCAAGATGTATCTTTTGGACAAAGGGCTTTTTGATGAAGAAAATAATTTTTATACGGAATATTTTTCATATAGAAATTTTTGTAATGAAAGTATGGTAAATACTGGTAAAATGTACAAACGGTCATATTCAAAAATAAACACTTTTTGGCATCCCATAAAAATAACCTGTAGCCCATTTGAATTATATAACAATTAGGCTATCCATCTGGGCTATAAATCTGGGTACCGTCTTACATTTTAAAATCACGTACATGGGAAGTTTGGTCTCGCAAACATGACAGTCACGCGGCTCTTAGACGATAAGCTTTTCTTTGATTTTTTTGTGTTTTTAAGTCTTTTTGTAGCCTGACGTGATCATATTTAATTCTAGTCATAATATGAGTCTGGTACCGCTCCATTAGGCTTTGATTATGGGGTGTGTTTCAACCGAACCAGGAAAGACCTTAATTGGATAGACCTACAACCAATCAGAGCAACGGAGCGACGCGTAACGTTAGTTGTCAAATGTCAACAGTACTCAACTGCACTGTGTTGCCAAGTCCGTGTTTTTCTCCATTTTCTCCAGTCTGCGGTTTGAAGCGAGCCCAATTATGTGATATATAGACCCAGAAATGCGAATTTTAGCAGGCAACCTTGCCAAAATAACCCGGAAAGCTATTGTTTTGGGCTATAGCTTTGAGTACCAATTGCGCGGCATTGCAAAAAAACTTGGCAACCCTGTCTGCACGCGCGCTGGATTAAGTAACATTAGAAGAAAAAGATGAGTGTAAACGATCTTTGCCATTGTTGTAAAAAAAGAATTTAAAGATACACAGAGTACTTACCAACACAATCATCATTTCTGAGAGAAATAGTGAAGGTGAATGCATATACGAACAAGTTCTCTGTTTAGGATAAGAGCAAATTCAACCAAAGCGCTTTCGATTGCGTGGATGATTACGTTACTGTTGATCATCTGTCCATCATCGTCTAAAGCCCGCCCCGACAATTTCATTGTTCCGAACAGTTTCTGTTCGGGCATATTTACTCCTCTATGGATCAGTCCAGACCAAATTGCCCGAGCAAAAAAAATTGTGGGCGGGGCTACATTCGGCTGGCATCCAGGCTAGTCTTTTTGCACTCTTCTAACATTACACTCTGACACACCCTATTCCTTGGCACACTTGTTTTACACGTATTTGGCGCCACCTATTGTTGTAGGTTTATTACTGACATGTCAAAGAGACCCTGACTATAGGCAAACCCACCCGTTTTTTCAGATGTATTTCTAGAAGAAGAAAAAAAAATGTTTAGTCTTTTATTTTAAAAAAAGTATTTTATTCAGAACAATACGATGTTTCTAAGTTCTATTGAACGTTCAGAAACTCTATGCAAAGTGTTTTTGTAAGTACAGGCCCATCAGCTGAATGCATTACCGCAGGCCTTATGATAAGATGAAGTGCTGTCAGGTAAAGCTGCCAAACTGATGAGTCTCCCAGTAGACCACCCTGTTTAAATGTCTTCCTCCCTGTTTCCGTCCAGCTCAGTAAGCGTCCTGCGGGACTGCATGAAGAATGAGAGCCTGGTGCGCTTCTTCCAGGAAAGGCAGGCCACCCTGTGTCACTCGTTGCCTCTGGAGACCTACCTGCTAAAACCGGTGCAAAGGATTCTTAAATACCACCTTCTACTGCAGGTCAGTGGAGTACAATGCAGTAACAGTAGGGCAAATGGGGCCATGCTAACCAACCAAACCCTGATCCTTTAAAAAGAATGTATAACTCATGTCAGACAGTATAGCTGATATGTTGTCGCCCCCTTGTGGTAGGAACTATCCAAACACTTTGATAAAAGTGATCCAGGGTATGAGGTGGTAGAAGATGCCATCATAACCATGACAGCAGTTGCCTGGTACATCAATGACATGAAGAGGAAACAGGAACATGCAGTCAGACTGCAGGTAATCCCAGACATTAAATGCACCCTAAACAGTATCAAATATTCTGTAAGTGTGAGATTTCATTGTATTGAGTTCTATTGAAAATGTAAAATGCAAAAACAAATTTTATAGGAGATTGAGAGCTTGTTGCTGAATTGGACTGGTCCTGATCTGAGCGGTTTTGGGGAACTGGTTCTTGAAGGATCCTTCCGGGTTCAGCGTGTGAAAAAGGAAAGAGCATTCTTTCTTTTTGACAAAATGCTTCTCATTGCCAAGAAGAGGCTGGATCATTTCATATACAGTACTCACATCTTTGTAAGTCATCATAATTTGTCATCAGATTTCAGTTTTCTTTCCAAATCTCTACTGTATTATATTTACAGGATTTAGGATATATGCAGACCTCATGTTG
Source organism: Gobiocypris rarus (assembly GCA_023029165.1). NCBI lineage: Eukaryota > Metazoa > Chordata > Actinopteri > Cypriniformes > Gobionidae > Gobiocypris > Gobiocypris rarus. The sequence goes on from CM040911.1 coordinate 41,138,304, forward strand.
TTCTGATTGTTCTGATTTGGGATATGCAGGCCTCATGTTGTTCTGATTTGGGATATCCATTCCTTATGTTGTTCTGATTTGGAATATGCATTCCTTATGTTGTTCTGATTTGGAATATGCATTCCTTATGTTGTTCTGATTTGGAATATGCATTCCTTATGTTGTTCTGATTTGGGATATGCAGGCCTCATGTTGTTCTATTTCTTCTCCTCATCTTTCAAGTGCTGTAATCTGCTTTTAGTGGAAAACATGAAGGATCCCCTCTGTTTTAAGGTGTCTGACCAAACAATCCCAAAACAGCAACACATTGTTCAGGTAAAATATATTAAAAATATGGAAATACCTATATACAAAGATCCTTTTTATAATGTATATTGAAAACCTTAACCTTAAAAAAACGTACTTTATCTGTAGGCTAAAAACCAGGAGGAGAAGCGGCTGTGGCTACATTACCTCAAGAGGATGATTGTGGAGAACCATCCGGCATCCTTGCCCCAAAAAGTAATGAAGTTGTTTAATGTCAAACTATCCATCACTATGTATTAATAATGTACAGTCAAAACTGACTGGTTCAGTTATACATAGTTGACAGAAGGAAGTGTTAGCATGTTTGGTTCAGTTAAAACAAACTCTGGTGCGATTGCTCTGTTAGTGCGGTTCATTTGAATATGTGTGAACGCTGCCATCCGAACCCTGATGCACACCAAACAAGCGGACCGAGACGCTGAAAAGATGGTGCAGTTTGACTTAAATATGAAAATAACACGGACTAAAGATATGTAAAGGAACCAAAAACGGGACATGATGTCACAAGATGCGACCCTAAAAAGGACAGAATGCTCAAGCCTGTTTTTTAACGTCTTAGCCGTGATGTTGCCCATCACAGTTCGGAACAGGCATCAAACCCATGTCTCCTTGCAGCAGATCTTCGTTTGTGTGTCACAGAGGGATTCCTGCCGCTGTTTTGACTCCTTTACACATTTTATAAGCTCTTCACAAGTTCTCAGCTGGTCAAAATACCATCACATGTAGCTACGCACATACAACGAGCGCATTTAGCCCAGCACACAGAAATGTTTTGGATGTTTGGTTCCATCAAATTATACGTAATAAAAGCTGACTGATCAGGTTGTGAACTTATCCCTATGCCTTTAGGTTTAGAATCTTTAGGTTCTGCGTTAAAATGCCAATGTGAACGCTAAGTGGACCAGGACTACATGTTTTAGAGGTACAAGTGTGAACACATCCTAAAGTGCTAAATATGTTTTCCAGGCAAGGCAGGTTCTTGGTGACAACTTCTGTCAGTGTAAGTATTCTATGCATTCTTGTCATTTGTCATTTTGAGTGTTTTACTTGCTGTGGATTATTCATGTTTTGTATGACGTTCAGCCCCGCAGTTTGATCAGGAGCCAATAAGGAAGCCGATGCCTTCTCCAAGACTGGATGATGTTCATAACTACCACAGAGGAAGAAGGCAATCAGGTCTGGCAAATAGTGTTTATTAGAATACCTTAAAACATCAACACGCACTGATTCATATACTCATAAAAGTTACTTTCATAACTCCTGACAGAACCACCAGAGTTCATCTACACCCCTGAGAAAGCCAGGAAATGCCTTCCACTCCTTCTAGAGGGAAACCTGCCATACAAGCGTGGGAGGAGACAGTCTGGTGAATACAATCTAATCCCATTTTCTGAAACAGGCCTAAAGTGATTATGTTCTCAAAATAATTTTATTTATATACACAGTTGCATAATAAATAATCTTTTTAAATTTTTGGTTGAGCTATATTAATACCGGCACCAATTCTTGTACTTTTGTACTTGTGCGAAAACTGTTTTTACAGTTTAAAGTCTAAAATCCCATATTTATTTGCCTCAAGCACCTGCCAAAGATATAGAAGCTGCATTCCAGCAAAGTGGTGAGTTTAAACTTAAGTTCATTTTTCATTTTGTTGTGTTAATCTTATTTTTCTTTGCTCAGTGATAATATGTCTTTCAAAATAAATGTGAAAAGTAAACATAAATGGAACAGAGGTAACGTTTTTTTGTTTCTGTTTTTCTTTTTCTGATCTGCCATGGCTTCACTAATCATGACATCCAGGTTCTTTAAAGGTGTGAATTTCCTTTTCTTACATTTAAAATTGTACATACAGACTTAATTATGTCAATTTTACAACATAATGCAACCTTGTAGCAACTAGGGGTTGCACAGACTAGTCGACTTTAACGCTCTGCCATGACGCTTTAAGCCACACCGCGGTGCAACTATCTTTGGCCCGCAGGATAATTTCTAAGTACTATTAGATCTGTCCCACAGGTATATTGCACACACCATTTGTACTACAAATCCCAAAATGAACTGCCAGTGTTAATCGGGTGCCTGTAAGCGCGAGCCTTTGCCCCGCAATCCATCTATCATACAGTGCTGTTTTGGCTGTGCAGTGTCACGTGACAGCATTTTGTTCTTGCTAAAACATGGCATGTTTGGTTTTTCTTTGAAGGAAATTGTTTTTATCTCTTGTTGGCCTGTAGAAGAATGTAATCATTAAAAATGACTCCGGAAAAGCTGCATAAATGCCGCTGATTTTCATTCATTTAAATGTTTAATGTTGTTTTTATAGGCAATAACATAAGCTTTGTTAGTTCCAAGTTTAATATGTGCAATAAGTTCCTTTCAATAATTTTTGCAATAAACATTGAACCAGTCCGGCCCTCGACATGTACATATTTATTTAAATTTTGGCCCAGTGTATTTGAGTTTGACACCCCTGCTTTAAGCTTGAAGGGTTAGTTCACCCAAAAATGAAAATTCTGTCATTAATGACTCACCCTAATGTTGTTCCAAACCTGTAAGACCTCCGTTCATCTCCGGAACACAGTTTGAGAAATTTTAGATTGAGTCCGAGAGCTTTCTGTCCTTCCATTGAAAGTGTATGCACAGCATACAGTCCGTGTCCAGAAAGGTAAGAAGAAAGGTATGAAAAACATCAAAGTGGTCCATATGTGACATCAGTGGATTAGTTAGACTCCTTTGAAGCATCGACAATACATTTTGGTCCAAAAATAACAAAGACTACGACTTTATTCAGCATTGTATTCTCTTCCGCGTTTGTTTGAATCAGCGTTCACGAGTCCACAGTGACGCTGCTGACGTAAGACGCAAAGCGCCGTCTCCCTCAGACTACATGGAAGCACTGATCTTCCATGTAGTCCATCTTCCATGATATAGATCAGTGCATGGAAGCCAGATAACACATCAGCAGCGTCTTACGTCAGCAGCGGGATTCAAACAAACACAGAAGAGGAGACAATGCTGAATAAATTCTTAGTTTTTGTTATTTTTGGACCAAAATGTATTGTCGATGCTTCAAAAGAGTCTAACTAACCCACTGATGTCACATGGACTACTTTGATAATGTTGTTACGAACCCCACTGAGAAGAATGCTCGTGAAAGGGGGTGAGCAACATAAAAGGACACGCGAAACAGAAAGTGCCATTGAAAATCATTTATTAATGACAATATGGCGCTCACGTGTCAAATGGAAAGAAACAATATACACTCAGACGTAAACAAACAGACAATAACAAATATAAGTAAAAGGAACCATAAGACAAACGTCACAGCTGGTCGATGTCAGGGTGCACACAAAACACAGGCTGCCACCAACGCTGTTTCATCCAGAGACGGGGTTCGGTCAGGCGGCTAGAATCACACGACAGCACGCGTTCAGTTCCTCCCTCGTCTCCTCTCTCTCCCCTCATATATCCAACTCCAAGCGTCATTAAAGAACAAGCGACAGGTGTAAAGGGGAGCTCACCCTCAGAAGAAAATCAACCACAATCAGTAAACAAACACACTGATAATAATATATGAAATATATTATATAATAATAATAATAATGAAGAATAAGAATAATAAATTTGACCATAACAATGTATATATCTAGCTTCCACCAGTCCACTTTCCATATTCAACTTATAAAAAAGCGTAACTGGCGCGACTAAAGCGTAGCGAAGCATTTTGAACTGCGAGAGGCATTATATTTTCTGGATTATAATTGATGGATGCAGTTTTTTGGGCTCCCATTCACTGCCATTATAAAGCTTGGATTAACCAGGGCATTTTTTAATATAACTTTTATAATATGATTGTATTTGTGTCATTTACACCTAGGAGGGCTTGAGGGTTAGTAAATCATGCGGTAATTTAAATTTTGGGGTGAACTATCCCTTGAAGTCCAGGTAGAATTAATTCACATGCAATCGCTCTCTCACTAATGTATTCATATAAATGTAATATTTACTGTGCTTCTTTAGCCGTATCTGATTTAGAATGAGCAGAAATCTGAGAAAAATATAACGTCCCAAAGACAAAAGAACTGATAATAATTAGCTGTTATGTAAGAGCAATAGCCTTGTAGGCAGTACTGTGTCATATGCCATAGCTGTGCACAGGGCAGCCCGCGTTCAAGTCTCAACTCGAGGTTCAGGCTTATTTGTTCAGTGGACATCGACTCAACTTTCACCACATAAATGTCGACTTTAAAAATCTGTCTCAACCCCTAGTAGCAACAGGGTTTGTTTACTCAGCCATGATAAAATGTTATTCAAGGGTTTTTTATATATATATGTGTGTTATTTATATTTCTAAATATCTATGCCTATTTCCTTAATGGGTTTTTCAGGCTGGCAGTGAAGGGGAGTTGTGCCCACAGGCTGATAGCATGGGCTCTTCAGGCAGTACCAGTACTCTGGCATCTTCCGTCATTGAAGTTGAATCTGGCCGTGATGATCTGGCTTTATGTCAGGATGAGGATGACATGACCCCACTCCCTCCACCACCAACACTGTCCATTACTGAGGAAATCATGCAGTTCATTAACCAGAGCCGTGCTCGACAAGGCATGGCAGAGTTAACATCTGAAGTGGTACATATAGCACAAAAACATTTTTACACCTCAAACAATATGCAGAGATAGTAATTGCTGTAGTAACACAGCACAAAGCTTCTCTGCTCCTGGTATTTACATTGACATCAGTGATTTTGTTGCAGTAATGCTGTTCATTTGTTAATGTAAGCTTCTAGTTATAAGAATTTCTTTTGTTTTTTTGTCTTCCATAGTGCCAGTTGACTCCAGAGTCCCTGGAAGTCCAGCCACTGGAGGCACAGTCGTCAGATGAATCTAAACCACTAATATCTGAGGTGGATGAAAATAAACATCAGACCAACAATACCAAAATATCAGAGGCAGACAATAAACTGGTGAATGGGTCAGAGAAAGATGAGAACAGCCATCCATCTTGTGAAGCAAATGTTGCTTCACCAGAGGAGCTTGAGATAGCATCATCCCCTTTGCACACCTCCAAAGAAGTGAATCAACCAGAAGAGTTGACATTACCAGAGCCCAGTCATGGTGAATCATCCAAACCAGAGATAGAGAAGACCAAAGGGGAAAAAGATACTGAGGACTCTGTTAGTAAAATTGAAGAGCCTCATCAATCTGATAATTTGGACAAAACTGATGACACAGCATGTGAGGCCAGTTCAGATTGTGCTCATATTGCTTCTACATTGAAAGCAACTGACAACTCTCTTGTCCCCAAAGTAGAACCTGAGCAAAAACTGACCAAAAGTGACAAGCAGATTATTGAGAAGATACGCAGCTATTATGAGGCGCAGAGGCAGGTGTTGAGGAGGGTCAGACGGCACGAAGGAACAGCTTCTCTGATATTCCTACAGGATTAGTGAAGGATTCTGTGTCCCGATTCAATGTTTGTGTTCACCAAGACAGTCTAGTTGAGTCTGAGATTGGCCACTCAGACTGTGTTGAAACTTACTCAGCATCTTCATTACTCCCAATATCAGACCAAGCTGACCAGACTTTCAACCACCAGGAATCTGCTAATACAGTCATTCCTCTCTCACATTCAGATGTTATCCAAGAACAAAAAGACAAATTAGACAGCCAGACTGCTGAAAGGAAGGGGAAAGAAATAATTGGCCAAGAGTCTCAAAACAATCTGAAAGCCCGTCTCTCAAGAGAGAATAGCTGTGATGAACACACAGATGCTCCTGAGAAAAGCAAGACATCTGTAAATTGCACAACAACCCTAGAACAATGTGATCCAGAAACACCAGACCCATCTAATCTGCAGGTAGCTGATACATCTCTTCAATGTGGAAGAAGAACCAGAGCTAGAATGTCTTCTAATGGAAGCCTGGATAGCCTTCCCAGTCAGATTAAAGTTGGACGGTGGTCTCGTCATGGCAAGATGGTAACATGTAGTCATACGCTTTACGAAGGAATGGCAGAGGTACCAGATTTAGGATTTTTAGAGGGTGGACCAGTCAACCAATGCTTGGTAGAGAACTCAGAAAAGATTCTTAATAAAGTGCAAATGCTTGCACGCATGTACACTGCCAAGGCAAGCAGCATGAAGGTACCACTCCATCAGAAGAAAACACGAGTGAGTAGGGGATTATGGTCAGTGGAGGGAAAAGGGAGCACTTCACCTAAATCACAGCAAGAACAGCTGCACCAAGGGGATATGAGAATACTAAGTCAGCCCACGGGTGAGCTCTTATTATCTTGCGTGATAGCAAAACATGTTATTTTAAATATGTTAAATAAATGTTGCATATTGTTTTGTTACAGAAGAATCTTCAGTACCCACACCCACTGAACCTTTTGGTCACATCATTTTAAGGGAGAAGCTGTCTACAATGTATCAGCAAGAAAATTATTGTAATCTCATTGGGCCTCCAGATGAGATCTCAAAAATTGGATCTAATTCATTGTCTTTTTCTTCTTCTGAATCCTCTGCTACTTCAGTTAAAATATTAACAACTGTTATGGAATCACAAGTCTCTGTGATATCAGACCATAGAGAAAGCTCCTTAGAATTTGAGTCTAAACTACATGAAGTAGCTCAATCCTTGTCACTTCCAACTTCTGGAACTCATGTCCAAGAAATGTCATCCAACCTATCTGGATTCCCTTTGGATGAGCATGCTGACAACATTCTACAGTCCAGTCAGGATAACTATTCAAATGTTGGGGACAAATTCATTGAAATAAATAAGATTGAAGAAGGACAGATATTGCAAGAGGAAAACCCTGCTTTTGTGAACAATTCGGGTCTAAGTAGTGAACATTTTGTTGACCCAGTAATCTTGAAACCTTTAGAAGACGAGACTCACAGTGTGGAGGAGAAAATTGCCTCAATTGTACAGTATTGTGAAAGAGCATTGACCGTAGATGATAAACAGGATGATATTGAAACCACTAGCTTGGAGGGAATAACACCTGTAGTGACCTCTGTTAACAAAATAGGTGCATGTTCCCCATTACAGTTAGCAGCCTCATTGAAAAACCCTCCTTCAACCACTTTGATCGTCTCAGAGGGATCAGAGCAGTCATACCCTTTGGCTCAGTTGCAGGAGGATACAACTAGCCCTACACAACTGGCGCCTCTGCTTGATACATGCGAATGTAGTCCACTGGATGTTAAATCCAAAGAAGACCTGAGCAATAATTCAAAGTCTTTGAGCCCACCTTCTACACCCCCTTTAGGTGGACCTTCTTTGGATGAGCTTCCAAGGTTTACTAGCCAAAGACCTTCTAATCTACCCTCCACTGCTGGAAAGAGGAGTCCCTTCGCCAATTGGAATTCATCATCTCCAGTCGCTCAAAGGTAGTCACAAACCAAGCTGTAGTTAGTTATAGTGTGTACCCAGTTGATATTTAGGTTATGCTGTTGTAGTTTATATCACAGCAGTAAACTATTTGATTTAATTTTCATCTGTATTTTATCTTGTTTTTCAGAGTGCCACAAATGAGGACTGATGAACAGATTCAGGATACTTCTGATTTTGGTCTTTCTCATAACCAACCACCTTTATCCCATACTCTAAATGATAAGCCTTTGAACATTCCCTTTCGTTGTGGACGCCCATTAGATGCAAAACCACCCTCTGCCTTTACCCCAAACTGGCGAATTCGGTCACCATCTCCAAATAGAGGTGCCCAGAACTCCAGACCTTCCTCAGCGGCCTCAGCTCTTGCAAAGTCTCTTGCTGCCTCTTGTATCAGTCAGACGATTTCTCAAAACATGGCCAAGAGAGGAGCACATCTTCAGACTGCTTCCCCACCTGTAAGCGCCTCTCCTCTGCCCACATCTTCTGTAAGACTTAGGTCACCATCACCTAAAGCCATCACCTTGGACTTAAGTGCGGAGTCAGGTTTTAGAAGTGCATCCAGCACTGGGGTAGGAAACCCCCAAGGTCAACCCCCAAGGTCTTCTCCATCCCCATTTAGATCAAACAGTCTTCGATCTAGTCCAGCAACAGTTCAGACCCCTCCTCCTTTCCGTAGTCAAAGGTCAATATCGCCTGCACCTCCAGTTAGCCTCCATTCAACTCCATCTGCTAACAGCCCAAGTTCCGCTGCTCTCGAACAGCCTTTTTACACCAATTTAAATGGCAATAACAACAATAACAACAGTATGAGTAATAACGGGGTGGCCATTAACCACAATAAAGCACCATACTCAAATGTGGGTGGACTCCCTAATTTCCACGATCCTCAGCGAACAACCTTGCACAATAGGGTGGCTCGGCCCTTCCCATCCTCCGAGCCCAGCTCTCGTGTACAGTCCCCCTCTATTTGCCCATCTCCAATCACTCGAATCTCCTCCCCTCCACCTGCCTCAAACCATTCAAATCATCTGGTAACAAAGCCACCAAATCCCAGAACCCCCAGACAAGGTGGCTTTTTTACCCCTCTATCTTTGGATATCTCAAGATCAAGGTCAGCTTGTTCAGTATCTCCCTGTGGGAGCCCCAGAATCACCTCTCCACCCCCTATTGGCATTCCTACAAGTGTTTGGGGCTTTGCTAATCCACAGCCAAGGAATCCCTCATTAACAAATGCATGTTCTCCAACAAAAGCAGAGACAAACTCTACACCAAAAAGCACAAGAATCAACTCTCCTACCCCAATGGAAATGTCTCCATGTTCAGCAACCATCTCTCAGAGCCAGAGGAGGCTACGAGGAAACAGTTTGCCCTTTGTTGCTCTAGGAGATAGACCACCCAGTCCAAAAAGACAAGAACGCAGGTCTTGGGCAGAAAGTGGACGATGGTCAGTGAGTTCAGAATTGGGGTTAATAAGTCCTCGTGGGGGTTCATACAGTGGTAGCCCATCTTCTATCAGCCCTGGCCCTCTTTCACCTGTCAGACTAACAGCTGAAAGGGCCAGTCATAATGGAAAACATTTCACAAGCATTGCCTGGCCGGATGTACACGATCTGTTGATTAAATACAACACAGAGCCCAATATTGAAACTGATGCTTTGTCCTACACCGAGACAGAGCAAGATGACATAGAGGTTGCAGAATCTACATGTCGGAGCACCCTGATCTGTCCCTATGTCGCTCCAGGCAGCCCCAATGAGAGAGAGACTCCCATTCGTTGCCCAGCTGAGGGCAAAACAGATGACAGTGTTATTAACCAAGGGTCCAAAACAACATTAAAAACGAGTTATGCCACCACCGTCAACTTGCAGATTGCTGGGAGTGGGAGGATAGCATCCTTCAGCAATGCACAAGTCAGCCTGACTCAAACACTGTCCCCTGTAGCAGACAGCCAGAGCAGGAGAAGGGTCAGCATCAATAGCTGCAACTTCTCAATGCAGAACTGCAAAAGGCTGTGAGTGGTGTGCTCCTGAGGTCTAGTATGGTGCCTCATTCTTCAAAGACACTTTATCTGGCACTTTAGCATGTAGAAGAGGAGTCAGCTTAGAGATCCAAGTCCACTTCACTCAGAGGGGAAAAATTAACGGACAACAAAATACGGGTGTCAGCCAGTTGGTCAGTGATTTTCTTTTTTTTTAACCCTCAACTCTACTTCCTTTTTACCAGTAAAACATCAATAAAATGACTGCTTTGCTATATTTGGAGTGTATATTTTATTGCTTTTAAGACTCCGTAATATGCAAATTCATTATGTAATTGAACTAAAGCCTCTGTCATTCAAGGCTTTTAGTTGGCTGTGATATATAAAGAACTTATTTATGAAGTAGTTGTTTTCTGGCACTTAACTCTTGTTTCTTTGTTTTGCACATTTTTCTCGAATGTGGTCCAGACGTGTCTGGAAAATAGTGTGTTTCAGACAAAACATTCTCATGTATGTTGTGTTCTATACAAATTTGCTTAAAACATTTAAAAACAAGGGAACATGAAATCGCTGCTTTGATTGATGTTAATACGAACATCAAAACATCTGATCTGATATTTGGCATTGATGAAAATGTTTGCTGTACAATTAAGAAAAGCATTCCATCATGCTTAAGATCTATACTCTGGTGTGGACTTAGACAAGGTAATGCTGATCAAATGGACTCTTGGACTTTCTGTTTTAAATGTATTTTTAATGTAAAACGTTGTTGATTTCTAAATGAGATTTGTCACATACAGAGACAAAAAATGCTTAAGCCAATTAAACATATATCTCAGATTTGTTTACCTATGGCCTTTATGCTCCACATCATGCCTGCCACATTATGTAAAGAAAACAAGTGTTCAGTCTGCTCTCTGTACTTAAAAAAATACATGATTGTCACACTGTAATGTGCCCTCAGTTATTTGTACCTAAATAAAACCTGCATAGTGTAATTATGATTGTGTCATTGTTTGATCACAACTTTTAGTAAAAACAAATGGTATTTTGCTAAGAAACAAGTGATAAAATGGTAGATTTTGAGTGCATGAACTGAAGTGAATTGCATAACTTGTTTTTAAACTTCAATTTTCAGTGCAAGTTTAAGTGTGGGTCGGAGCAATGGGAATGCTGAAAGGTGGAGCGTGCCGAAAGGTCTTTTGGTCACGAAAGCTGCCTGTTCCACATAAAGGAGGGCCTAATTTAGATTTACATAGGGGCATTTAGGTATGACTTATATATTAACACGGACTGACTGGCCAACAAACTCCTTTTACCAATGAGAGACCTTTTGACACGCCCATTTCTCTGACCTGTAGTTATACAGTCGAGACTGCAGAGCAAATAGGTGGAGCGATGTCTAGCTCCTCCTTGCCAGACATCCAGTGAATTTGGGCCTAATGGGTGGAGCTAGAATATTCAACCACATCCTAACCCTACCAACTACTCTATCCACTCATTTGACACTGCAGTGAGTACAACTTGACCCAGTCCAGTCTAAATATAATACAAAGTATAGTGTTATAAATGTAGATACTTTAAAAATAAAATGAAAATTTTAAAAAATGTGCCATCAGTCTGCGGAAAGGGACTCGAGCGGGAGAATCTGCTCACAAAACAATACGGACACAGACATATGGGGTGTTCAATTCCAAGGTTTCCAAGATTCCAAGTTTTTCTCCCACTGACTCAATTTACTTTACATCAAAATAGGGTCGGGAATAGCCTACAAGATTGCAGTTGTTACAGAATTATTATTTTTTCCTTACACAAAGTCCAAATTAAGTCGATGAGTAGCTGTGAATGTTCCCAGCAAGCAATTTTGCGTCTAAAAAAGGCGTCTAATAGCCGTTAAAACATAGCCCAGACGTCTAGGCTAAAACAAGGCTAAATTTGGGCTGTCAGTGAAAATCTAATAGACGTCTAATCATAGCCCAAGAATAGACGTCAATCATAGCCCAAGATTAGACGGCTATTGAAGCGACTACATATATACGTCTAATAGACAGCAAATATGGGTCTAGGCTAAAACAAGGCTGAATTTAGGCTGTCAGTGAAAATCTAATAGACGTCTAATCATAGCCCAAGAATAGACAGTCATCAAATAGAGACTAACAAATGACTATTCTTATATATATATATATATATATATATATATATATATATATATATATATATATATATATATATATATATATATATATATATATATACACATAACAGATAACAAAATAGCCAAAGAATTATTTCCACTCAAATATAACAGGTTCTCAATAATAACAATCCATCCAAACAAATTAAATATAAAGGTTTTATTTAAAAAAAGAACATTGACAACATAGACAACTTAAGATAATACAAAAAGATCAAAACATAAAAATTAACCAAACAAAATGTTAAAAATACAATTAAATATCAAATTGGGATAAGAAATATGGAATATTAACAACGTAAAATAAAAAAATAAAAATATAAAGAATGACAAAATAAAGACCTAACCCTTTTGTTGGTTTTTAAAACATTGTTGGCTTTATTGCATTCCTTAACTCAAACTCTTTTGCCGCTGGGAAGTCGGTCATCACAGCATCTGCCAAATAAGAAACAAAACATTACACAAGAAAAGCATTGTTGACATTATTTTTACTTTATTTACAGTTATTGTGACAAAGTCATTCTCTTTTGCTTGTATGCACACTAGAGCTGGGCTATAAAAGGTTAAGATACGTGTATGTGACATGTTTAAAGAGATAGTCATCATTTACTCACCCTCAAGTTGTTCCAAAGCCTGTATGGGTTTCTTTCTTCTGTTGAACATACAAAAATATATATTTTGAAGAATGTTGATAACCAGACATTTGATAGCCATTGACTTTCATTGTGGGAAAATAAATACGATGGAAGTCAGTGGGGTCCATAAACCATTTGATTACACAGATTCTTCAAAATATCTTATTTTGTGTTCAACAGACGAAAGAAACAACTTGAGGGTGAGTAAATGATGACAGATTATTATTTTGGGTTTAAAATATGTTTTAGCCACCATTTTGCATTAGAACGAGATAGACAATTAGGAAAGGTGATTTTATTCTCTGTGTGTGCACTGTGCAATGTGCTGTGCATGTGTGTGTTCTGTTCTGTATATTCATTATTGTGCTGTGTTGACTGATTGCTGGATAATTTCCAGTCAACCTAATGTCTTAAAATCCAAGAAAGTGGATCACGGCACTCCAGTTCTGAGTTTTTTACACTGGCTTCCTGTCTTTCAAAGAATTTATTTCAAAATACCACTGCTGGCTTTTAAAGCATGGAATGGTTAAGGGCCAAAGTAAATTTCTGCTCTTCTGCTGCATTATGAACCATCCTCTCAGGTCATTTGGGACAGGTCTGCTTTCTGTCCCCAGAGTCAAAACTAAACATGGAGAAGCAGAATTCTGTTTTTATGTACAATATATCTGGAACAAACTCACAGAAAAACTGCAGTTCTGCTGCAACTCTTAATTCTTTTAAATCAAGTTTAAAGACATTACTGTTTGCCGCTGCCTTTTATTAAATGGGAAGGAATACTGATTTATACTTTTACTCTCCTGTTTTATCATGTTTTTATTTTCTATTGAGCAATTTTAAAGTGTTTTTTAAATGTCTTCTTATATTGTCTTTTTACATTGCCCAATGTTGTTTTTATGTTTTATGTAAAGCACTTATGGCTTTTTGAAATGTGCTATACAACTTTGCCTTGCCAAGTCAAAGACTCATATTTTCATATAATGATCCAAAGAGTAAAAGCATATTTGTGGCTTTCATAACAAATTATGATATATGCACATGCTTCTTGTTTATCGACTTGAAGGTAGGCTACAGATACATGTAGCATGTTAAGCTAACCACAACATGGCTTATTCTATAATGTTACTAGCTAAAATATCAGGTTCCTACACAATAACAAATAATATAATGAATACATGTATAAACGAAAACACAGATACTTACAAGGCAAAAGAATGTCATTTAACGTTTGCTGTTGCCCGTTGTTGTTCTCCTCCTCTTGTGTAAAAAAAATCACTCAAAACAGAAAAGTTTATCGCGAGATCTGGCGTTGCCAGTAGTCCAGGCTACAGTTGCCATCTAGCGGTTGAGAATTGTAATCGCATTTTTATATGTAACTTAAAATGGAAGAGAGACAAATAATATACGATCTACAATATTATTTGACTGTCTTACATTTTAAGTGAATGTTAAATATAATACTAATTAATATGTTTACAAATGCGGGTGGGCTAAAAGCAGACTACACGTAGCCCAGATAGACCTTGTCATGAAACATATATATGACCATGACACATCTTGCAGATATTACTGACATTGCGAACATTATGGGATATCAACCATATCATTGCGCTACATGCCAAAAACAATTAATCAGTTTTGAATTTTGGCTACAAGTGGGCTGCAAACTACCCGGTCTATATAGGAGCTAAATTGTGGCTATGCACAGCCTACGCATAAAACATGAAAGAAATGAAACCAAACACCTTGTAATCACTCTTCACTTTTCTTACATGATGGAATATCATACGTATCACAAATTATTTGGGCAAAAATGACTTGTAACAAATTCAAGGTTATTTTGGCTAAAACTGGGTTACTCATAGCCGGGCTATATCGGGTCTATAGTTAACCTAGACGGTGAAATGACGGCTATTGCTTGCTGGGTGTGCGCAGGGGCGTAGCCATCATTTCAAAAGTGAGGGGACAGAATGTCAAGCGATATCAGTTTTTTCTGACTTTCGTCTAATTGACTGGTTTTAGTTTTAATGTTATATCTTTTGCTTAATTGGCTTAATATGCTATTTATGTTAAAGCAATAAGCCTCCTTCTACAACAGTCAACCTAAGTCTGATGCTTTCTGTTCTGTCTATAAAAAATTACAAATTAGTCTGATTAGTAGCAGAAATATTTAACATTGTTGCTAAATATTTTGTACATTCCATTCAGTTTGCAAATGCATACGATAAAAGGTACACAACAACAAAAGACCCATTTTTGGTTCCCAAATCTAAGCCAAATCCTAAGAGACTTGATTTTAGTTATAACTTTAGTAATAACTTTTCACAAACGGAGTAGTTACTTTGTTTTGCTTATGCAAGGCAGTGTAGACATAAAACACATAATGATTGTTTAATGGAAAAAAAACTAAACTTATTCCATTAATTATCTTATTCCAGTCGTTTGTTTTTCCTCACCTCTGAAGTCTCCTCAAAACTTTCTGCCTCATCCTCTCTCAACTTTGAATTAACTTCTGGCTCTGTCTATTGACAATAAAGAAGTGTTTGAACTACGTACATACAGGGAATTATGACATACAGAAGAAATGATGTACACTGCTAGACAATAGCCAATCATTTGTATCCTAAATTATCTTTCCTATATTTTCCTAATGACAATTTTATGATTGGTCTATATGGTACTACAAATATTGGTTCAACATTAAGCATAGATGTATAGAAAAATTGTACAATGTATATAAAACATTTTTAAAAGCCACTCTATCACTTCTCACCTGTGACATTTCTTTTGTTTGTGTGTCATCCTGTTTCTGACCTGATAACCCTAAACTGCCTGTGTCTTGTTCAATCTTGACAACACAGAAAGAAAGTTAAATTACTTTCAAAATTGCATTTTAAACAATAAAAGAAAGAGAAAACTATAAATTAAGACCTATGTTAGAACGTAATGCATACAATTGAATACTGCATTGCTAATGAATTGTATAATATAATAAAAATTGTAGGGTTAAACATGTCACAAAGCTGCCTGATTCAGACAGATATTTAGTGGCTGTTAATGCGTGAAAACCTGAATTCAACATTAAAAATCATATATATATTCTAATTTTAAGAGCTTTGATAACATATATTTGAAAATAAAAGACGTTACAAAAGAAAATACACTGAAAATAAGTGCACGTTTGTGTGAAGAGCAAATATTTTCAATTTCCAGCAAAACCTGCTAACGTAATTATTCAACAAGAGAAAAAGGCAGTTATTCATCGTTGTGCAACACAATTCGGATACATGCCAACTTACTGTGCTTGACTTTTTCGTAAAAAAAGAGTGGATCGTTTTTTGCCGTTTTGAACTCATCGCGACCTCTATGAAAATGATGATTACAGCGCGGTGCGAGCATGGGCGTGTGGCGGCCGTGACACGTGAGGGACTGATTACCATGGAAACGTGAAAGGCACACGTATGTAGGTAGATCTCGTCTCTTTGAATTTTTAATTTTAAATCTGGATTTATACACATTGCCTCGTGAAAACATCAACTGAACACAGTTTGCCAAATGCAAAAGTGAGGGGACGAATTTACATTTTATATAAAGTGGGGACATGTCCCCGTGTCCCCAACGTAATCTACGCCTATGTGTGCACGTGTGTGCAGGGCAGGGTATGCAGCAACATTTATATATATATATATATATATATATATATATATATATATATATATATATATATATATATATATATATATATATATATATATAGAAAAACCATTTAAAAAGAGAGAAAGAGATGTGACCCTGTAATTATAGCTTCCATGTCACCCAACAGATGTAGATTTAACTATAGCCTGTATGTCTGACAGCACAGCTAACATGAACAGCAGCTAATGGTAAAACAAAATCTATTAATGATTCAATGGTAAACCAGACATATTGCATAAGTTATGTTTTCCAGCTTCTAGTCATTTATTGTTCATGCTTCCTTATATTTACCAGTTATTATTTTGCATTAGTTGTTTTCCAAATTTATGTAATTTATTGTACATGGCCTGCTACCTTATATTTTCCAGTTTTCAGCTCAGCAACCTCCTTTTGCATATAAACTAGCCTTAATTTAATCCCCCATTTGGCTGCTACATTCCTAGTGTTAGCAAACGCTAGCTGGTCTGTTAACATGAATATGTGCAAGCCTCCAAGCACAGACGCCACACTTTAAATCCTACCTGTTGCCTTTCACTATCCACTTGTTGATACATCCCTTGACATGCCATCTCCTACCTGTCGCATCCCTTGACATGCCATCTCCTTTTCCCTCTTTCTTTTTCTATTTTTAGCCCCCGACAGCTTTTCTGCTTTATCCATCTTTCAACAACTTTGCGTATAGTACTATGACAACTGTAGCCTACCCCTGCTCGCTCAGCGCGCTCACGGGGTGCCGCGCCCACTCGCGATATTCCATTATTATCCCAAATTATTTTATGGAATTTTATGAGTTCGCCTACTCTAGCCTGTTAGTCCTCTAAAATGTTATATAATATTAAGGAAATACAGAAATTATTTAGAAACGCACAACAGCATCTACATTTAGAGAATTAAAAAAAATAAAAATATACCATCGCTTTGGCGCCCCAAGGTGCTGCGCCCTATGGGCCGCATTAAGCGCATACCCACTTTTGCGCCACTGCGTGTGTGTCTCTCGTCTCAGGGTCATATGAGGGGTGAAAGAACGATAATTTGAATATACTCCCGGGTTTCTACTGATACAAAGCTTAATGCTAATCGCTGAAGTAACCCTTAAACCAATGTAAAGAAGACTCACGAGTCACGACAATGTTTTTGTAATCTTGAATCTGAAACTCTCACATTGTAAATATTAGAAGACTTTTGGAAGCAAGAATCTATGTTTTTTTTTTATACATTTTACAAAAGTGTATTTAATTCTGACATAATATTCGTCTATGGCTTTTCGTGATTTTCCCCTCTGTAAAAATAGTTTATAGTTCTCTGTTATAGAAAACAGCTAGGTACACACACACACACACACAGAGACAAATGTTGTTGTTTTTTCAATGCTAATGCAATCCATCTAAATAGTCCAATGTTTAGCTAACCACATGGTAGAAAAAATCACGTTAATGTCCTCAAACGAGTACTTCACATTTATTGATGTCCTAGATTGCTTCTATTACTAAAATATGTCAAATTTTAATCCCCATATGATGATGAGACAGTATTGTACATAAATACATGTGTTTCATTCATATAATTTGAATAGATTTTTTACCTGGGTCATTTTTCTTTCGGGAACTGGGGTAGAAGTTTTTTGCTGATATTAGCCATTTTGTTCTCACTGACAGTGGTGTAATGTTGTGATATCACCACAAGATGGTTTGGGCAGTGTCCCTAAATGTGGCCAACAGGTCTAAGATTTACTAAATTGACTATCATTGTGTCAAGAGGCAAAAATGTAATGTCCTCATATGAGGACGCTGGGTCTCAGGAGGTTAAAATTACAGACAATTAGGCTACTTGACTCATTTTTGCTTCCACTCAACAGCAAGTGTGACCAGAATATGTTACAATTTTAACTGTTTTGCATGTATGTAGAGAGAAACTAGGATAATTTCAGCATCACGATGACATATTAGTCAATAATTACGTATTACGATTTATCGGTACTACTACTACACAGGTTAGAACATCATATACAGTATTGACCACACATGTCATTTAAGACCAGCGCATACGCATTATAACTATACGCACTCGCCATAACAAACCACCATCCAGTACGTATTGGATCTCACTCAGAGGACATCTGAGTTAGCTAGAAGCAGTAATTTTCCGATTTACGAATAAATGGAAAAACATTTTTGAGCTATAGGTTGCGCTGTGTTAAAGGCTAAGACATGTTAGAGAACATTGCTAAACTGTAAAACGGTTGCTGCACTAAAACAATAGCCTATCGCTCAGCCATATTAGTTGACATCCACTAATGGCTACATCATGTTTATTTTATGTATTCGTCTGTTCGGTTTCCCGGAGTTTGACGGATCTCAGCAGCGCTTCAATGCGATGGCATAAAAGACTGTAATATACCGCAAAATAAATTTCACTCTTAGCATGACCGACAGAAAGGCACACATGCTTAAAGTGCTTTCAGTTTCCCACGCTCAAGTGCAGATGTGTGTATGACTCATGGGAGTATCACAGTCTAGTCCAGCCCAATCATCACGCGGAGGTATATAAACACACTGCACAACACTGAATTTCTCTGTCGAGATTACACCACGCTGTGGTGCTCATGAAGACGGATAGTTACTTATGCAATGGATCTCAAACTTTTATGAATGCTTTGCTTTTCCTTGGAGTTGTGGCAGATTACAACACGCTGATCTATTCTACATAATGATTACACGTGAATGTGCAATTCTTGGACTTTTCCCTCCAGGCATGTTTGATGAGGTAGGTCGGTGCTACGGATTGTCTAATGCAAGTTTTAAAAATGTATCTTTTAAGTCAGTGTCAGTTATATTTGTTAAATGCAGTTTTGCCTCTACATAATATAAAATAAATAGCAGATAAGAATGAATGTGGCAATTACATCTACACATATTTTTAAAGTAATAATCCTGTTGATTCTATTCATCTTTTCCCTCCTCTCTTATTTTTCTTTAGATTAGAGGCAGAATGTGTCTTCAACCATGTGCTCCACTGTGTACCTAACATTAAGCCAAACCCCAGGGAGGTTGAGATGCAGGTAGCCACCCAGAGCGCCCCATCTCTGCCTAGGCCTGATGACACACCTGGTGCTGAGGGGGAGCTGGATATTTAATATGAGGACAGATTTACTCCACTATTCCATGTGTTTCACCTCATTATTTCTGTATCTGCTGATAATGTTGACAAGACAGATCAAGTGTCAACCAGCATGCAGCAAAGAGGGTGTGAAGATAGTGCAAACGATTGCAGATGGGCTGAGCAAAGAGGTACCTTGTTATTTAGTACTAAATCAATTATTGAAAGGAATTTCTGTCCTTTCTCTGCATCTGTTTAAGGTATGGTTTCTCTCATGACAGGAAAAAGAATACTTGCTGTACACACCAACTTTAGCAGATTTTAAGGTATGTGTTTTTACACACTATCGTTAGTTGTCAGTATATTATTTGAATGTCCTGCCAAAAAACAAACAAATCTTTTGCAGGTCTATGGTTGTTGGGACATTGGAATCTTTGTCCTGTGGTGATAATAATATATAATTACTCATCAGATAACTGATCATATAATTGCTTTAGAACTGGAATCAAGATATAGTGTTTGGATACGTTTTATGCTAAATGTAAATTGCATAACATGCTGATATCAGCAAGCAACAGTGCTGAATTTCTGGGCTCATAGATTTTTGTGAAGAACAGCTGGGACATTTTCATCCTTTGTTTGTTCTTTTGTCGATCTTTAGTTTACACTAGTGTTCGCTGATATATTTCAGAAGACTTTTTGTGTAAGCACCATTTGAAGATTTGAAGAGAATGCGCCCCCAACCCAATCTACCTAAATGCGTTTGTCTGCACAAATAATTTTACACCAGACTGCTTTGTGAACGAGGGGCAATGCAAGGCAGGCTTTGATAAAAAGTTGTTACTCAAGGATGGATCTGTACCAACTGTGTCACGGCCATGGTTGTAGCCAGCTATGGTATTTTTATGAAGTGTATATAATAATTGACTAACAGTACTAACACGTCAAAGCCTATCAAATTAAAGTAGGCGGGCTTCATGTTCACAGAAGCTGCGACGCTTCAGGAAATGTTGAGAGATGTAAGTAGCTAAACTAAACATTTTGTTTTTGACAGCTGTTTTAGGATAGATATGTTAAACAAAAATAATCAGGCTAACTATAGTACAATTTTGTCTAATTTTGCCATTTTTAATTAAAAAAGGACCTTAATGAAGCCGATTTCATCAGATTAGGCATAAAATAACGAATGTGTAAAAATTTTGAAATAATTTAATAAACTTATTTACCTAGCATTAGTAGCCTTCAATTAATTGATTTGTCTAAGAAAATGCTTATTAAAATATAGGCTAAATATCAGTTGACCCTATGTTTGCTTTCTTCAGACGAAAATGAAAAACTATCGGTCAAAGCTCAGCTTTAGGAGGGGAAGAGTCAGGGCAAGATAAAGAGACAGAGAGAAAAAGAAAGAGTGATTGAAATGAGATAGCAGGAATGATTGATAATCTGCTGCCCACGAACATGGCTGGACGCTGTGGGGGAAAACTCCTTTTTGTCAGAATACTGAAGCTTTTTATGATCACGCAGTGAAACCGCATGACCATTGGTTCATGCAGTGAAAGCTGTTCAAACCAATGGCAAGGCAGCGGAGCTTTATGAGCCTATGGCGACGAAGCTCGCCAAAGTGGGCGGGGCCATCTGGCTATCTATGCGGTTATTGGATCGCAGATAATTTCTTCTTCAGCCATGAAGATCACCTCTCATCACTGAACTTGCCCCATCGGAGTTAAGGCTGACGCTGTACTGGGTTCCCCGCAGTGTCTAGCTACGCAGTAAGAGTCAAGTATCAAAAGGAACTCCAGTTTGAACTGAACACAGCTACTGACGGTTTCTGTTTTCTTTCAGTGAGATGAGATCTTGAAGCTCTGCCCTCTTCTCGAAAAGGGGCTGGTGACACCAGCTCATTTGCATTTAAAGGGTTACACACAAAAACTGCATGTTTTTGCTTACCCCCCAAAAGTGGCAATTTGAACATGCTGTAAAAAATGATCTGTGGGGCATTTTGAGCTAAAACTTGACACACAAACTTCAGAGACTTATTTTACATCTTGTAAAAAGGGGCATAATAGGTGCCCTTTAAAGCCCAGCAATATCCAATCACTAATCTGATGCTGTTTCTAAAGTAAATAATGCTAATGCTGCTCTCATAGACCTTGCAAAACCTTTTTTTTTTTGCAGTTTCGAATCTGCTTAGTTTTTGTAGAGTGAACATGCAGTCTTTAGGCATCACTGCTGCTACAGGCTATTAATCGTTGTGTCTTCTCCTTTAGCAGAACTGCTCCAACTCCACGCTGGCGTGTTTTGCATTGGAACTGAATGTTTTGTTTGTTGAAATCCAGAATGTTCCAAATGTGTCTCAGAAACTAATTAGGATTCTCAACAACCTGAATAAACATAAAAAGGTGAGTTCAATATCTACAAGTCATCTAGGCTGATCCAATAATCTGATCATCTATTATTGGAGAAGTGGCTGCATAATTCTGAGGTCTGTGTTCAGCTCATGTAATTGTTAGTGGCTTTGTAATCAAGATATTAGTTCATAACAGATAACCTTTAATATCATAAAAGATGGTATGCAGGGTTTGAAATGAACTTTATTACTCACCTTCTGCTAGCAAAACAAAATTATCAGAAATAAAAAGGTTTTAAAACGATTTATTATTAAATCTGATTATGAATCAGTTTAAGAGTTTCTCAAACACTGCAGATAATATTAAATCAAATAGAAAACAAAACAGTCTCTTTGCAGCATTTATTTTGTTGTAAAAATTAAATATAGCTCACTCCAAAGGGAATGTTTAATAGACACGTTGAAGATACAGCATGTTGAGCAAACAGGCTGTTAAAGGCACAATATGTCATTTTCGCTAGAGGTCGCTTGCTTGAGGATGCCTTGATTTCATGGAATCATGGGAGTTGTTGTCTTCACCTCCACAGCCGGTGGAAAAGAATCCAATGGGACTCAGGCAGAAATCATGTTCATAGATGAGCTAATGTTAAAGATGTATTACTGCGTTACTGTAGTATGAAGCAGGGTGAGGCTGAAAGCTGTTGGAGCGGAACGAGGCCACTGGAGCGATTGCTGATGAGAGACAAGACACAAATAAAGAAAGCTGAATCAATGATTTCTAATTAAGAAAAAAAACAATGCATCGAGAAGAAAAGGGTAATCTGTATTTTTATTTCTCTACATGATGCATGGACTTTATTCATGCCACAAAAACAAACTGAAAAAAAATGCACGATACACAATCTTCCAGCCTAGGGTGAAGTCAGTACCTCTGATAGCGATGACATGCAAAGCGATGATTTAGCCAGATTGGCTAGTGAGTTGATATGCTTTACCCACCACAGTCATTTTCACCCGCATTTGGTGTTAATTTAAAACCCTGATTGTATTGGATTACAGTAATACTTGTAATAGCCATGTACACACTGTGTACATTTATTGTATACATATAGAAGCAATAAGCGACAGGGCAACATTTCCCCACATATGCAAATACTGTATAGATAGAAAGATATTTTCAAGTTACATCGAAGTAAATACTATTCTTTGTTATTCAACAGCCTTTGAACAAATCTTGATTTAATCACAGTTAACCAAACTGAAAATCATTCAATTACATTTTTTGAATTGAACATATTGATCCAAAGACAGTGGCAGGGAAGAAAGGAAGAAATCCTGAGCCAATCAAAACTCTGGGTTTGACGCATTTTAAGTCACCATGAAATCAAAATGGACCATTCTGTTTTTTTTATGTAATATTTTAGTGCTTATTATAAATTATAAATAAAATATTTATCTGTGCACTTATCTGTGACTGATTTCAACAGTGTTTCTCAGAAATCACTGCACCTTTACATTTATTTAAAGCACATATGCATGCATTTATACATACACAAATGTTTCACCAGATATAATGCTTAAAGTCCATAAAGGCATAATATGTAAGAGTTTTATATTAAAATATCCAAAAACAATGAGAACAATGTTATATATTTTGTTGACTTGTGTACTTGCATTATCCCACGTTTCTAAGAATGTTTAAATCCAGAGGAATAAGCTATTTTAACCAGGACAACCAGGCCTATTTACATTACCCTTCAAAATGCAAATTGAAAATATGCCCGATGGAAACGTGCCAATTTCGCAAAAACTCGCTCTTAACTTGCTCTCACTTACGTTCGCATGAGGTGGTTTTACAGGCAATTTTCATAACAGATAACCTTTAATATCATAAGATGGTATGCAGGGTTTGAAATGAACTTTATTACTCACCTTCTGCTAGCAAAACAAAAATTATCAGAAATAAAAAGGTTTTAAAACGATTTATTACTAAATCTGATTATGAATCAGTTTAAGAGTTTCTCAAACACTGCAGATAATATTAAATCAAATGAAAACAAAACAGTCTCTTTGCAGCATTTATTTTGTTGTAAAATTAAATATAGCTCACTCCAAAGGGAATGTTTAATAGACACGTTGAAGATACAGCATGTTGAGCAAACAAGCTGTTAAAGGCACAATATGTCAGGGCTAACCACGCAGAAGCTTTGTCTTGATTTCATGGAATCATGGGAGTTGTTGTCTTCACCTCCACAGCCGGTGGAAAAGAATCCAATGGGACTCAGGCAGAAATCATGTTCATAGATGAGCTAATGTTAAAGATGTATTACTGCGTTACTGTAGTATGAAGCAGGGTGAGGCTGAAAGCTGTTGGAGCGGAACGAGGCCACTGGAGCGATTGCTGATGAGAGACAAGACACAAATAAAGAAAGCTGAATCAATGATTTCTAATTAAGAAAAAAAACAATGCATCGAGAAGAAAAGGGTAATCTGTATTTTTATTTCTCTACATGATGCATGGACTTTATTCATGCCACAAAAACAAACTGAAAAAAAATGCACGATACACAATCTTCCAGCCTAGGGTGAAGTCAGTACCTCTGATAGCGATGACATGCAAAGCGATGATTTAGCCAGATTGGCTAGTGAGTTGATATGCTTTACCCACCACAGTCATTTTCACCCGCATTTGGTGTTAATTTAAAACCCTGATTGTATTGGATTACAGTAATACTTGTAATAGCCATGTACACACTGTGTACATTTATTGTATACATATAGAAGCAATAAGCGACAGGGCAACATTTCCCCACATATGCAAATACTGTATAGATAGAAAGATATTTTCAAGTTACATCGAAGTAAATACTATTCTTTGTTATTCAACAGCCTTTGAACAAATCTTGATTTAATCACAGTTAAAACTGAAAATCATTCAATTACATTTTTTGAATTGAACATATTGATGCAAAGACAGTGGCAGGGAAGAAAGGAAGAAATCCTGAGCCAATCAAAACTCTGGGTTTGACGCATTTTAAGTCACCATGAAATCAAAATGGACCATTCTGTTTTTTTTATGTAATATTTTAGTGCTTATTATAAATTATAAATAAAATATTTATCTGTGCACTTATCTGTGACTGATTTCAACAGTGTTTCTCAGAAATCACTTACTGCACCTTTACATTTATTTAAAGCACATATGCATGCATTTATACATACACAAATGTTTCACCAGATATAATGCTTAAAGTCCATAAAGGCATAATATGTAAGAGTTTTATATTAAAATATCCAAAAACAATGAGAACAATGTTATATATTTTGTTGACTTGTGTACTTGCATTATCCCACGTTTCTAAGAATGTTTAAATCCAGAGGAATAAGCTATTTTAACCAGGACAACCAGGCCTATTTACATTACCCTTCAAAATGCAAATTGAAAATATGCCCGATGGAAACGTGCCAATTTCGCAAAAACTCGCTCTTAACTTGCTCTCACTTACGTTCGCATGAGGTGGTTTTACAGGCAATTCGTAAAAGTAATCCGTTTTTTTCCGCAGTTACAGGTCAACTGGCGTTTGTAAAAGTCGTTCATTCTTTACAGATGACGATATGTTTGGACAGAAGACAAGATGGAGGTCTTTATTAAACTCATAAACGACAAGAGAATTACAGGAATACTGGATCCTAAAAAAACAAAGAAATGCCACAAATGATCAAGACCTTGAAGCAGATATGAGGGAGAAACACCCACACCATGCTTTACCATGCCTAATATCGATCCAGCTCACTGCAGTGTGAACAAGTGTCTCATAGTAGCCGCCGAGCGAACGCACAGAGGAGCAACATAACTTTCAACACACTCAACTGTCGTAATAACTACGCAGAAGCGTCGTCTGTGGCATAATAAAAGCTCCAGTGCTCTCGAGCTGTGTGTCGCGCTTGTCTCTCATTAGCAGTCGCTCCAGCGGCCTCGTTCCGCTCCAACAGCTTTCAGCCTCACCCTGCTTCATACTACAGTAACGCAGTAATAAATCTTTAACATTAGCTCATCTATGAACATGATTTCTGCTCGAGTCCCGTCGGATTCTTTTCCACCAGCTGTGGAGGTGAAGACAACAACTCCCATGATTCCACCAAATCCAGGCATCATCAAGCTACGCCTTTGTTTTGAATAAACAACCTCTAGCGGTAAAAATTACATATTGAATCTTAAATTGTCTGTAAAAAGAAATATTTTCATGAGATTCACACACAACACTAAAAATAAAATAAAATGGATACCAAGAAATGTCAAGCAAAAGTATTTGTTTCTACTATTCGTTCTGGCCTGCAACCAGATATAATTATGTTGTGTGGCGCATTACCTGTCACACAGCTGAAATAGCAAACATTTTTTCCACTGAATAGTTCATGTAAGTTCAAACATTCTGGCCTGCTTCCATGCTAGGCAGCTATTGTAAGTGGCAGAAACATGACGTAAAGGCCAAGTACAGTAACTCGGAATTTGTCCTCTGCATTTAACCCATCAAAGCAAGTGCACACACACACACACATTTTTACCTTGCTCAGTGGCACCTCAGACATTTCCGAACATGCTGACTGTCTAACCATTAGGCCATAACTGCCCTAAATGTATAACTGCTCGTTTTCTTTTTTTTTTTTTTTTTTCAAAGGGTTGAGGTTAAATTATTCCCTGTGACCAAACAGATTTAAGATGTAAATAACCCCAGGGTTTTTCCTGCATTTACATTTTTTTTACATGTTTAACACATTTTTGTCCAGCCAAAGCCATATTTGAGTGATATAGAACGAGCAGAGAACCCTGCACCCTGCGCACTCTCTCCTTCTGTCTTCAAACTAAGCACCGTCTATCTCTTTCTTATGAAACAATATCAACTGAACTGACACAATGGTAAAAGTTTGGAAGACCGAATGTTCCAAGTGTGCTCACCTCAGTGCCCACTACTGGCGGCATCTTTGCAATGCTGAATTGGAACATCCCTTGATCACTTGAATCCACGATGGAGTTGATTTATTATTTATTCTTTCCCCTTACGAAATTGTTTAATGCAGCATTCTATATGTACATAGCAGTGTTTTAGCTGTTTTAAATATTTAAAAAAATAATGAATATGTCATAGTGTTGTTTGTGGTGGGCTAAATTAAACGCAAAATGTGGTGACGTCACAATCGTGTTGAGTGCTTGTGTAAAATTGGAGTGGAACGCAGCCCATGTCTGTCAGCCACCATCGAAGACCATTTAGACCCAGGAAAAGCCCACCCATAATACAAACAAGGATAATAATCTTTAGTGTTAAAAGATTTTACAGTCTAGCCAGAAAGTAGACTGTAAAAAAAAAAAAAATTTAGCAAATACTATTTTAGTCTTTCCATTTCACGTTTAATTCAATGCGTTACTTGTCATTTTGTTTGTTTATTCATGAAATTTAGTAACAATTTCTGAGTAAAAAAAAAAATATTTCAGTGTAGTTTTAAAAGCATGAATTTTGAAGCAGTTTTAAGTAGTTTTAAATCCCCAAAATTTGAAATCCTTTTTAGGCCATGGAGTCTAGATAGACTGATATGTGGTTTCTAGGGTATTTTGCAAAAGGTACAATGCTGTCACTGGGGCAAAAGTGAAAAGGTACATCTTTGTACCTTACTCACCACTAAATGGTACATATCAGTACTTTATGAGTATGTATTAGTACCTTAAAGGTACATATTAGTACCTTTTTGGTTTTGTTCCTTAGGGTACCGCCCCAGTGACAGCAATGTACCTTTTTTTTCTGACAGGTGTTCTGGATGGTTTGCTAGGGTGTTATGCAGTTACTAGGATGTTCTGGGTGGTTTCTTAAAGGTAGGGTAGGTAAGAATGATCTAAAACACTTTTGTCCAAATTTGTTTAAACTTTCTTTATATGTCGATACATAATTAAAATGTAAGTACTCTGAAAAAGAGAGTATAAAACTCTTACATGCAAAACACTGTATACCTATGTTATGAATCTTACACGAAATTCATCTTCATCACAGTATAACTGATGTTATTGGAAAAACATGTATCAATGCTACCCCTTTTTAGCTTTGCCTTATAAATATAACTAGCTCGTTACCGAATCAAACAAAAATATATTTTAAACTTTACCAGTATCGGTATTCCAGCTTGATAGTGAGTACTAAAATACATCTTATTTGTTTATATTCATACTGATAAAGTTAGACTCTTTATTACATGTGATTCTGACATGATGTCACTACATGCACTCCGCTCGTCTCCGGTGAATAATGCGTCTCTTCCAGCCGAGCGGTCGGCGGAGCGCATTCATGTGTTTTGGGGGCGTGGCTTTGGGAAGAGCCCAGAAGGGAGAAGGTGGAGTGAATAGAGATAATGAGCTGTCTTTAAGGTCTACTGTCTTTAAGGTCTAAGGTCGTGAGAGGTCTACAGACACTCAATTTTTATACTTTCTTTTTCAGAGTACTTACATTTTAATTATGTATCGATATATAAAGAAAGTTTGAACACATTTGGAAAAAAAGTTTTTTAACCAATTCCACCTTTAATTGCCATAAATTGTTTAAAAAAAAAAACTGAACATTTTTTTCATGATCTTCACACAAATGCTGTTTCTGATTTTTTTATTTATTTAAATGACATTGTCTCAGGAAATGCTAAGTTATCTGCAAGACACTTCCTCTGCTGAGCACTAATCTTATTACATAATATCCATCTTAAGTTTCAGGACAAAATGGAGCCATGCCCAGACTGTGAGGTCTACCAAGCAGAAGAAGCAAAGACTTTTTTGGAAAGCTTAGGAAACATTTTACAATGGATGAATGACAGATGCTGATGTTTACGTTCCAAAGGAACATTAAGAGACATTTAGAGAACTTTATGCAAAACACTTTAAGAACATGATCTGAAGGAGCAGCTCTGTGGATCCCTGAAGCGGTTCTGGAGAAGACACAGACACCATATCCTAAGCCACGCACAAATCCATCTTTATACGAAGATATATTTTTCTTAAATAAATTACTTTTATGGAATATTTGCTACAGTACTGGTCTGCTTTGACAACAAACTACCTGTAAATCCATGACCACGTTTTTGTTGATCATTTACTCGTCTATAAATTATAGCTGGGTGGCTAATTATCTATTAATGTATCTTAAAAGAAGATTTAAGTAGTCACAGTAACTGAAAGCATAAGTCAGGGCCATAAAATGTGATAAGGCAAGTTCATTGAACAAATGTTGACCTTTTGTTACATGCAATTTTGAGTCATTATAATACAGCTAATAAGGAGTGTTGGGGAGTAACTAGTTACTAGTTAAATTACAGTTACTTATGAACATATTAATGGTTACAAAGAGGGTTACATCTAAATATTTTCTGTAAAAAGCTATGTTGAATAATATTTGTTGTTTTGCCTGTGTTTGCTTTGCACGATGCCTCCTGCCATTTAAAGGCCGTTTAGTAAAGCAATGCTATTCTGATGCTTTTGATTGGCTCTCTTGTTTGAATTTGCAGCCAATTAAATCAATACACATTGCCGCTGAAAGCTTGTCTGAGAGTTGCCACCATCGAGTGATTATAATCTGTAACCTATTACATTTCCAAAGTAACCTTCCCAACACTGACAATAATACATTGCATATTATTGATGGCTTTTTCATTATTGGTAAATAAAGTTCTTATGTCATACTCATTCATTGTTCTATAATTTTGTTTAAGGACTTTAAGGAAAGCCTGGTTCTAAAGCAGTGGCCTGCTGGTCTCATTAGATTGCTTTGGTTTTGCAGTTCTCTTTTCTGTTTACCTTGACGATTATTAGTGTCTTCAATTCTCTCGACATGTTTTATATTGGCTGTTTTTTAAATTACCCCCATTTTCAAAAACTGAGGTATGTTTCACAGTACATTGCATGGTTTATTTGATAATCAGAAGTTCAGCCATGATGTTCACATCACAGCAGTACACATAAATGCATAATGAAACCCTGAATATGGATGGTCTATAACTTTGCAGAGAACAAAACTACAAATATGTATGTTATGTGTATAATGCAGTGGTTTTCAAACCTGTCCTGGAGGCACCCCAGCCCTACACATATTGTGTGTCTCCCTCATTTATCACACCTGATTCAACTCATCATTAGTAGAGACTGCAAGAACTAAAGTGGGTGTAAATTGGCCTCCAGGACAGGTTTGAAGACCAGTTGGAATAATGTACAGGTACTGGTCATATAATTATAATATCATCAAAAAGTTTATTTATTTCACTAATTCCATTCAAAAAGTGAAACTTGTATATTATACTCATTCATTACACACAGACTGATATATTTCAAATGTTTATTTATTTTCATTTTGATGATTATAACAATATTAAAGACACCTGGTGCCACTCTCTAATCTGCTAATTAACTCAAAACACCTGCAAAGGCCTTTACATGGTCTCTTAGGGCGCTTTCACACTTGGTTCGATTGCCTGGTGAACCCGAGATCGATTGCTCCCCCCTTGGTAACGACTGTGAGCGAGAAGGTGGCAAAATGAATAGCGTTGCTCACCTCACTTTTATATTTTTGTTTTTGAGCAGTTGGTTTTGTACCAAAGCTTCAGTAGGTAATGTCGCACTTGCGTCTTCAATGTATGGAATGTACTGCAAATGCTCTAAAGAATGCTGAAGACGAGCAGAAATGAGATCTTCAGCTCTCTGCTTGCAGTATGTCAGTCACGCTCGTCAGGAAAATGAGTGAAACACACAAAACACACATTTTTATCAAATCATACGTCATTAATAGCGGTTCACTTCCACGGTTTAGCACGATTACGTTCAGCAGCGAACCGTGCGGAGTTTATATGAACCGAACCCTAGACCACCCTTTTAAGCGGACGCGTTCGCGGGTGCACACCAAGTTCGGAAGACAGCGTTCACATCAACCAAACGAACAGAACTCTGATGTCAATCGAACTCTGGTGCGCACCAAAAGTGCTAGTGTGAAAACACCCTAAGTCTCGTTCCATAGGCTACACAATCATGGGGGAAGACTGCTGACTTGACAGTTGTCCAAAAGACGACCATTGACATAAGGTCATTGCAAAGGAGGCTGGCTGTTCACAGAGCTCTGTGTCCAAGCACATTAATAGAGAGGCGAATGGAAGGAAAAGATGTGGTAGAAAAAAGTGTACAAGCAATAGGGATAACCACACCCTGGAGAGGATTGTGAAACAAAACCCATTGAAAAATGTGGCGGAGATTCACAAAGAGTGGACTGCAGCTGGAGTCAGTGCTTCAAGAACCACTACACACAGACGTGTGCAAGACATGGGTTTCAGCTGTCGCATTCCTTGTGTCAAGCCACTCTTGAACAACAGACAGCATCAGGAGCGTCTCGTCTGGGCTGAAGACAAAAAGGACTGGACTGCGGCTGAGTGGTCCATGTTCTTCGATGAAAGTAAGTTTCTTTGGAAATCAGGGTCCTAGAGTCTGGACAGAGGCATATACTAGAAAATTTTAGAGCATGTCATGCTTCCTGCTGCTGACCAGGAAATCAGGCAAAAGGAGCCCCAACTAAGTATTGAGTGCTGTACATGCTCATACTTTTCGTGTTCATACTTTTCAGTTGGTCAAGATTTTTAAAAATCCTTTCTTTGTATTGGTCTGGAGTTGTGGAAAAGGTAGAATAATCATTGTTGAAACACAAGTACAGGCTAAAGTAACAACCATTGGCTCTATTCCAGACTCACTGATATGCATGGTAAGGGAAACTGGAACAGTGAGACTGGGGGAAATTCCTAAAATTAAATGTAATCAAACATACCATCACTGTGAGATACAAGATATGCCATGTTGTATGAATTGTTTGCATTATGAAAAATGTAATCGGACTAAGTGTGCTACAGAAAAAACACTTCCTTAATCTACTACGATTACCTATAGATGGGCTGATCCTTTTGTCCAAAAGACATATTCTGATTATTGTAAACTTGTGCCTGGTCAAAATCGCCATAGATATGATCCTTCTTTACAAGGAACTAGAGCAGTCAAAGATTGGTTGTGTGGACATAGAGTTTACACTATTCTTCCAGAAGATTGGAGTGGAAGATGTGCTCTAATCACTTTGGTTATGGTTATTAGACCACACAAAACCCACATTATACTAAATCAAAATAAGAAAAAGAAACGCTCCCTCTCTGACCGCAGTTCAACTGGTAGTTTAAGCAGAGATAATCCTGTACCAAGACAACATCGACTTTGGACTGGTACACAAAAATTCTTTGAAGCACTGTTGCCATGGGTAGGTACTTCTAGTCTTCAGATTGAAGTAGAAGTTACAAGATATGAATTACTTTCATTCATCAATACTACAAGAGACACAATGGCTGGAATACAACAGGAACTCCGAGGGCTACGTTTAACTGCCTTGCAAAATCGTCTAGTACTTGATCAGCTAACTGCGGCCAGAGGAGGGGTGTGTGTGATAATTGGAACCTCTTGTTGTACTTCTATACCTGAGAATGATGCAGATGGACATTTAATCTCAGAAGGGTTAAAAAATATGTCTAGAATTTCTCAAGAATTACAAAGACGAGAGATTGATGATACTCAAGATGGGTTCTTAGCATGGCTTACAGGATGGCAACACATGCTTGTATCTGCCTTAATTCCCATTGGTGTAATACTATTAATTATCGCATTTATTATCTGTTGTATTATTCCATTTATTAGAGCTCTGATTAATCATGCTATGAATAACGTTGTATCCTCTCAATATGCTTTGACAAATAGAATTTTGAAGTGAATGAAGAAGAATTCAGGAAATGTTTGCTGAAATGTTAATGAAGGTAAAGAAAGTGATTTTATGCGTATGTAAGTAATGCTGAGATCTGGGTGTGGCAATTTTATTGCCAAAAGGGGCAATTGATAGATTTTGTATTGATCTCAGCATAGAGTAAAAAACGGACATAGGTATTTTTTGTTCTCTGTGAGCCGCAGTCCATGCAGTCCAACATATGGTTTTCATTATGGAAGCAATCCCATCTAAACAGGTTCTGCTGGGATTGGATGGAGAAAAGGTCCCTGGTTTTTCTGTTAAACGTATGAAGAAGTCTTGCAGGGCCTCTAGGTCAAATGGATAGCTGACCAGATGACAACCATATTAGCCTTGTTATTGTATAAGATCTCGCATTCTTTTACCATGAGCTAGATGATGTACTCTCTCTTTTGATTGGTTACAACTTTTCTACCCCCCTTTTCCATCCTATGAATATACAGGTCCTTCTAAAAAAATTAGCATATTGTGATAAAAGTTCATTATTTCCATAATGTAATGATAAAAATTAAACTTTCATATATTTTAGATTCATTGCACACCAACTGAAATATTTCAGGTCTTTTATTGTTTTAATACTGATGATTTTGGCATACAGCTCATGAAAACCCAAAATTCCTCAAAAAATTAGCATATTTCATCCGACCAATAAAAGAAAAGTGTTTTTAATACAAAAAAAAGTCAACCTTCAAATAATTATGTTCAGTTATGCACTCAATACTTGGTCGGGAATCCTTTTGCAGAAATTACTGCTTCAATGCAGGCCTTAAGCTCATCCAGAGTGTTGGGTCTTGCGTCTCTCAACTTTCTCTTAACAATATCCCACAGATTCTCTATGGGGTTCAGGTCAGGAGAGTTGGCAGGCCAATTGAGCACCGTAATACCATGGTCAGTAAACCATTTACCAGTGGTTTTGGCACTGTGAGCAGGTGCCAGGTCATGCTGAAAAACGAAATCTTCATCTCCATAAAGCTTTTCAGCAGATGGAAGCATGAAGTGCTCAGAAATCTCCAGGTAGCTAGCTGCATTGACCCTGCCCTTGATAAAACACAGTTGACCAACGCCAACAGCTGACATGGCACCCCAGACCATCACTGACTGTGGGTACTTGACACTGGACTTCAGGCATTTTGGCATTTCCTTCTCCCCAGTCTTCCTCCAGACTCTGGCACCTTGATTTCCGAATGACATGCAAAATTTGAGCGACAGTCCAGTGCTGCTTCTCTGTAGCCCAGGTCAGGCGCTTCTGCCGCTGTTTCTGGTACAAAAGTGGCTTGACCTGGGAATGCGGCACCTGTAGCCCATTTCCTGCACACGCCTGTGCACGGTGGCTCTGGATGTTTCTACTCCAGACTCAGTCCACTGCTTCCGCAGGTCCCCCAAGGTCTGGAATCGGTCCTTCTCCACAATCTTCCTCAGGGTCCGGTCACCTCTTCTCGTTGTGCAGCGTTTTTTGCCACACTTTTTCCTTCCCACAGACTTCCCACTGAGGTGCCTTGATACAGCACTCTGGGAACAGCCTATTCGTTCAGAAATTTCTTTCTGTGTCTTACCCTCTTGCTTGAGGGTGTCAATGATGGCCTTCTGGACAGCAGTCAGGTCGGCAGTCTTACCCATGATTGCGGTTTTGAGTAATGAACCAGGCTGGGAGTTTTTAAAAGCCTCAGGAATCTTTTGCAGGTGTTTAGAGTTAATTAGTTGACTCAGATGATTAGGTTAATAGCTCTTTTAAAGAACCTTTTCATGATATGCTAATTTTTTTAGATAGGAATTTTGGGTTTTCATGAGCTGTGTGCCAAAATCATCAGTATTAAAACAATAAAAGACCTGAAATATTTCAGTTGGTGTGCAATGAATCTAAAATATATGAAAGTTTAATTTTATCATTACATTATGGAAAATAATGAACTTTTACCACAATATGCTAATGTTTTGAGAAGGACCTGTATTCTGCATCCCTGGTCTTAATAAAAGGAAATTATTTGAGATACTCTCCTACAGCGCTGAGACTTGTTTATTCAACTGCCAATTCAGGATTGGAATGAGGCATTATATACAGGACTAAGAACCTGTCAGGAATGTTAATGTACCCAGGGGGGTCTCTTGGTTTTAAAAACATCAGGGGCTGAGCCATTTCAAAGCCATTCAATTCAATGGCAATGGACCCCTGCATCATTTAATTTAACTCTTTCCCGCCAGTGTTTAAAAAAAAAAAAAAAGATTGCCAGCCACCGCCAGCATTCATTTCACAGCAGGTCATTTCACAAAAATTGTATGGCCTCCAGAATATTTTGTTATTGAATGTCTGAACATGCAATATATCAAAAGGAACATTTTGAGCAAAAAAATGAAAATCAAATTTTTGCCAAAGACTACGTCTGGATCAGATTCAGAATGTTGATCAAAACATAGATGGAGTGAATTGAGTCCATCAGCTTGAGTTACCAGCCTCAGACTTAAGGGATATCTGGGCTGGCAGCAAAGGACACAGGCAGTGAAGCACTGTTTACCTATGAAAACACTGTGAACCAATAGAAGAGACAGACAAAATGAGTGTCGTTCCCTTGGCACGTTCGTTTTTTTCTGAGATCGCAGCTGGGAGAAAGCTAGTCTCTATAGTGTGCCTCACAGGAGCGCTTAAGGGACATCTGTTGATGTGGCGGTGAACTGACATATAATTCTATTGTTGTTTACACTAAAAAAAATCGGGGGTGTCTGTTTTAAAAAAAAAAGATTAGTAATTTTCTACTTAATTCTGAAAAAAAGAGCTTTTAATTACTGTACAAAAAAACCTTTGCACGTAGTAATCTAGAATACTGTCTAACACTTGATGACTGCGCTGTCAAGTCCTTGTCATCAGTTAGGAACCTGGGTTTCTAGTATCTGTAAAACCACATTCCTGATGTTGATGTTCACATCAACATCAGTTGAGGGCTGCAACTTCACTTTTAAAATGACAATATCCTGGCCGGACAACTGTTGTCAGTGATATAAGTATTTGAAATTAACATGATTTCTTAAAGGGCACCTATTATGCCCCTTTTTACAAGATGTAATATAAGTCTCAGGTGTCCCCCGAGTGTGCCTGTGAAGTTTTAGATCAAAATTCCTAACAGCTCATTTAATACACCATGTTGAAAATGCCAATTTTGGGGTTGAAGAAAAATTAGCTGTTCAGTGTGTGTTTCCCCTTAAATGCAAATGAGCCGCTGCTCCCCACCCAGAGGGCGGAGCCTTTGAACACCAGAACACTGAAACACGATATCTGTGTGTTTTGATGATCATATATATCGCAGACACCTTCATGTTACATAGCAGTTCTTCATCATCATGAAATATTATCATTTGCATGTGTTTTAAAGCCTTTTTAGCTATCAACTTAAAGGGTTACTTCAGCGATTAGCATTAGGCCTATGCTGTGAATCAGTGGAAACCCGGGAGTATATTCAAATTATCGTACTTTCCCCCCTCGTATCCCCCTGAGACGAGAGAATTATGTATTTTATTTCTGGAAAAATTCCTCCGATGACGCAAATTATCGTCATTTTGCGTCATTGGAGGAGTTTTTGTCCAGAGGCTAAAGACTACAGCCAGAAGAGGGCGCTATTTCCACATGTTTTCAACATTACACTCACAGCACTCGGCTCGGGAGCTGCGGAGATTCATGTAAACGGAGCGGTGGAGAGCAAAGTGAGTGTTTCAACTTTTCAAATGAACTTCCTATGAAAGTTAAGCTTCCAAAGACATGAACTGAACACACGCCAGACTGATCACGCGCTGTGAATGCAGCCGTGAATCCAGCGATTACCTCAGCTCATGTGATGAATGTAATCCGACTCCTGCTGCGTTTGTGCCGTGATGCTCTATCGGCTCACACTATATCGAACAGACATGTTCAGTTTTTAATTGTAGTGTCTCTTACTGAACTGATTTTATGAAAATGAACGCGGTGGGCAACTGATCCAGTAATCTAGTAGCTGTGACTAGTGTGGCCTGGTAGGGCAGCGAAGTGCATTCTGGGAATTGTTGTCTTTCATCTCCATGAGACAATTTTTTTTTTCTGTTTTCTCAGTCTAGAAGGCACCAAATTCAAAAATAATTTCACATTTCTTCTACATTAATGACCCAGTTTAAATACAGATTCATATTCCCAGTGCTGAAGTACCCCTTTAAACACACACACATGCTCCTGTCTCATGCGCACAGAGCTGGATGTCAGCACATCCGTGAGTAGGCTATTAAACTAGTTCTCTTGCGTATGTTATTGCGATTAAACTGACAAATGCTCACAAGGTAATCAAAACAGTTGGTTGTGCCTGTGCACGTCTGCAGTTACAGAAATCTCGTGTGTATATTAGATCCATCTGTCGTTACTAAAGTGAAAGCGGTTTAATACAGTTTGTATTGCTGTTAATATGAACCGAACAACAGAAGAACAACAGAAAATCACTCACTGCTCTTGACAGACTGAACTTTAGTAGCTTTAATAAGAAGACATCTCTTACTCGAATGCTGCTGTTAATGCTCTGGTGAGGAGATAAACATGGAGGACTGTGAACAGCTCTCTGAGGACGGGGTCTACGCTAAAACGGCAGTGTACATCAACACTCGCGGGCGGGGCCGTTGCAGTGTGACGTCACACTGCAAGAATCTGCAAACGGCTTGTGCTGAGACACTGCTTATGATTTATGGGGATTAAAAAAAAAATGGGCTGATGAATTTTTAACATTATAGGGTGGTTGTGTACACACACTGCCAACACATATGTATGTTCACCTTATAAAAGTGAATTTTGCATAATAGGTGCCCTTTAATGTCTAGTGACATAGGGCAATTTTAAGATTAACTGAAATACATTTCTTACATACAGTTCCTTTAAACATTAAAACAGAAGCAGACACACTCTGTCAGTTTAAATCTAGACTAAAACACATCTCTTTACCATGACATACACATAGAACATTATCAATTTCTATTATTAAAATCTGTTAAATTATTGTTAGGCTGCATTAATTAGATCAACCAGAACCGGGAACTTCTTCTGAAGGAAGCACTGGTGTGCTGGCAGGAAACAGATTATCATCACTGGAACCGAGGTGAAGGGCTGCAACTCATGGTACTTCTCTTTCTCTCTTGGATTTATCTTTTATATAACATTTGGAGGTAAAGTCTCCAGCTATTCTCTGGTGTGGTCCTGGAGCATCACTGGGAACTGTGATAGGGTGTCGATGTCTGTGTTTATCTTGCCTGGTCAGTATTTTATGGTGAAGTGAAAGTTGGTGATGCCCAACAGCACTCAATTTGGCAGTACTCAGGATATACGTGAGGGGATTATTATCTGTGAATACGGTGAACGTGGGGGTATAGTAAAGTTAATCTCGAAATGTATCGCAGATGTCCCACTTTAGTGTGAGGAACTCAAGCCTGTTAGATTGGAGGTGGTAATTCTTCTCAGCAGGCGTGAGTGTCCTCGAGCCATTGATATGCGGTTTACTGATGCTTCCGCAGTGCTGTCACTGACAGTCAAAGCGTTTTTCAGTTACATCAACATTATCATCCTGATCAATGTTTGCTTTGATCATTTCCACGATTACAGTACTTCCTAATGAAGGGTAATTACAGTCACGACTGATAAGAAGTGGCACTCTGATCTGTCACACGCCCATGATGCTGGCTACATATCTGAAGCTCAATCTCTGCCCATCCTTCAAGGGGTATTTTTAGCAAATATCAAGGGACAAACAATGATCCAAGTGGCTGTATTTTGATATGGGATAGTGTTTGTTCAATCCATGATTTGCTCACCAGGTTCACTTGTATCCCTGAATCAAGCAGCATCTGAAGAGGTACCACATTAATGCAACATGAGACCATGCATCGCTTACCAATGCGTTCAGCTACTCTTTTCTTTGGGTCTGACTGACCAAACAAAGCAGTGAACACAATTCATATTGTTTCTTTGCACACAGTCATTGTATCAGATCAGTAGGTGAGTGGGAGTCTCACAGTCTCAGTGGGGGTGGACATCTGAGCTAGATGCTTGGTTAGAGAAGAAACTGAAGCAGTTAGTTCTTTGAAAGCATCACGGTTTGCTTGTAACTCCACGTCAACTTTTGTTGGGGTGTTCAGTTCACATGCTGAGCTGCTCTTACAGTAACTGGTCTGTTTTTACCTACTGCACCCAGTCTGATTTCTTCTTCAGTTGTTGATTTTCTTTCTTCCAAGAGTAAGTCTTCACTAACCTGCATGTCTGAGAGAAAAGGTTTAAGATCACGTCTGACATAGCTGTTTCTCTCATTTAACCCCTGGTAAAGTGTGTGAAGGAAAGTGCCCTGAATTAGCTCTTTATAGCTGAAACCTACCCCATGTTGTTGTGACTCAAAAATAATAAGCTTCAGACCCATTATTTTGTCATTCTGTCTAGCACTAGCTAGTTCCGTTACATTTTTGTCTCTAATGTGGGAGCGCAGAAATCTCTTAAATCCATCAATGGTGAGGCCATCCTTATGACCAGCCAGAGCCCAGACTTGAACCCGATTGAAAATCTCTGTAGAGATCTGAAAATGGCTGTGCACTGATGCTCCCCATCCAACCTGATGGAGCTTGAGAGGTCCTGCAAAGAAGATGTGCCAAGCTTGTAGCATCATAATCAAAAAGACTTGAGACTGTAAATGGTGCCAAATGTGCTTGAACAAAGTATTAAGCAAAGGTGTAAATACATGTTTTTATTTATTTATTATTGTTCTGCCAAAAATGAAGACTTGTTTGATTCTTTTTATTTGCCATTGTCAAAAGGCTGTGCGGAGCACAATTGTAGACTTGGAGTTAAACTCTTTTCCCATTGTTTAATTCACAGGACCAAACACCAGTTATTTAATCCCTACACACACAAATAACAGTTATTTGATCCAAGCAGTCTACAGTCAAGCTCTCCCATGCCTTTCTAAATCTATTCAAGCATAATGATTATAAAAGGACGTGAAGAGCTCCAGGTAGAACGTCACAGGTTACCACATTGAACACAGCATAAGCATAAGGTGACCGTCTACACAACACACTGATGACGTGTGATGTCAGGCCGAATGCAATGATTGGACAAACAGTTTCTGGTCTGGAGACTTCCACAAAAGATATATAATATTTAGACTTATATTAGCTATTGACTATATCGGGATGTGAAGAGAGTTTCAACGAGTATAATAAAAAATGTGTTTAAAAATCTAATTATCTACCCTTTAACATTTTTTTTTACAATTTAAAACAAAAAGTGATTTTTTGTGATTAAAATGGTTTTATTAAAAACAAAAAATTTTCTTACAACAATGAATTCTGTATAGATATAATCTTTTTTTTAATGTCGCAATCGTGTCTATCTGAATGTAATAGCGGTCTCTTTTTTTATTAACCAGAGAAACTTAGTACATGTAAATGTACATATTAATAAACAAAAAATTGATCCATTAATCAAAAAACTGTATATTCATTAAAAATATGACGTCCTTGCTTTTTTTATTGACAATGTTCTCCAAACTAGTGCAATAGCCCTTAGTCTCCTGAAGAAAATTAATACAATTTGAATCCTGAAGTTTCTTCTTATGAAACTTTCATTGGAATACTGCTAAAATTATTTTATTTAAAAATAACATTTGCTTTCCTTCTAATCAGATGTCCACCCAAATGGGTGTGTTTGTGTATATGCAATTACAAAGCAGATGGATAAGAAGTTAAAATCTTTGATATGTCCAGTAGAGCGCACATCACAGATCGAGGGCTGGTATGCATGACAGGCTATGAGTGCAGTGGTTGTTTTTTGTTTTTTGTAGCCATCGCTATAAAAGACATTATCAGAAGGAAAACTAAAGTGCTTAAACGTGTACTGATGGTTAATCAGCAACTAAATACAGGATGAAGGTCTTGCATCGCCTCACTTTTGCATGCTACAACACGGTCCTCCTCCAGAGCACGAGAGGGCGCTGTGCAGCTCTGGCTCGGCGTGTTGCTTAACGGAAGTTTAAGGAAAGAAAACAACATTGGCCTTCGCTACCTGATAGAAGCCAAACCAGACAGCTGTTTAAGGGTAAGAAGACTTTTTACTCCTTATTTAATAATATGATTAGCGCTATGTGGGTTTTGTGATGATTTAAGACATGACTGCGGTGATTAAACGACGAAGTTTTATTTGTAAAATAAGGTGTGTGTTATCCAGCTCGTGCTAATTCCTTTTCGGCTGGCTTTAGCAGCATTAGCTAGATCACATCACTGTAAACAAATAAAATGCATGACGAAAGGACCACACTTGATAGACTGTTGATGTTTATCTGTAGTTTTAAACATGCAAGTCGTGTTATGCATGTGGTAATAAAGCGCTAGCACACTGTATTTGATCAAATGGCATGATGGCTTTGTGCATGTTCTTCTAGCATGTGAAAGTGTGATGCCCACGAACGAATCTCTCATCTATTTGTCTTTGTTATTTATTAATTGCATTGAACGTGTATTTCGTATGGTTTATCCAGTAGTATTCCCGTCTGGATAGCACGGAAAGAAGAAAACAAAGAGATGTCCGACAGCGAAGAGAGTGATTTCTCTGATAATCAGAGTGAGAGGAGCAGCGAGGCTGAGGAGGCGGAAGAGAATGAGGTGTGACAAACAGCTCCTCCCTTAATCTGTGGTTATCATAAAACAGCTGGATGTCAATCTGTACCTTTGAATGGTAGCCAATCCACAAACCACCAACAGAGCATATAAAATACCAAAAATAAAAAAAAAAATTTCTTCGCGAAGTAAAGCGCTGCAACATGCCAACACAAACAACAATAAAACCAGAAATGGGCTTTAAAGGGAGAGTTCATACCCCAAAATGAAAATGCCCCCATGATTTACTCCCCCTCAAATCAATCCCAGATGTATATAACATTCTTCTTTCAGACGAATACAATCGGAGTTATATTAAAAAATGTCCCGGCTAATCCAAGCATTATAATGGCGTGCAGCTTTTTTTATTGAGGTGAAAACTTAAAAAGAAAAGAAATTGCACATTAGGGTTGTGCCGATTGACGATATCGTCATCCATCGTGATGGAATGCCCCCGAGTGTGACACACTAATCCTAGTCTCTATAGTTAACCTAAAAATTTAGCAGGGATTGCTCGCTAAATTAAATTGAGAATATAACTAATGCTTATATGCTATTTTAAATACTGTAGTCTATGCCAGAGTCGTGACGTGTTAGTCTGTGAAAATACCGTGTCAAGCAGTCTACGCAAATATTGATCTTGACATTGTTAGCCTCTACATGTCTTACACTGTACATTTAATTTAAAATATTAAATTATGTACAAGAAACAGCCCTTATTAAAGGGTTAGTTCACCCAAAAATGAAAATTCTGTCAATAATGACTCTAATGTTGTTCCAAACCCGTAAGACCTCCGTTCATCTCTGGAACACAGTTTAAGATATTTTAGATTTAGTCCGAGAGCTTTCTGTCCTTCCATTGAAAGTGTATGCACAGTATACAGTCCGTGTCCAGAAAGGTAGGAAGAAAAGTATGAAAAACATCATCAAAGTAGTCAATGTGACATCAGCGGGTTAGACTCTTTTGAAGCATCGACAATACATTTTGGTCCAAAAATAACAAAAGCTACGACTTTATCCAGCATTGTATTCTCTTCCGCGTTTGTTTGATAAAAACATATTACTTGCCATATTCAGTTGACACCGTGTGTGTGTAATATTTATTCCAAGTCTATTTTTCCAACTCTCAGTTTCTAGTTAATAGTTTATTGGTAAACACTCTTAGCCAGTTGGCACTGCATAAAGTCTTGTCCATTTTTGAAGCTTATTTTATCCAATAGCTGCCCAGACTCGGGGGCTTACTTTCATTGGCATGAAAATTGAGCAATCACTGTTTGTTTTGTTTTTACATATTATTTACTGTTGGTTTATCTGAAATAGTTCATAGTTTTAAATAGTTACTCCATATCATCAGTTGCTCAATGTATACATTGCTTTAAGGATGAGGAAGAGCGGGGAGTATAACTGGCAGTGATAAGGCTGCTGAGGAGGAGGGAGAAGATTTGGAAGATGAGGAGGAATATGATGAAGAGGAAGAAGAGGATGATGACCGGCCCAGGAAAAAACCTCGGCATGGTGGCTTCATCTTGGACGAAGCCGGTTCGAAAAATCCCTCGCCTACAAACATTTCTTACTAGTTTTCAACATATGTGGCATTATTTGCATGCCTGAAAAGTATATGTATAAAGATGTGTCTCTGTTTGACTAGATGTTGATGATGAGTATGATGATGAAGATCCATGGGAGGATGGTGCTGAAGACATCTTAGAAAAAGGTGTGACTTTTATTAATTCTTTCTAAGTTTAGCTGAAATGACGGAATTACTTATATAGGTTCACTGTTTATTTTATAGCGGATGTAATGTGTAATATAAACATGCAGGTGGCTGTATAATCTCTGTTGATAGTGTTGCCATTATGTGCTGTATGCTTTATATCATATCCATAGCATAAAAAATTAAGAAATGG
This sequence comes from Gobiocypris rarus, assembly GCA_023029165.1. Lineage (NCBI taxonomy): Eukaryota > Metazoa > Chordata > Actinopteri > Cypriniformes > Gobionidae > Gobiocypris > Gobiocypris rarus. The sequence continues at coordinate 41,181,334 of CM040911.1, forward strand.
AGGCATTTTAAGTTGGGGTGTGACGATACATCATTAATCATCGCGATAATGTGACGATATGTTAGCCTGACATGGTCATACTCAATTCTAGTCAGAATATGAGTCTGGTACCGCTCCATTGGGCTTTGATTATGGGGTGTGTTTCAACCGAGCCAGGAAAGACCTCAATTGGATAGACCTACAACCAATCAGAGCAACGGAGCGACGCGTAACGTTAGTTGTCAAATGTCAACAGAACTCAACTGCACTGTGTTGTCAAGTCCGTGTTTTTCTCCATGTCCGCGGTTTGAAGCGAGCCCAATTATGTGATATATAAACCCAGGAATGTGAATTTTGAAATAACATATTTTGCCAACCAAACACCATTTTTTCCCTGGAGAACTCCCCCAGAAAGCTATTGTTTTGGGCTATAGTTTGGAGTACCAATTGCGCGACATTGCAAAAAAACTTGGGAACCCTGTCTGCACGCGCGCTGGATTAAGTAACGTTACAAGAAAAAGATGAGTGTAAACGATCTTTGCCAGTGTTGTAATAAAATAATTTAAGGATACACAGAGTACTTACCAACACGATCATCATTTCTGAGAGAAATAGTGAAGGTGAATGCATATATGAACAAGTTCTCAGTTTAGGATAAGAGCAAATTCAACCCAAGCGCCTTCGATGACGTGGATGATTACGTTACTGTTGATCATCTGTCCATCATCTTCTAAAGCCCGCCCTGACAATTTCATTGGTCCGGTATAAATACTCCTCAATGGATCGAGTCCAGACCGAATTTCCCCGACCTCAAATGTTGTGGGCAGGGCTAAATTCGGCTGGCATCCAGGCTAACGATATGTATCATGGATGTAAACGGTATGATTCGCAAAATAGTTATTTTATCCAAGGCTCACCGTGCTGTATTTATAAGGTATAATTCACCCAAAAATGTCAAATCTGTCAACATGTAACCCTCATGTCATTTCGTTTAACTTCCAAACACAAATGAAGATATTTTTTGTGATACCTGAGAGATTTTTGTCCCTTCATTTAAAGTTTATTCCTCTCAAACTTAAAAGATCCAAAAAATGTCCTTAAGGCGTCGTAAAAAATAACAACTTTTGTGGTCTAATCCAAATCCAAGTCTTCTGAAGAGACACGATGGCTTTATATGATGAACAGATTTACAACGATGCGTAATAAATGCAGGCGTTAAAATGATCGCTTGACACGCAAAAACAACATGAGAGTGAGTAAATGCAGCATTACATTTTTTGGATGAGCTAAACATGTAAAGCTTGAGTGGTCATTCTGACACGCTTCTTTCTTTCAGCTGTGACTGATTGCATTGATCTTCTCCTCAAATGAAAGCTCAAACATGATTTAAATCACCAGATCACGTTTAGTTTTAGCAGTGTGATTATTTAAAGCGTTTTAGATGGTTTATGCATAAAGTTTTTATTGACATTTCTACATTAAACGACTATATATAATGTTGAATATAATGTATAATGATACAGTAGGGGAGTATTTGTGGGTATTTGTTTTATTTTTGGGTCCTGATAATAATACAATAATAATACAAATAACATCTCTTCTTTATTTTGGCTTAAAATATGCCGATACATATCGTATTGTGAGTTCAGTATCTCAGTTTGTATCGAAGCGTGATTAGAGTGTATCGTTACACCCCTAATTTTAAGTGAGATACCAACAACAGGCTGTATATTAAATGTTGTATAAACTGATGCCAGTAATTTGAATGTATTTCTTGCTCTCATTGATTCTTTATTTCTTGTGCATGCCTCCTTCAGTTAACGGTAAACCAACTCCAGATTTCTCTGTTTTCTCTGTCTAATTGAACTGATTCATTTTCAAATCATTGTTTCACATTCGGTAAAATCCATTCCCATAATCTGCATCCCTCTAACATCTGTTTGTGATGTTTAAAGATGTTTGGTAAATGTTAAATTTTTTGTACATTTCTAAATAAGGAGTACGGATGGCAAATACGTTTTAGCTGTACATTTTTTTGGTTGCATTTTCCTAACATATTCAGTAAGGGCAACGTTAATAAAGGCGCTCATAATAAAACACACCACTCATTAAACGAGGGACTGTATAGTGGGGACTGACTGAGTTCTGAACGGGAACCCTTTATCGTAATTTGCCTGAAAATGCTCCTTTGAACAAAAAAAACAAAACCCAATTCATTATTGATAGTATCGTGGTTGTTGTATTGCATATGCTAACAGTGACATGACATCATTATCATGTAGTTTCCATCTTTAAAAAGTCACCTGTCTAAGCCTGCCCATCAGTTGTAATTGCCCTTTTTTATTTCTGTTATCTGCTCCTGTTTATGCCCTTGCCTGAAATTGCTGTGTACACATGACATTGTATAATGGCTCATGTTCCCCCCTTCCTCCCTCAACACTGGATTTGATCAGAAGAGGCTGAAGGTATGTGCATAAATCTTCTGGTGTGCATGGGTATTTGCTTTTATTATGAATCAATCGTGTGCAATAGCTGTGTTTATATGCACTGCGTTAGGTCAGTCTGAATAAGTTCAGTCCGTTGCAGATTCTGAATGTACACTACCATTTAAGCAACTTTAGCATTGATGCATAAAATTGATTAAACGTGACAGATGCTGTTCTTTTGAACTTTATATTCATTAAATAATCCTAAAAAAATCATATCCAGCACAACTATATTTAATAAGATAATGTTTCTTGAGCAGCAATCATCACATTATAATGATTTCTGAAGGGTCATGTGGTGCTGAAGACTGGAGTAGTGATGCTGAAAATCCAATTACATTTTAAATTACATGATTTTTTTTTACTGTATTTTCTTCAAATAAATGCAACCTTGAGCATAAGAGACTTCTTTCAAAAACATTAAAATAGCTTAGTGACCCCAAACTTTTGAATGAAAGTGTACTTTTTATATAACATTTTCACATCATATGTATTTTTTTAATTTTTTTATGAAAACCAAAGGTATAAATTACAAGCATTCTGTTTAATGGATTAAAGGGATCCTTCACCCAAAAAGGAAAATTGTCGTAATTTACTCATAATTTCCAAACCTATATGAGGTTCTTTCTTCTGCTGAACACAAAAGACGATATTTGGAAGAATGTCTGTAAGCGAACAGTTGATGAGCCCATTGACTTCCATAGAATTTATTTCCCATACTATGGAAGTCATTTGGCCCTGGTCCTGTTTGGTTACACATATTCTTCAAAATATATCTTGTGTTCAGCAGAAGAAACTCATACAGGTTTGGAATCAGTACATGATGACAGAATTTTCATTTTTGGGTGAACGATCCCTTTAAGATCTGCACCACTTCTTTCAGTTGGATGGAAATGTAATTTAGATGGAGATTAATCGTATTATTCAGCTTGAGGAACTAGCAATTAAGCAAATTATTAACAGATTATTACACTGCATATAAACATAGCTACTAGCAATGTTTTAAGTGTTTTTGTTCTTGCCACACCATATTTTTTCCTTTTTGCCAATTAGTTGCTTGTTCTGTTTTCATCTGTTAGTGTCCAACATTGACCAAACAGTCTTGGATGAGGATCACTCCGGTTCAAGAAGGTTGCAGAATCTCTGGAGGTGTGACAACTGCACTAAACACACTTTTGCATGGCTGAATCTGAAGAATTGAGATCATTTTAAATACATGTGTTTCTTTATAGGGATTCACGTGAGGAAGCTCTGGGGGAGTATTACATGAGGAAATACGCCAAGTCCTCAGGAGGCGAGCAGTAAGTCAACAAGAGTTAATGCTATTGTTATGAAATGCGTGACTGACTTCAGCACTTGCCAGTTTTGGAATTAAAAGAATGTTGGTCAACTGCATGAACCTTTATTTTTAACTAAACATTCATGTTCTGTTGTTTACTTCAGTTTCTATGGCGGCTCTGAAGATCTTTCTGATGACATCACTCAGCAACAGTTGCTTCCTGGGGTCAAGTATGAAACATTTTTTTTTTATTGAATATTAAATATTTACAAAAAAATCTCCTGGGCTTTTGTTAAGAGATGTTTCTCTTGCAGGGATCCTAATTTGTGGACCGTTAAGTGTAAGGTTAGTTCTGGACATATCTATCATGTGGCTTACGGGTGCTGTGATATGACTGCAGTGTGTGCACTGTTTAATTCTTCTGTTTCTCTGTAGATTGGAGAGGAGAGAGCAACTGCCATTGCCTTGATGCGAAAATTCATTGCTTATCAGTGCACTGACACGGTAGGGTTTCCATAGTCCCTCTGTCTTGGCTTTTTTCTACTGGCCTGGTTGGCCCCACCACAAACATTTTTTATAAATAAATGAAATAAAATCCATGTAACCTTAATAAATAAGGTTATGACACAAATCTACTATCCTAACTTGTATACATTCTAAATATTGTTAAAGACCGTCAGTAAAAAAATAAGAACAAATAGTTAAATCTGTCCCTGATCAAGAGAAAAAATAAATACTACAGAACATTTTCAGGTTTTTCATGTAGGTCTAAACTAGATTTTCAGGTACAGACCTGGTAATCAAATGTATAATATCACTGCCTAGTCTTCACTGTATAAATTAGGGCTGTACGATATTGGTAAAAACTTACATTGTGATATTTAGTTTTATATATATAACTTTTTTGCCCACCAGCCACTGAGGCCTAGTGGCTTTCCAAAGTTACTAGCCACTCAGCATTTTCACTGGCCACAATTTTGCTGTTTGGAAATTACAATTTATATGATTAAGGTTGACTTTGGCATACTTAAATTACTTGATTTTGAGTCATTTTACTTGATTTAGAAGATTTAAAACCCTTTCGAATAAAGAGTGACCACCCAAATCAACACTAAATTGTTTATCAGCTGGTATGTGCAGGTGGGCAATATGAGCATAGGCTAATATGTGAAATTTAATATGATATGAGTTCTTTTGTTAGGCTATATAAAAGCCTATTTGAGAGAGAGAGAAAACGCTTCTGTTGTGTGTCATTCAGCGCGATTAAATGCAAGTTAATCGATAAAGAATTGTAATTTAATAGTACATTTGTGGTATGACGGTATTGGCATTTCATTTGGCCAAAGTGGCTGTTAATGTCAAGCCCTGAAACAATTTCACTAGATGATTCTGAATGATCATGTGACAGTGTTAAAAATTCAGCTTTGCCATCACAGGAATGAAATGCATTTTAAAATATATTACTATAAAATTATAATATTACTGTTTTTATTGTATTTTGATTAAATAAATGCTGCATTGGTGAGCATCACAGACATTCAAACAAAAAACACAAACTTCATAAAAACACAAACTTTTAAAATGTAGTGTATATGCTCTTTTAGTGACCCCGACATTATTGTTCCTTTCAACCCCTCTAACAATTTCACTAGATGATTTGAATAGCTCTATTTGAAAATAATTAATCATTCAAGAATAATTGGGCTGATTTTGTAGGGGAGTGGATCTGCATTGGAAATCATAAACAAATGACTAAATCCAGTCTTTCACACTGGCCCCTGGCCATCAGGCAGTCCTTATTGTCGAGTCCTGCAAGGTCTCTTCATTTCAGTCATTATTACGCAAGGCACAGAAATGTATGAACATAAAGGCCCAATCACAATTCTACCCCTTAGCCCTTCACTTTCCCCTACCCCTTTGTTTTGCGCACTCACGTGAAGGGGTAGGGGTGTCTCGTTTCTCTTTTGGCTGGAGTGGTAAGGGGTAAGGGGAAGGGCCAGATAGCCCTTCAAACAGAGATTTTTCAGGACCACACTTCGAATGAAGGGGTATGAAGATTTACCCGTCTACACCGACTACCGCGCTGCTAGAATGCGTGTAGTGATGTTGCCATTCAGAATCAATCACTTGTTGCTAAACGCGTTGTTTGAATGATGTGATTACAAACTAATAACCGTTTATTGATAGTAATATATATCTGGCCATCCTTCATAACGCAGTCACTATTTACATCATGTGCATCATCTGTAAGCTTGCGTAACCAAGGCAACACTTGACTCATTTATATTACATTGCGAAGAGCTCCGTTATCGCAGTAGAAAATGAAACCATATCCTTACCAGCCGGCGGATCAGCACGGAATGGAACGGTTAATAAAAAAATTAGCAGTTTGGCCCGATGGAAAAGCGGCTCCACCTGTCTTGTGTGTTCTGTAGGCTATTATTCTGTATCGTCTTAGGAAACTTGAAGTCTCATACGTTTTTTTAATTGAAAACAAGCGCCGTTTTATTAAGTCCAAATACAGCGCAAAACTTCGCTGGGAGTGAGTAATGTGTTAAACCTGCTCATGCCCTATTTCTGTTAGATATAGCCTACGCACTTTATTGCTGTTTATACTGGTTAAATGTTACAGGACACTAATAAAAGAAACGGTGTATGATGGTGTAGTAGTGGTGTCCCATTTCTTAGGGGAATATTTTCGCCCCTATGCGTTACCACTCTGTTTCAAGGGGCAAGGGGAACGGGTAGGGGAAGGCGAAGGGGTATAAAATAGAATTGGGATTGGGCTAAACTAGGGTGCTTGCTTTGTGTAAAACCCTTCCTTGCACCTTGATGTTTTCTGAAAGTAGATTCTGTAGTTTGCTTGAAGGTGTGTCATACTAATATGTTGTGCTTTGTTTCTCTGCACAGCCACTTCAAATCAAATCAGTAGTGGCCCCTGAGCATGTCAAAGGTTATATCTATGTGGAGGCGTACAAGCAGACCCACGTCAAGGCCGCCATTGAGGGTGTTGGAAACCTGCGCATGGGCTTTTGGAATCAGCAAATGGTGCCCATTAAAGAGATGACAGATGTGCTGAAAGTGGTTAAGGAAGTGACTAACCTTAAACCCAAGTCTTGGGTTCGTCTTAAGAGAGGCCTTTATAAAGATGACATTGCCCAGGTGGGTACATCATAACACTTGCCTATATTGTCATAAAGAAATGTCATTATTAGGTTTTCACTCCCACGGCTCTGTGCCTGGAGAACGTTTCATGTATCTAATAATTTGCCTTTGTCAGGTGGACTATGTTGAACCGAGCCAGAATACGATCTCGCTGAAAATGATTCCTCGTATTGATTTGGATCGCATCAAAGCGAGGATGAGTATGGTAGGTCATGTCATCATAATGATCATATCACAATGTATTTATACTACTATAAATATATAACAATGTTTTCAACATTGATGATAAATGTTTCTTGAGCACCAAAACAGCATATTAAAATGATTTCTGAATGATCATGTGACAGTGGTGCTAAAAATTAAGCTTTGCCATCACAGGAATAAATTACATTTTAAAATATATTACTATAGAATATAATATTACTGTTTTTATTGTATTTTGATTAAATAAATGCCTCTTTGGTGAGCATTAGAGACATTCAAAAACAAACTTTTGTGCACTTTTAGTGACCTGATCCCGACATTATCGTTCCTTTCACAGAAAGACTGGTTTGCAAAGAGAAAGAAGTTTAAGAGGCCACCTCAGAGGCTTTTTGATGCTGAAAAGATCAGGTAAAAGTTCACTTTTGGATTTTGAGTCTCATAATCACAACCCTCTGAAACATATCAGCCTCACTGACACACATGCTCTGCTCCACAGGTCTCTTGGCGGTGAGGTCAGCCATGATGGTGACTTCATGATATTTGAAGCCAACCGCTACAGCCGCAAAGGCTTCCTGTTTAAAAGCTTCGCCATGTCAGCTGTGGTAAGAGGCTTCACGCTCATTCTAGTTCTGGGTGTCTGTCTAATTGCTCCTTATTGGTTCACAGGGTTCAACCCATGTGTCTTTTTGCATAGATCACAGATGGGGTCAAACCCACTCTGTCGGAGCTGGAGAAGTTTGAGGACCAGCCAGAGGGCATTGACCTTGAAGTGGTCACAGAGACGACAGGTAAAGACAACCAGACTGCACTAGATCTGCAACAATGCATCAAAACAGGGAAAAAATTATTCAGTGGATAATACATGCATACACCGATCAGGCATAACATTATGACCGGTGAAGTGAATAACACTGATTATCTCTTCATCACTGCACCTGTTAGTGGGTGGGATATAGCAAGTGAACATTTTGTCCTCAAAGTTGATGTGTTAGAAGCAAGGACAAATTTGAGCGAGTTCGACAAGGGCCAAATTGTGATGGCTAGATGACTTGGTCAGAGCGTCTCCAAACCTGCAGCTCTTGTGGGGTGTTCCCGGTCTGCAGTGGTCAGTATCTATCAAAAGTGCTCCAAAGGAAGGAACAGTGGTGGATTGGTGACAGGGTCATGGGCGGCCAAGGCTCACTGATGTATGTGGGGAGCGACGGCTGACCGAAAACAGCAACAGTGGACATGTGAGCATCAGAACTGGCCCACGGAGCAATGGAGGAAGGTGTCCTGGTCTGATGAATCACGTTTTTTTTTTACATCACGTGGATGGCCATGTGTATGCGTCTCTTAACTGGGGAACACATGGCACCAGGATGCACTATGGGAAGAAGGCAAGCCGGCGGAGGCAGTATGATTCTGGGAAACCTTGGGTCCTGACACATTACTTTGACACGTTCCACCTACCTAAGCATTGTTGCAGACCATGTACACCCTTTCATGAAACCCGTATTCCCTGGTGGTTGTGGCCTCTTTCAGCAGGATAATGACCTCTGCCACAAAGCAAAAATGGTTTAGGAGTGGTTTGAGGTGTTGACTTGGCCTCAATTCCCCAGATCTCAATCCAATCGAGCATCTGTGGGATGTGGTGAACAAACGTCTTGGTGCCAGATACCACAGCACACCTTCAGGTGTCTAGTGGAGTCCATGCCTCGACAGGTCTGTGGTTGGGCAGCAAAAGGTGGACTAACACAATATACCTGATCGGTGTATATAATGCATAATATATATTATTGTAGATATACAGAATTCTGCTAAAATACTCGTTTTGAGTATTCTCATAAGAGCAGTCTTAAATGGGTTAAATAACATCTTAAATGAACTTAAAAAGTTGTGAGAACATCAGTAGCTGTATAAGTGTCAGTGATACTGGCCTTCATTCATATTAAGATGACATTACAACAAATATTTACAATATACTGTCTTTAAGTTGTTTCTACATTAATTTGCAGAGTAACTGTGAAATTATTACAATATAAAATTTTAAAAATGCCAATGTTCATACATTTTTAAAAATACATTAATATTTTAACTGCAGTAAATTGATACTTTTTTAGTACCAATGTTATGAGCAATCTGGTGCATACATTTTTGCAAAGTGAATCACAAAGAAGGTGTTGATATATATATATACAGGTAAGGAGCGAGAGCACAATCTCCAGGCAGGAGATAATGTGGAGGTTTGTGAGGGAGAGTTGATTAACCTTCAGGGCAAAATCCTGAGTGTGGATGGCAACAAGATCACCATCATGCCCAAGCATGAAGACCTCAAGGTGAGCAAATCAGCACAAGGAATTGTATCTTGGCAGCACTTATTAGTTTCAAGGTGGAAGTGTGTAATTTCTGTGCCATTAGCGTCACAAAGTTGTAAAGCTTTGCATTGCATCAAGTGTCCTGAACATCCTGTTTTGCACCATGATTATTGCTTCACTGTCTTGTCTTTGTTTTTATAGGATCCCCTTGAGTTTCCAGCTCATGAGTTGAGGAAGTACTTCCGTATGGGTGACCATGTGAAGGTTATCGCAGGACGTTTTGAAGGTGACACAGGCCTCATAGTCCGTGTGGAGGAGAACTTTGTCATTCTGTTCTCTGACCTCACCATGCATGAGGTAGGTTTTACTAGTAAGCTATGGAATACCCTGTTCAGAAAAACACATTATACAGCCGTCAGTGTTGTGTGTTCTTTGTCTGATGTGATGCCTCTTTTTGTTCCAGTTGAAGGTCTTGCCCCGGGACTTGCAGCTGTGCTCTGAGACTGCCTCAGGTGTGGATGCCGGAGGCCAGCATGAGTGGGGAGAGCTGGTACAGTTAGACCCCCAAACTGTAGGGGTCATTGTCAGGCTGGAGAGAGAGACCTTCCAGGTAAAGTCCAGGCGAAACAGACAAGTTCAAGTGTAATCTAAACACAGTCTAGTAGGACACACTTGCTGGATGTGATTCTTTACAGCAATAGCACACTTTTCACTCTGTGAACATCTTGGCAACGTTCCCGAGCAGCTGTATTATAGTCATGCAAGTATAGGATAAGCCTTTAATTCAGTTACATGTCAAGCCCATAATAGCACCTGACAACAGGATACACATTTGAGCTTCATGTTTGTATTTGCACTGCCAGTGATTTCAATCTTTCAACCCTGCTTTTACATATGCCTGCTTTTAAGATAATCATTCTTGCATCACCTCATTTACACTATCCAGCTAAATAACGTAACTTGTTTTACACGCTACCGTTTAAACTTGCCCTGCCACACAAAACCATTTTTATTTTTTTAAATATGTTAGGTCTATGTCATGAATGTGAAAATGAACTGCTACCTCCTCTGTCAGCTCGAGCCACTGAAAAGAAATAAGCTGAGAAATCAGGCCATTTACAAAAGCTGGTCAGTCTGACGTGGTGTTTCCTGAGCTCATTACTATTCATGAGCTCACCCAGTTGAGACAGCGCCCACAGTGTTCGTCTAGCTCAGTGACAGTTTTGATACACCGCAAAGATTTCTGATATATATATATAAGGGAATATACCTGAAGATGCCATTTCTGCAGTGATTCCAGACAATAGTAAACAAAGTTCCTCTACTTGTTGCGCTGGTTAAAGGATGCTGATAGCCAGGCTCTCATTGGCTAGTTGTTAGCCAATCAGAGTCAAGCAGCTTATCTTGTTGAATATTAATGAGAAATGGCGCAAATCGAGTCTTCCTGCAGGCTTTCTATACCATGCTAGAATGGTGTGAAACAAGGCAACCAAGGCATTTTTTCCACAAAAAAATGTTACAGACTCCATGGTAGAATTTCAGACATTACCAAAAAAGTAATGAAATACGTGTGGCAGGGCACCTTTAAATGTTTGGTCATGGTCTTTGAATGTTTTTTGGAAAAAACTCTTAAATGCTCACTAGGGTTGGGTACCGAAACCCGGTGCCAATATGGCAATAACAATTTGAATAGTGTTTTATTCATATCAGATATAAGTATGCAAAAAGTCTTCTATATAGTTATACACCTACATAGTTTACTCTATTCTTCTCCCAGTTCAGATGTCACTTTCTGTCATGTATTTCATGAGACGACGATGACTTTACATGTTGTAAATGTGCTACTGTGATATTATTTTGGCTGCTGTGTCATGTGAGAAGCATGACGCGTCGCCATGGAAACGATTAGGCGATGCGTTCTAAAATATTTAGCCAGAGAATATAGTCATATTTCTGCAAAATAATGCTGAAGTTGGTTTGTAGGATACTAAGAATACAGACTACTTTGCTGTTATTAGTACTGTATCTGTTATTTAGTGTTAAATTAGGCTTATTGTAGTTGTTAGGTGGCAGGTTTTACTGTGAATTTAAGTAAATTGTGTTTTGTATATATTTATATTTATATATTTAAGCATACTTTAAACTTTTAATACATTTAAAGAAAAAAAAATCAATAAAAAGACATTCTTTAATGTCTTCCACTGTTGTTTTGTGGATCTTTTTTTTTTCTTCTTAAAGTACCGGTTTAGGCACCGGTATCGTTTTAAAAATACCGGTTTGGCACCAGTATTGTAAAAAACCCAAACGATACCAAACCCTAATGTTCACCAAGTCTGCATTTATTTGATAATTCTTTTTTCACAACAATTCGCTTTTAGGTTCTGAACATGCACGGGAAAGTTTTAACTGTACGGCACCAGGCAGTGAACAGACGGAAGGACAACCGGTTTGCTGTCGCTCTCGACTCTGAGCAAAACAACATCCATGTGAAGGATATTGTGAAAGTCATCGATGGACCTCATTCGGTACCTACCAGAGACCTGGGACAAAAACTTACTGTGTAACTCAAAAGGAAGTTAATATTCTCATTTATGTAATCTAACAGGGGCGTGAAGGTGAAATTCGTCACATCTTCAGAGGCTTTGCTTTTCTTCACTGCAAGAAGCTGGTTGAAAACGGAGGCATGTTTGTCTGTAAGGCACGTCACCTTGTTCTGGCGGGCGGCTCAAAGGTAGGTCTGTTCTAAACCTGTGGACAAATCTTATGTTTTTCCCAACTTCCCTATCATAAAGCAGTCCTCTTTTGTTTCCAAAGCCCAGAGATGTGACTAATTTTACAGTGGGAGGTTTTGCTCCCATGAGTCCACGCATCAGCAGTCCAATGCACCCTGGCGGAGGCGGTAAGAGTTTTCATTTAACTTACAGGGTTGTGCCACATAGTGGTTAAAGATTAGATTTTTAATCAAAAGGTTTCAGGTTCAAATCCTGCAAGAGGATTTGATTATGCATTTAAACTTTAAAGGTGCACTGTGTAGATTTTAGCGGCATCTAGTGGTGAGGTTGTTAATTGCAACCACCCTTCGCTCACCCCTCCCTTTCGAAGCACATAGAGGAGCTACGGTGGCCGACACAGGACAAAGATGTCGTCGTCTGAGACAGCAGAGAGTTGCTAGTGCTCTGTTGAGCAGTTTGTCCGTTTAGGGCTACCGTAGAAACATGGCGGCGCAAAATGGCGACTTCACTGTAAGAGGACCTGCGGTGTGTGTAGATAGAAATGGCTCACTCTAAGTTAATAAAAACATAACGGTACATTATGTAAAGTCTTTATACACCACTGGTAACATAGTTATGTATTTTATATTGTATTTCTGTCAATAGATCCTCATAAATACTACACACTGCACCTTTAAGGGTCCATTTTGGTATGTCTGGTTGCCTTTTGAGCATTTGAATCTTATTGATATAAGCTCCTTTTATGTTTTTAACTGGGCATTATCTGTTGTGTTCTTCCTCCAGGTCAGCAGCGAGGAGGAGGAGGAGGAGGAGGGGGTGGTGGTGGTGGTGGCGGTGGCATGGGTCGGGGCCGCGGACGACGAGACAATGATTTGATTGGGCAGACTGTCCGTATATCCCAGGGACCGTACAAAGGTTAAATTATTTGAAACCAACTTTTCGTGAGACTATTCGCTTTGGTTTGGTATTTTGTATAGTGTGGCTTACATGTCCAAATACTTTGTGACATTCACTTAGTCTTTTATTCCCATAAGCCACAAGTTTTTTTTTAACACCTTCATTTCCACAGGCTACATTGGCGTGGTGAAGGATGCCACAGAATCCACAGCTAGGGTAGAGCTCCACTCAACTTGCCAGACCATTTCTGTGGACCGCCAGCGTCTTACAACTGTGTATGTTATTAGTTATCTCTCTGCAGTTTTTAACAAAAAAATTCTGTTCTTTTGTTTATTCCATATTTTATGACACTACTTAGCTAGTATTAAAAGTGCAGTACTCACAGCTCTGCTTAACACATTAACACGACACAGATAATATAAATGAAAGGACTGGTCTGTTAAACCAGTCTGCAGTGAAATGAGGCAGAACTGTTAGTGTAATGAGGCAGAACTCTCAGTGTTCTTCTGGCATGTTATTTTGGATTTCTTGCTAGCCAGTAAACCAGTGCAGTGAACTATAGCCCCATTTCCACAGAAATGATCAGAAATGTTCATCACAGTCTAATGCACATAAGAATGTGCTATTGTGAGGGGGACATTTTTATCCTGAACTTCATTTAGACCCCGTTCCTGTGGTCGAATCACATCAAGTACTACTCCAAAGTTCCTAGTTCCTTGGCAATGTTCCTGCGGTGGAAACGCAGCTTATGACTGACAGTACAGGCCAAATGTAGAATCTTTCTGAAAGCACAGGGATATTAAAGGCCCTATGAAAACTGTTTTATTTATTCTAAAATTCAAATGTTTTAATTATTTATTTTAATGGCTAAATTACATTTTTGTAATCAAAAAGCATGTCTAATTAATTGAAATCATGAAACCTATACAAGTTAACAACAATTTATTGAAATCTAAAAAAATGACATGATTAGAGTCCTAGGAAATCCCAAATTCTGTGTTTTCTGTTTAAATTTTTCTGGATTCCATTTTAATGTAATAATCCAAAAGCATGGCTAATTAATTTAATTCATAAAAACATCAATTTATTCAGTTCAAAAATAAAATTTCATTTTTTAAAGGGATCCCCTGGTGTTAAGACTTGTTGGCTTAATATAACATAAATTATGTCTCTTACTGAAATATGTTGTAGAAAACCCATGAAAAATCTGCATATTAGGACAATGGACGGCACCATTTTGTTTGCGTTCTAGGTCGGTTGCACTCGGCAATCAGCTGGCGTAAGAGACATCATTTATGTTATATTAAGCTATACAAGACACCAGGGGAACCCTTTAAGAAAAGTTTTTTTTTCAGAAATTCTGTGTTGAGTATTTACATTTTTGGCACTCAAATGAAGGCATAAAACATTAATTCAATTTATCTTGATCGTATGAGAAAAAAAACAAAACAATTTAATATTATTATGTTTAGTATTATTCCATTGAGAGCTAAATTCTACCATACAACAGTAATATATTTCTGCCACAGTGTCTTAAAGTTAGACCAAACTTTTATTTTGACAGGTTCCCATGAAGACATTTGAGTTTCTGTGTGTTTATGATATGACAAAAGTTTTTCTCAAACTGAGAAATGGTCATGAAGTTTATGTCCTCATATAGTGAGGTGGCCGAGGCTGAAAACACCACAGGTGTGTGTGGGATAAAAAACAATCGACATGTCTGCCCCAATCATTCACACAGAAAACTGTATTTAAATATTCCTATTTAAATAGTTTTTTGTGGTTTAATATAAACAGACACTAGTCTATACCGTGATTTGGAATGTACTGACCTACTTTTTATTTACTATTCATCAAAAGTTTTACAAGTTCCATAAAATTCCACGTTATTCACTAAATTCAGTTTTTATAAATGTATTCTGCGATTCCGCCCATGTTTTCCGCATCGCTCAAATCATAGGGCCCTAGGTATTTAATGCAGGAACAGGTTTTTGCATATTGCACACCTCGGAGATTCATGAGGAGATTTTGGGGG
Source organism: Gobiocypris rarus (assembly GCA_023029165.1). Lineage (NCBI taxonomy): Eukaryota > Metazoa > Chordata > Actinopteri > Cypriniformes > Gobionidae > Gobiocypris > Gobiocypris rarus. Next base: position 41,196,408 of record CM040911.1, read on the forward strand.
TTTTATATCTGTGAATCTACACTACCATTTCAAATGTTTTTTTTGTTTTGTTTTTATAAAAGATGCTTTAAAATATGTCTTTAATGTTCACCAAGGCTTCATTCATTTGGTCAAAAATACAGTAATAACAGTCTTTGTAACATCATAAATATATTTACTGTCATTTTTTATCAATTTCTTGCACATTTGCTGAATAAAAGTATTAATATCTTTAAAAAAAACAACAACATCTTACTCTCCCTAAACATTTGAATGATTGGAATAGGTTTTATACCTTGACTGTCTTGTAAAGTCTAGTTTCTTTTTGAGTTTTTTTCCCCCCTGAATATCCTAAAGACCTTATCTCAATCTTTTTGCTCTCTTTGAATCAGTGGTGGCAAAGAAAGACAAGGAAAGTCTTCCACCCATTTACGAACCCCAATGTATGGTTCCCAGACGCCCATTTATGGAACTGCTTCACGTACCCCCATGTATGGTAGCCAGACGCCCCTCCATGATGGTAAGAGACTATATACAGTTATTGAACTTGATGTTCTGCAACACCTTTTTTTTTTTTTAAGTCTTTCTTTTATTGCTCACAGGAAGCCGCACTCCTCACTATGGCTCTCAGACTCCTCTGCATGATGGCAGCAGGACGCCAGGTCAGAGCGGCGCATGGGACCCAAACAATCCAAACACACCATCACGGTGAGAAGCAGAGCGAGACAATCAGTGCAATCAAACAATCACACACACCTCAACTTCAACTCATTTTCCCTCTGTTTTCAGGCCTGATGACGAATATGAGTTCGCCTATGACGACGAGCCCTCTCCGTCTCCTCAAGGCTATGGTGGTACGCCCAACCCACAGACTCCTGGCTACCCAGAAGTGCCCTCTCCACAGGTCAACCCTCAGTACAACCCTCAGACTCCTGGGACTCCTGCCATGTAAGAGCTCATTCAGATGCTTGTGGTCTGGCTTGAGAACATCTTAAACTGAGTTTTTTTTTCACCGTAGGTACAACACAGACCAGTTCTCCCCATATGCAGCGCCCTCTCCACAAGGGTCCTACCAGCCCAGCCCCAGCCCTCAAAGTTACCACCAAGTGGCCCCAAGCCCAGTGGGATACCAAAACACACACTCCCCTGCCAGTTACCACCCCACCCCATCACCAATGGCCTACCAGGTACAGTTTTGGCAGCTAAACATTTTTTTTTATACCATAACACTGAAACTAAAAATGTTTATTTAATAATCCTTTAGTTACATTTATTTAAATGTTGTATACAAACATTAAAATTTCTGTCTTCATACAGTATGAGAGCGGCCTCTAGAGCCGAAATAGAAACTATCACTGACTCCTCGTAGAGTTTTTGACACGTGAGACTGCATAGAGCGGATACATCAGATTGTTGACTAGGCGCTGCATTAGTGTCAAACAGTTCAATCAAAAATGTGACAAAAATACATGCAAGACATTGCTTTTTACCCAAACTTCAAAGGCCTGTTTAAATGATTAAAACTAGAAGCATATCTTAACTTTAATGTTACATTTATCATGTGAACTACTTATATACAGCATGTTATATGCATGTGTGTTCGGGACAGAGGGAACACGGTCGCATTCTCAGCAGATATATGCTGCCCATCATAAATCAAAGCACGAGACAGACAGGGGTCGGAGGAGAACACCGGAAAATGTGACAGAATGGACAGTATTCATCGGTTCAGCTGAATGAGACAAACGCTGCCAGTGTGAATTAACATCAGGCATGTGCGCGCTTCCCTTCTGTCCTGCCAACACACTGCTTGCTCGTGCGGTGTGAAGCCGGTGTTATGCGATGCTGGCGCATCCTCCAGCATGCTCCACTTTTACTGTCTTTTACTTCTTTTACTGTATGTCCACACACACCTCTTATTTCGTGCGAAAAGGACACCCACTGTCTGAGGTAACATACGGGCACGAGGAACCGAGACAAGCGAACTGAACGGTTCGGATGTTTTTTCATATACCGTGCCACCCCTAACAGTTATACATACAATTTACATATTAGGGCTGCACTATTAATCGCAATTAATAAAAATTGTGATTTATGAAATTGCAATGGTTGCATTAAATCTTTTCATGCGCAGCTTGTCAGTGAAGCACAGCTCTGTGATCAGTAGTAAATGCTGCTCCGTCTGAAAGCGCTTTGAGGCGCTAATAACATGCATTTGAAAAAGCAACACACGTCAAACATATTTCCAAACATGAGAAGCATTTAGTCATGTTTATTCAATCAGAGTGTTTCAATCTTCTGTTTATTCAGAGACAGTATGATGCCCATAGGGATTTCATGGAATGACGTGCGTTATTGTATTTCTCCGGGGCATATTTGGAGTATCTGCGTGAGAGCGCCCTCTGGCTTTCAGACGGAGCAGCATTTACTGCTGATCACACAGCCGTGCTTCACTGACAAGCTGTGCATAAAATAATCGCAGCCTTTGCCAAATCACGTGTTTCATTTTGATTGATGTGCAGGGCTGGAATGGCCTTTAATTACTTCAACGCAGTGTTAATTTTGACAGCATATTTTGATTAAAATGCCTTGACTAAAATGTCATTTAGTTTTTCATATTTTAGTCACCTGAATTGGTTTTAGTTTTAGTTGACGAAATCTACAGTAGTAAATTGTAATGCATTAATTGAGCATTTAAGCATTACATAACCGACTGTTACTTGAATACATGTCAAAACTGATATTTTGACATAATTGTTTTTGACCATTCAAGCGCAAAAATACACGAATGAGCTTAAATCACTTTTTTTCTTCGTTTTAAAAAAAAAACGTCTATATAGTTTTTATAATTTTGTATTTCTGTTTAAATTAGTATATCAGGTTAAGCTAAAGCTTCTGATACGTTTTTTAATTTTTTATTTCAAGTAATGAAGTTTTTTTTTTAATGGTTTTAGTTGACTGTTATAAACCTAATACTTAATTGAATAATATGTCACATACTGTTATTAGTCTTTCCTCCTGACTATGAATTAAATGGGAATTAAAATATTTTGTGTAACCAAACATGTATATATAATGCGTGACTTAATTATAAACAAGCTTAAAATACATAAGGGACTCTTATTTAGAAATGTCTGCGCCAGCTGCTCTTTTGCATTGTTACAACCGTTTAAAACATATGACCATATAAACATCGTAAAGGAAACATTGTTTATGAACTAACGCTGATGAATAATGACAATGACCTGGCATAAATGTGTGCTATTCATTGTCGTGTGAGTCTGTAGAATCGCAACAGCGCCACATTTTCCCGCGGTTAGATCAGCATAATACAATTGTAATGTGCGCATCTGTTACACAGGACATCAGTTCTGACTGGATCTATTCCTTATTCGTCCCTCCTGAACATTTTCGTCTCGTTTTTATTTGTTGACGAAAATGACAGTAGATTTTTCTCATAGTTTTTGTCATTCAAAACTAGTTTTTATTTAGATATCGTCTCGTTTTCATCAGTGAAAAAAGGTTGTTGACAAATTAACACTGCCTCAGCGAGAACATCATTATGGAGTTGCATAAAATGCACAAATCCTTTTAGAGGTGAAAAAAAATAGTCATTGATACAATGAAATACAGGATTGTGCTCTCTAAGTTGAAAGATCAAAACCCTAAAATAACATTGAGCAATAAAACCAGAGATGAACAGTATTTTTAATAAATAAAAAATAACTTTCCTCTTAAGTCAGTTTCTTAAATTTAACAACTCTTTCTCTGCACAAACATAATTGAATCTTTGACTGAATAAGTGCAACTCACATTTATTCCACAAGGTGTAATGTCTGATACACAATGATGAAGTGACGTTACACTCATAGTTACAGCAGGCAGAAAACAAAAGAATAGGAAGTATCATCAGCAAAACTTGAAATGGCTCAGTGATTTACTGCAGAGCAAGTGCTGAACACAGTCAGATATTAGTGGATCTGGTGAAGAATACGTCAGTGATCAAAACATTGATTTTGAAGATGTTTTGAGAATATGTTTGAGATGGTGAATATGAGGCAGATGCTGAATTTACTGGGAAATGAGCTCTGACGAGGACAGTGATGATGGTATAAAACATCTGCTCAAACTGAACCCTTCCACGCTCCAAAAGGTCACAACATATGATTTAATTCTACTGTAATAGTTACTAGTGTTGCATGATATACGGTACTAGAAAAGTATTGCGATACCCTGCTATTACAAGCGGATGCGATATGGAATTTTATTACTACCGGTACTTTAAGAAGGACCGCGTTAATAAGAGCCGTATTTATTTGTGTCGATGAGTGACAGCAGGAGTCAGGATGTGTGTGCAGAGCTCTGTTTCCACCGTTCACTAAACATTGGGCGCAGAAGAGTTAAATATATACGCCGCAGCGCATGACAAAGAAAGCAACAGAAACATTCGCGCGCATGAGAAAATAAAGCGCGCGCTGGATGTGCTCGCGCTGCGGACTTTGATCTGAAGCGCGAGCAGACGCCTTTCAGACAACATGCGATCGCGATTCAGTTCTTCGGATTATGGATTTCAATGGTCAAAAATATGTAAAAATGCACATCCTGTGAGTATTCAGGTAAACACAGTCGGGTGTGTCGTTAGTGAACATGTACAATTGAGGTAATTGGATCTGTTAAGCCAGACTAATATTCTGTGTGATTAATGTTAATCAAACAACAATGAAAAAGAAAGCCACCCCATGACTGGGTAAATAATTTTAATATATTCATTAAGAATCAGTGTATAGTTAATTTATTGACTGAAGACTAAGCAGTTTTTATTTCTTTCTTGACTTGCTATACTGTTAAATAGACATATAGCTGAAAAATAAAGCACTGTTTTTGTCATATTGTTTGTAATTTGCATTTTTAGCTTATTTTAAAAAACAAAGATAAAATTAAAAAATGCAATAAGAAGAAATGGTCAAACAACAGGGCAGGAACATGCTAACGTGAGTTTTTAGTTAAAAATAAATAAAACAGTGAATAATAAGTTCTGTTGTCATATTATTCAATTACTTTTACTGGGTGGTATTTTGACCGTGGTATCGATTTAGTATCGGTATCGAGGTATTTTAGTCTGGTATCGATCGAAGTCATAATTTTGGTATCGTGACAACACTAATAGTTACTCTATTATCAGGAGAGGTTATATTATCGTGACAGGTAGAGATCCATCCGTGTTTGATATAGATCCGGGTCGCACAAAGCTTTTTGCAATTATTGGATGGGTTCACGTTTCAACTGAAAACAGCACAGACTAAAAGATCGATTTTTGTGATTTGAGAATCAATATCAGTTCATCAAATTAAAGATCAGTTGACATTGAGAAATCAGTATTGTCAAACCAGTCCTATAGGGTACGTAGCTTATCCATGCTGTGTGCACAAAATAGACACTGACACACTGAGTCTAAATGAAAGCTAATTAAACGTCACAATTTTGGTCAAGGATTTCAGCCATTCCAGAACAGCTGAAACTGGAAACAAGTTTTGGTTTCTTTCAGCCAAATATTTTCAGTTGCCGCAGTTTCAGTGCATCACTAGCTTGGAGCAATAAGGCTTCTTTATTCGAATAAATTGACTGCATAAAAATATTGAATTGTGCTCTCCAGGCCAGTCCGAGTCCCAGTCCGGTAGGGTACAGTCCGATGACTCCTGGAGCTCCATCTCCTGGAGGCTACAACCCTCACACACCTGGATCTAACATCGACCAGGCCTCCAATGACTGGGTTACCACAGATATCATGGTGCGTGTGAAAGACACATTCCTGGACGGAGGCGTCATCAATAAGACCGGCATCATCCGCAGCGTGACTGTGAGTGAAGTGTTCATTGCTGTTGAATGTCTTTGAAATGTAGATGTGCTGGGATTCTACAAGCAGAAGCGTGTGGATTTTGGATTTGCATATTGGCTAACCTTGTGTGTTGAGATGCCTGGGGCTGATTACTTCTGGAATGGATTTTTACATGGATTAGGCTTGTCAGATGTGTGATATGATGTATTCCCTGTTTAATGAAATTATCCATAACACATTTGTTTGTTGAGACATCACAACTTCATCCTGAAATTTAGTGTTTCATCCATGGAAAAAAATCTTTTGCTTCTTTCACACAGGGGGGGATGTGCTCGGTTTTCCTGCAAGACACAGAGAAGGTTGTTAGCATTTCAAGTGAACACCTGGAACCTGTTACACCAACCAAAAACAACAAGGTACTGCTGAACTTATGGAACCAGAAATTATTTATTTATAAATTATTTGCAAATTATTTATCTGAATATAATGCCATAGATCTAAATATAATGCTATAATCAAAACTTTTCACAATTAGTTAACCTTGAGAGCTGTAATAGTAAAATCATGCTAAAAGTTTCAGAGAGAGTTAAACATGTAATGCAAAGACAGTCTCACAGCAGACACGCCCCTTCAAACAGAGCATTCAAATCAGAGGCTAAAATCAGGCTGGGACAAATGCCTTTTATTTCTAAATTATGACCCATTTTTTATGTAAATATCATAATACATTATAAGTGCATCACAGGAAACATAAAACAACGCATTTCATGTCCCCTTTAAACATTATGCAAGACCATAACCATGAAAAGAAAACCGCTGCAAGAACCAATGAAGTGTATATTCACCTTTATGCAATCTGAATTCACTCATGAATTAAATCCATGCTGCAGTTGCTGAAGTGAAGAGAATCCACCAGCCTAATTTTCGCTTGTCTCCATTATCCTTTTTCCTCATCTGTGCAACTATCCTGTCATTTAAGGGATGAGCAGTGAAGAGTTAAGGAAATGAAGCAGAGCAACACAGGAGATCACTTAGATTTAAGCACATCGCTTCTCCTTCTTGAGCCACACATCCCAAATTCACTGGAAACACAGACTCCCCCAGCTTAAGAACCTTGTGATTATGTGTGCACAGGCGCGTATTAAGAACATGTAGGGCCCTGGGGCTATAGCAAATAGTAGCCCCCATAGTAGCCGATTTTGGTACCGCAATGTTTTCTGCCACAGAAATAATTTGAGATTAACCCACAGAGATAAGTATATGCTAACTATTTTAATATGCATTAAATGCATAATACTTTGACTCCAGGGGCCTGTTCTTCGTACCTCGCTTAATACATCTGAGATTATTTGACAGATCCCAGATCTTTTAATCGTGATAACTGATCTCTGGCTAATTTGGTTCTTCAAACGAATTTGCGGATTGGAGTAAAATATCTGGATTGAGTTATCTGAGATCACTGCGCGTTCTTGTGTTCCCTGAAGAGGGCAGATGCATCGATACTCGAAACCACGATCAGCAGTGCAGCGATTGGCTGGCGTCAAGACAACGTAATGACGTCATATAATTAAAAAAAAACACCTGGAAGAAGAAAAAACACACATTTCTGGACCTTTTTAAGGAAACAGCCAAACGACCAAACCAACATAAAAGTTGTAACGGATCAATTAAATGTGCACTGTTTTGATGAACATGATTCACAATTATTTATATTCACGATTTTATAGGCTTATTTGTACACCCTTTACATTTTTATTTCAATGTTGTAATTTAATTTAAATTACTCAATTTGAAGCAGATTTGTTACGTGACAGTATAAATTAAAGTTTCTTAACAGTCAAGATCAAATTATCTGCATCTCTTGCGCTACATCAAGCCACTCCCATAATTTTGAGTGATGACGGATATTATTAATATTCAAATTAATGCACGGCTCAGAATAACTTATAAAGTTATTATAAAGTAATTATTCCATCACAAATAAATCTCTCAACCAAGTGACTGTGTCTATAGAATTATACGCATCTTTTACACAACATAACATTTATTTTCAAATAAACTTTTATATTATTATTATTTAAAATTATTATTGACCATGGTTCAGTAAGGAATTCTTGTATTAAAGTAGCAGTGGCTGGGGCAGATTTTAAGTATCACCTCAAGATGCAATCTAATCCTGTTTACATGAAATGAGCTGCTCCCGAGCAGGTTTAAGCTTACGGACCTGTTGCTATGACAGCAAGTCCAGGATGAGCGTCGAGGAACCAAACAATCCAAGATCATGCCAAATCGTCAACAATCAAATCCAGCTAACTGAGCAGTGTTCATTTTAACAGCAAATTTTGCTTTAGTTTTAGTCAGTCTTTTGACTAAAATGCCATTTAGTTTTAGTCATATTTTAGTCACCTGAATTGTTTTTAGTTTTAGTCGACTAAATGTCAAAAGATTTTAGACTGAAATCTAATGAGTTTAGTTAAATTGTAATGCATTAAGTGAGCATTTAAGCATTACATAACCAAATTCTTTACTTAAACTGACATTTTGACATCATTGTGTTTGAAAAAACAGGAAAGAGAGCTCAATTCACTTTTTTTGTTTGTTTTTAAAACTTCTAGTTTTTATAACTTTGCAGTTCTGTTTTAGTTAGTATATCAGGTTAAGCTAAAGCTTCAATTTTGTTTATTTATTTTTTTAATTTCAGTTAACATTTAATTTCAAGAAATGGAGATTTTTTTATGGTTTTATGAATTTCTTTTCTATTATAACTCTGATACTTTATTGAATATGTGTCAAATACTGGTCTTTCCTCCTGACTATGAATTAAATGGGAATTATATGAAATACAGTTTACTTGGTAACCAAAAATGAATATATAATGCGTGACTTTTAATTATAAACAAGCACGAATTCACCGGGACTCTTATTTTGAATTGTCTTACTATTGCAGTTGCAGCTGCTCTTTCAAGTTCAGAGGAGGGAGATGAAATATGCATTGTTACAACCGTCTAAAACATATTACTATATAAACATTGTAAAGTAAACATTGTCCTTGTTCATCAGCATTAATTCATAAACAATTGCCTGTTACAAATGTATGCTATTAATTGATTGAGCCGCTCTGAAGTGCTGTATTGGAGATGCGTGAGCCTGGAGAAGCTCAACAGCTCCGTGTTTTCCAGCCGTTAGATCCGCACGTTACAGCTCAAATGTGCGCATCTGTTACATTACACAGCATATCAGCTCTGACCGGATCTCTTCCCTAATCGTCCCTCCATGACATTTTTGTCTCGTTTTTATTCATTGACGAAAATGACAGTAGATTTTCGTCATAGTTTTTGTCATCCAACACTAGTTTTTATTTAGTTATCGTCTCGTTTTCGTCAGTGAAAAAGGGTTCTTGACGAAAATTGACACACATTATTCGTCAACAAAATTAACACTGTAACTGAGTTAGCGACGTACGAAGAACGGACCCCTGATATGAGGTCAAAGCAAATACGTTTCCAGAAACAGCAACAACTGCCTTAAGGAGTTTACTTTAAAGGGTCAGTTCACCCAAACATGAAGGTTCTGTCATTAATTCCTTGCCCTCATGTCGTTCCAAACCCGTAAGACCTCCGTTCATCTTCAGAACACAAATGAAGATATATTTGATGAAATCTGAGAGCTCTCTGACCCCTCCATAGACAGCTATTTAATGAACACTGTCAAGGTCCAGAAAGACAGTAAAGACACTGTTACAATAGTCCATGTGACTCCAGTGGTTCAACCTTAATGTTATGAAGCCACAAAAATAACTTTATTCAACAATTTCTTCTGGCCTGTGTCAGTCTTCTACACAGTTTACGTTGGCCGGCTCCTGCGTCAGCATCACACGCATGCCTCTGAAGCGCTGCACTGTATTTACTACATCAACAGCGTAGGAGACCGTCACAGACGTGAAGATGATGTTGAATAAAGTTGTTTTTTTGTTTTGTTTTATGTGCACATAAATAAGGAAGAGCATTTTTGAAGCCTAAAGAGGGCAGAGCCGGTCGTCGCCATCTTGGCAGTGCGTCCCGGATAACTTCACTTAAAATGGGCAAACGTTGGAGGAGCTGAGGTGCCTGGTTGCTGAAACTACGCGGGAGGTTGCCGCTTGGTTGCACCAATGAAAAGTTAAAGTTCTTGGACAAGACTTCAGATTTACAGACAGACACAGACAAAAAACAAGCTCCTCATTACCATGTTGTTTTAAACAACAACAACAATAATAATACTAAGAATTAAAGGCAGAAAAGCTTTACTCTCACTGGAGTGTGAACAAGTGTCACAGCAGCCGCAGAGCAAACGCACAGAGTAACGTCATAACATCATTTTAAACACACTTAAATGTATCTAATATAATAAACAGAGCTGCGTTACCTCATACTCATGACCGGAAAAGCGGAGATTGCGCCGGCGACTGTGTCCCGTCATAATAAAAGTCCCGTTGCTCGCGAGCGGTGTGTTTTGTGTAACAATCGCTCCGGCAGCCTCGCTCAGCTCCTCAGCACTCGCCCCTGCTCTGCTTCATATACAGTAACGTTAATAATCGCATCCATGAACATGATTTCTGCCCGAGTCCTATCCCGATTCTTTTCCACCGGCTGTGAGGTGAAGACCACATGTCCCAAGATTCTGCGCTCAAACTTAACGTCATCAAACTACGCCTTTGTTTTGAACAGGCGCCCTCTAGCGGACGGAAAACTTGAATAGTGTACTTTAACTATGGTATTTGTAATGAAAACCTAACCTCTAAAAGTGACTTAAATAGCCCTTATATTAACTAATATTTAATTTAAAGCTAATTGTAAGATTTATAACACGTTGCATGAAATGGATATCTATAGCACAAATTGTTTTTAATGTGCAATTTATACGCAAAAGTTAGATTGGCCTGTTTATAACAATGCAACATTTCTACAGTGTTAGTAAGCGCGTGGTACATTTGTATTGGGTGGTGCTGTGAATTGAAAAGCTTGTAATTAGAGCCTATCGTTTACCTCAACACTTCAACATGGTCGGAGTAATTCAGTCTGGTTTCAGCTAGTTTTGCCACAGAGGCTTTACTGTACACGCATGATTTTGCGCTAGTATCAAATTCAAATGGATAAAGAGTCATGCGAGTTTGTGAAGCGAGAAGGTCCAGCTGCTCTCACGCTGCGACTGCTGAATGCCCACGAAGTTTAATCATGTACTTTCATCACTTGGCTTTTGGTCTGTTTCCCACACACTCGCAGCACTTCAGTAGGCTAAATAACAGCGCTTAAAATGTGGAGGCTAAGGAAAAGTTCATGAGCTCCCGACTGTCTGTCAATCATTTGTCTCGGCTATGCTCGGGCCCCCACCTGGCCCTTATGTTAAGCTGCCCCTCTGTGTACTTCATAATCATTTGTTGTAACATTTGAAGAAAAAATACATGTGGATGTGTGCTCTTCAGGTGAAAGTGATTCTGGGAGAGGACAGAGAGGCCACAGGAGTCCTGCTCAGTATTGATGGTGAAGACGGCATTGTTCGAATGGAACTGGACGAGCAACTGAAGATTCTCAATCTCCGATTCCTCGGGAAATTGGAAGTGTGAAGGAAACAACACATTTCAACATTTGAATGCAGATTAGTCCGTTTCAGTGAGCTTTTTTTTTTTAATTGGATGCAGATTTTAGTGGATAGTCTTTTTTCTGTTTCTTCTGTGATGTAGAAACATTTTTTTGGGCAAATTGATTCCATGTGAAATAAAATGTGAACTGTGAGTTCTCATCCATCCATCCTGAGTGTTCGCATGAAATATGAAATAGCTGGTGGCTGTTCATTTGAAACCCATTACTGCCTGCTGATATTTGGAACATCGACCATCAAGAGGAATTCCATTTTTATTCACGAGTGATTTGAGCTCCAGCTGTTAAAGCACTAAACTTTATTCAACATCATATTCCATTACATTCTCAACCTTTAATGTCATTAAAGGTCTTTCAAAACACTGATTTGCATATTTATTTTATAAAAATGTTTACACACCGATGGGAAAAATACCCCAAGTTTGAATACTTTAAGAATTGTAGCATTTTTATTGAAATAAATGAGTTTGGTCTGATAACTGAAAGTGTACAGTCAAGCGTGACAACAGTGAAAGTCTATAGCTACAGCTTGTCTTAGTTACAGGGCTCGTGAGGATTCTCATAGTTTATTGGAACATAAAAAATGGTGGTGTTCTTTGGACAGGGATGACCTGGGCTGTTAAACCACACCAAGTTTTCCTCTTGCTTTTGTTTGGGGCAGCCAAGGGTTTGGTTCCTGAAGATATGGATCTTAAGCTGGATCCACGCTTCACGACCCTAAAAATAAGGAAAGGACTGTTATGCTTTTGGGTTTAGTATTGATATGATTTGGGCTGGGTGTTGATACAGATTTTCCAATTCATCTCAGTGTATGTCCATTATAATTTAACTTACTTGCATATTTGAGAAATTCTCAGCGAAGGGGCTAAATTATATATGGCAATATTTTTTTTTTTTTTTTACTTTATTAAAAGACAGTCAGTCGTCTCGGGAATCTGGCTACAATTGTGCTGTAAGTATCGTGATCCGTTGAAGTAATTTCCTCGTGAATTGCGTTATGCTCGTGAAGGCCATTATTCTGTGGTACGCAGTATGTTTTGTTTTTACCCCATCAAAATCAGTCACAATGAAATTAAAATGGACAATTCTTTGTAATCTTTAATCAAAATTATAAAATAATTCCCCTCCTCTTGCAGCGACACCTCGTATCTCTGATATAATGATGCGAGGGCGGGACAACCTGTCACTCACATGAGATCGACCAATAGCAAGCCACAACCATCCAATCGATTGCCAATGGACCTACTTAAGCCCCGCCCTACATCTGTTCTTGTTTGATAAGCTGCTTTCTAGGATATGCAACATAATAGGTAAGAAAAAACTATCGCAACTTCTGTTTCATTTCGACTTTAAAAATATCGCGCTTATTTAGATGATTGCTATTAAATGCGAAATCAGTATTTTGAGCTCCATATTTTTCTTGAAATAGTTATGTAAACCAACTCAATGTATTTGTTTGCTGAATACTATTAAATATTATTTGACATCTCTCACCTCGCTGTCCGTCACACATTGCAAATCATAGTCGTTTCCAAGCAGCGGGGTCAGGGCGCCGCGTATGTCGTCATGCTGCAGATCACATGATGGGAAGATTGGTGAAGTGTTTAATACATTTATGCGATACATCATGATTCATGGCGAATCCAATAATCTTACCTTATACGACACATCACATGAGGTTTTGATTCCAGAGCTTTCCAAGACACTACAAAAAAATGGAATGGGGTGGAAATAGATGAGTTCATGATGAGATGAGATATTATATGTGTTGACAACACCCACCTATCAATGTCAAAGAGTTTCCGAAGCTTGACTGCGGCTTGGAAATAAAGAACCGGTGACCCCATTGTCTCCTCGCAGCCTGCACACGTCCCGTGTTTAATCCATTCCTCCCTCCTGACAAACCAAATCAATCGCCATCATTTTCAGAACGCTGAGAAATATGCCTGAGCAGTTATCAGTCCTGACACATTTGCATTTCATTGTTTTTTTGCTGAAGAGTACAAGCGTTGAGCGCCCTATGCTGAATTTGGAACCACATTGTGTACTAGGCCTACTCGTATCATACTTACTACTTTTACCATATCTTTCTATGGCAGAAATAGTAGTATGCAAGTATGCAGTTCCCAGTTCAGCCTGAGGCTTATCCATGACACTTTTGGTGTGAAAGGCCTTTACATTTGCCAAAAATAGAATTTGTTTTAATTTCTCATTAACAAGCAAGGCTTGTTTTTTTTTTAATTGCTAAATTTTTAAGTGAGTAACACAACATTGCAAGCATTACTTTTAAAAGTAACTTTGCCCAACACTGCTGATGGCGAATCCATTGACCTTTAAAGGGTCAGCTCACCCAAGAAATGAAAGTTCTGTCATTAATTCCTCCCCCTCATGTCGTTCCAAACCCTTAAGACCTCCGTTCATCTTTAGAACACAAATGAAGATATTTTTGATAAACCTTAATGTTATTAAGTGACGAGAATACTTTTTCGTCCCTTCCAAAATAACGACTTTATTCAACAATTTCTTCTCTTCTGCGCCAGTCTCTCTTACGCTGTTGATGTAGTAAATTATTTTAAACAAAAAGTATTCTCGCGGCTTCATAACATTAAGGTTGAACCACTGGAGTCACATGGACTATTGTAACAGTGTCTTTACTGTCTTTCTGGACCTTGACAGTGTTCATTAAATAGCTGTCTATGGAGGGTCAGAGAGCTCTCAGATTTCATCAAATATATCTTCATTTGTGTTCTGAAGATGAACGGAGGTCTTACGGGTTTGGAACGACATGAGGGCGAGGAATTAAAGGGTTACTTCAGCGATTAGCATTAAGCTTTGTATCAGTAGAAACCCGGGAGTATATTCAAATTATCGTTCTTTCACCCCTCATATGACCCTGAGACAAGGGAATTATGTATTTTATTTCTGGAAAAATTCCTCCGATGACGCAAATATCATCATTTTGCGTCATCGGAGGAGTTTTTGTCCAGAGGCTAAAGACTACAGCCAGCAGGAGGCGCTATTTCCACATGTTTTCAACATCGCACTCACAGCACTCGGCTCGCGGAGCTGCGGAGATTCATGTAAACGGAGCGGTGGAGAGCAAAGTGAGTGATTCAACTTATCAAATGTACTTCCTATGAAAGTTAAGCTGCCAAAGACCCAGGCTGATCACGCACTGTGAATGTATGTGGCCGCGATTACCTCAGCTCATGTGTAATCCGAGCTCCTACTGTGTTTGTGCCGTGATGTCGGCTCACTCATAATATATTGAACAGACACGTTCAGTTTTTAATTGTAGTGTCTCTAACTGAACTGATTTTATGAAAATGAATGCGGTGGGCAAGTGATCCAGCCAGTAGCCGCCTAGAGTAGGTAGTAGGTAGGTAGAGTAGCCTGAAGGGCAGTGAAGCAGTGTATTCTGGGAATTGTTGTCTTTCATCCCCATGAGACAAAAATACATTTTCTGTGTTTTCTCAGTCTAGAAGGCACCAAATTCAAAAAATATTTCACATTTCTACTACATTAATGACCCAGTTTAAATACAGATTCATCTTCCCAGCGCTGAAGTACCCCTTTAATGACAGAATTTTCATTTTTGCTAGTTATTTTGTATTATTGCCGTTGAATTCGATTTAAATATGTTAGTGAGAAGAATTTAAAAAAAAATGCATGGACAGTTATGCTCATGTGTGCTTGCTCCTTTTTAAAGTATCTCCATATTTACAAAGCACAAATCATAAAACATGGAAATATCATAAAAGTCATGTTTACCAGAAGTAGAAGTAGTGTTTTCCTTTTATTAATGAAGGCCAGAGCTGATTGAGTTCAGGCTCAATTTCCTGAACATAAACATGATTGTTTTATATTTCACTTTTTAAAATAATAAACAAAAAAGCAAATAAACAGAGGATTGAGACATTTATACCTGAAGATGGGAATGAAATACCGGCCAGCAGTCACAGCAGTGACCTGTATGCATAGGCCTAAGTCATTAGAAAAACAGTTAAATATAAAGTACTTCTGATGTTTTTAGTCTTCAGAGTAAATCTTAAGATTTCAAAATAAAGAACTGAATAATGTTAGAAACGTTGTTTCTGTGAACTATGGTGGGAACAGCCATTGGAATTCTCACCACAGGCCATGGATGGTCCAGTCGTGAACACTCTGAGGAACTTTGCAAATGGTTTTGTTGTTAAGACCCTGTAGAAGAATGGGAAAAATATGAATGATCATGTTAAGTAGAAGTGACAGAGGCAGAGTTCAAAATGGAGTTAAAACCTTCACATGATTTCAGATGGATTTGCAAGTGAGTCTTGTGAGGTTTTTCTAGCACTGTTGTAATATATCAAATATGAAGACATACTATACAGAAACTCCCAGGCCACTGAAGAGTGAGTTGCATACAAGTCCAGTTGCATAAGCTGAAAATGAAAAAGCACTTTAAACCTTCTGCATACATGTTTATTTACACTCTATTGTTTGTGTGCATTTACAGTAACTGCAGTGGCCTGTTGCACAAAGCTGGTTTCAGTTGCTACCCAGGTAAGTTCAAGATTAGTTTGAGCAAACTCTGGTTTTTCGGGCTCAAGAAGGTAGATTGGTTTTTAGCGGTGTTCATCACCATGGTAACTTACAATACACAGCTAACCTGCTCTGGAGCAGCTTTTATTCTGGGTTTGAGATCGCAAACCCAAACTGGACCAATCAGCTGCAAGTAAAACTCACACCACCTGTATCTCTCGTTCCAAATTTGCAGTTTGTAGTGAAAAAAAATGTTTGAGACACAATTGATCGTCCTTTGGTGTTAATTATTTATATATATATATATATATATATATATATATATATATATATATATATATATATATATATATATATATATATATATATATATATATATATATATATATATATTATTATATTAATTATAATTATTTTTAATGAATATATATTCATATAATTATTATATTAATTGACAAGTAGCCAAATATTAATATAAATTTAAACATGCATTTTTAATTATTTTAAACGTGTATTCATTTGAGCTCTTTGTGACGCTATAATTATTAGGCATATTTGATTCACATCATGCATTGATATAGTCAGATATTCTTTCAGCTGTCTTCTCAAACTGTCGCTGCAGCAGCAGCTTATTCCTGCTTTGTAAACACATTTAATTTAATGATAATTTTCAAAACGATCTCTCAATCTTCAGAAGAGAAGTGAATTGCGCAGTCTCTCTTGTGAGACGTGAATGGACTCTGTGATTGGCTGTTTGCCGACGAGTCACGCTTTTAGGTGCACGCGCTTCAGAGTTAATCACAAACTCTGGATTAAACTTGAGTTGACAGAGAAAGTTTATATCAAGCTTTGAGAAACCATTGAACTTGATCTAAACCAGGTTGGATTTATCAACTCTAAACCTATTCTGAAACTCAGCTAGCTTCATGCAACAGGCCTCAGGTCCCTTTTAGTCAGTAACCTGAACGTATGGGGATTTCTTCACTTAAAATATTTGAATAATTGCATCTTACTGCCTCGTGACGATCCCAGAGCAATGTCCACCATCGTACGTGAGGACCCAGCCAGTGACCAGAGCAGCGGTGCAGGCCCAAAGGATGTGTTTGTCTGAAACAATAGCTACAGTTTAAGTCTATCTATAGAAATCAAAACAACTTGAGTCTGAGGTTAAAAATAGCTCTTGTAAATTTGAGAAAATACGTACCATAGCTCATGTTGATCCAGCAATTTTGAAATCCTGTTACAGAGTGCCAACTTCAGTTTCCTTTCCCTGGTCTAATGCAGAATCGAAACGCGCCACAATCTAGAGAACGTTCTTTGTTTGCATGCCTGAGAAAAGGAAATGATACTGCGGTGCATTTCGATTATTAGAATTTAAGGAAGTCTAAATGAGTCTCTGTGTTTCATATGTATGAAAAGGTTATCTGCAACCCATTTTATAGGGCGAAAAGGATGAAATGTTTTTTTTTTTTATCAAAATAAAATAAAATACTCATACAACAATAATTGATATTGTTTACCCATAAAGCCATTTCAAACGTCTTTAAATGAAACATCCTTTTATGAAATATGCACATTCTGGCATAATATACATGATATTGTACCATGGTTTGTGATATTCGATTCTGATTGGAAGGAAGATGTGCAATAAAACTGTTTAATGCACAGGTAGTTCCAGTCAGTTGAATCACCATTCTATATTAATGCACTGTTTTCATTGAAGAACACACACATATGCCTACGTCACTCGCACACAGGGAGCGGAGATCTCGCTGCGCACACACACAAACATATTTTTCATATAATTAAACATATTATATTTCTCAGCAAAGAGGATTACATCGCTTTTTTAAAGTAATTAAAAACGCATAGCTTTGTTGAGAGAGGCGCTGAACAGACACGAGTACGCATCTCGATAATTAATTAAAATAAATAATATAGGTTATTCATTCATATAAACGTAATCTTACGCACTACTTTATCTCTGTCTGATTCAAAGCAGGATCTAACAAATCATAACTTGTGAAAATTACCGTCAATTTTAGCCTTCTGGTCAAATATTGTGCTGCAAACATCCAAAACAGCTTTAAGTTGTCAATGCTGGCAAATGACCATGGTATAAACGGGATAATCCATGACTAGCCGTGCATTAAATAAGGAATAATCATATTTTTTTTACAAATGACCATGGTATAAGCGGGATAATCCATGACTAGCCGTGCATTAAATAAGGAATAATCATATTTTTTTACAAATGACCATGGTATAAGCGGGATAATCCATGACTAGCCGTGCATTAAATAAGGAATAATCATACCAAATGACCATGGTATAAGCGGGATAATCCATGACTAGCTGTGCATTAAATAAGGAATAATCATAATTTTTTCCAAATGACCATGGTATAAGTGGGATAATCCATGACTAGCCGTGCATTAAATAAGGAATAATCATAATTTTTTCCAAATGACCATGGTATAAGCGGGATAGTCCACGGCTAGCTGTGCATTAAATAAGGAATAATCATATTTTTTTACAAATGACCATGGTATAAGCGGGATAATCCATGACTAGCTGTGCATTAAATAAGGAATAATCATACCAAATGACCATGGTATAAGCGGGATAATCCATGACTAGCCGTGCATTAAATAAGGAATAATCATACCAAATGACCATGGTATAAGCGGGATAATCCACGGCTAGCTGTGCATTAAATAAGGAATAATCATACCAAATGACCATGGTATAAGCGGGATAATCCATGACTAGCCGTGCATTAAATAAGGAATAATCATATTTTTTTCCAAATGACCATGTATAAGCGGATAATCCATGACTAGCCGTGCATTAAATAAGGAATAATCATACCAAATGACCATGGTATAAGCGGGATAATCCATGACTAGCCGTGCATTAAATAAGGAATAATCATACCAAATGACCATGGTATAAGCGGGATAGTCCACGGCTAGCTGTGCATTAAATAAGGAATAATCATACCAAATGACCATGGTATAAGCGGATAATCCACGGCTAGCTGTGCATTAAATAAGGAATAATCATACCAAATGACCATGGTATAAGTGGGATAATCCATGACTAGCTGTGCATTAAATAAGGAATAATCATATTTTTTCCAAATGACCATGTATAAGCGGATAATCCATGACTAGCCGTGCATTAAATAAGGAATAATCATACCAAATGACCATGGTATAAGTGGGATAATCCATGACTAGCTGTGCATTAAATAAGGAATAATCATATTTTTTCCAAATGACCATGTATAAGCGGATAATCCATGACTAGCCGTGCATTAAATAAGGAATAATCATACCAAATGACCATGGTATAAGCGGATAATCCATGACTAGCCGTGCATTAAATAAGGAATAATCATACCAAATGACCATGGTATAAGCGGGATAGTCCACGGCTAGCTGTGCATTAAATAAGGAATAATCATACCAAATGACCATGGTATAAGCGGGATAATCCATGACTAGCCGTGCATTAAATAAGGAATAATCATACCAAATGACCATGGTATAAGCAGGATAATCCATTACTAGTCGTGCATTAAATAAGGAATAATCATAATTTTTTCCAAATGGCCATGGTATAAGCGGGATAATCCATGACTAGCCGTGCATTAAATAAGGAATAATCATAATTTTTTCCAAATGGCCATGGTATAAGCGGGATAGTCCACGACTAGCCGTGCATTAAATAAGGAATAATCATACCAAATGACCATGGTATAAGCGGGATAATCCATGACTAGCCGTGCATTAAATAAGGAATAATCATACCAAATGACCATGGTATAAGCGGGATAATCCATGACTAGCCGTGCATTAAATAAGGAATAATCATACTAAATGACCATGGTATAAGCGGGATAGTCCACGGCTAGCTGTGCATTAAATAAGGAATAATCATACCAAATGACCATGGTATAAGCGGATAATCCATGACTAGCCGTGCATTAAATAAGGAATAATCATACTAAATGACCATGGTATAAGCGGGATAATCCATGACTAGTCGCTCATTAAATAAGGAATAATCATACCAAATGACCATGGTATAAGCGGATAATCCATGACTAGCCGTGCATTAAATAAGGAATAATCATACCAAATGACCATGGTATAAGTGGAAAATCCATGACTAGCCGTGCATTAAATAAGGAATAATCATACCAAATGACCATGGTATAAGCGGATAATCCATGACTAGCTGTGCATTAAATAAGGAATAATCATACCAAATGACCATGGTATAAGCGGATAATCCATGACTAGCCGTGCATTAAATAAGGAATAATCATACCAAATGGCCATGGTATAAGCGGATAATCCATGACTAGCCGTGCATTAAATAAGGAATAATCATACCAAATGACCATGGTATAAGCGGGATAATCCATGACTAGCCATGCATTAAATAAGGAATAATCATACCAAATGACCATGGTATAAGCGGGATAATCCATGACTAGCCGTGCATTAAATAAGGAATAATCATACCAAATGACCATGGTATAAGCGGGATAATCCATGACTAGCTGTGCATTAAATAAGGAATAATCATAATTTTTTCCAAATGACCATGGTATAAGCGGGATAATCCATGACTAGCCGTGCATTAAATAAGGAATAATCATACCAAATGACCATGGTATAAGCGGGATAATCCATGACTAGCCGTGCATTAAATAAGGAATAATCATACCAAATGACCATGGTATAAGCGGGATAATCCATGACTAGCCGTGCATTAAATAAGGAATAATCATAATTTTTCCAAATGACCATGGTATAAGCGGATAGTCCACGGCTAGCTGTGCATTAAATAAGGAATAATCATACCAAATGACCATGGTATAAGCGGGATAATCCATGACTAGCTGTGCATTAAATAAGGAATAATCATACCAAATGACCATGGTATAAGCGGGATAGTCCACGGCTAGCTGTGCATTAAATAAGGAATAATCATACCAAATGACCATGGTATAAGCGGATAATCCATGACCAACTGTGCATTAAATAAGGAATAATCATACCAAATGACCATGGTATAAGCGGATAATCCATGACTAGTCGTGCATTAAATAAGGAATAATCATACCAAATGACAATTGTATAAGCGGGATAATCCATGACTAGCCGTGCATTAAATAAGGAATAATCATACCAAATGACCATGGTATAAGCGGGATAATCCATGACTAGTCGTGCATTAAATAAGGAATAATCATACCAAATGACCGTGGTATAAACGGGATAATCCATGACTAGCTGTGCATTAAATAAGGAATAATCATACCAAATGACCATGGTATAAGCGGGATAATCCATGACTAGCTGTGCATTAAATAAGGAATAATCATACCAAATGACCATGGTATAAACAGGATAATCCATGACTAGCTGTGCATTAAATAAGGAATAATCATACCAAATGACCATGGTATAAACAGGATAATCCATGACTAGCTGTGCATTAAATAAGGAATAATCATACCAAATGACCATGGTATAAACAGGATAATCCATGACTAGCTGTGCATTAAATAAGGAATAATCATACCAAATGACCATGGTATAAGCGGGATAATCCATGACTAGCCGTGCATTAAATAAGGAATAATCATACCAAATGACCATGGTATAAGCGGGATAATCCATGACTAGCTGTGCATTAAATAAGGAATAATCATACCAAATGACCATGGTATAAGCGGGATAATCCATGACTAGCCGTGCATTAAATAAGGAATAATCATAATTTTTTCCAAATGACCATGGTATAAGCGGGATAATCCATGACTAGCCGTGCATTAAATAAGGAATAATCATAATTTTTTCCAAATGGCCATGGTATAAGCGGGATAATCCACGACTAGCCGTGCATTAAATAAGGAATAATCATACCAAATGACCATGGTATAAGCGGGATAATCCATGACTAGCCGTGCATTAAATAAGGAATAATCATAATTTTTTCCAAATGGCCATGGTATAAGCGGGATAATCCACAGCTAGCTGTGCATTAAATAAGGAATAATCATAATTTTCCCCCTTATTTAATGCACAGCTACCCATGGATTATCCCTTACTTATTTTAGTAAAATTTCACTTAAAATGTCCTTTGATATGTGAAAACCATCGAATGCTAATGTAATAGGAAACAGTGATATAAACAATGTATGTTAATTTGTCTGATGGCAATTTATTTATTATATTTTGATACATTTTATTTCTGTAGCAAAATAGTCGTGACAAATGAAATGCTTAGTTGTTCTGTTTAATTACATTATATTTTATAATCTGTTCATTTAATTTGATTTCATTTAAATAATATAACATTTGGTAAAGTTGCAAAATAGTTGTGGAAAAGCCAAAATTGTTAAGTCTAACCAGATTCATGATTCTAATATTTTAAACATTGCATGTCATAACAGCTTATCTGGACATTCTTGAGAAAGAAACAAAGATTTCACGACTTAAGAAGGTATAGGTAGCAGTGTGTGACCTTTGCTCTATTTGTGACAAAATATGTGTTTTGTAAAAATGAAACATGAAAAATGACTGGTACTATTATTGCAGTTCGGTGTTGTGCTGTATATATTGAATCAGCCGGTAGCTTGACTGTTCAGGGTTGTCTTTCCCCACCTGACCGTACTTGGCATCAGTTCAAAAGCTCTGCAATATGTGTGTGTGTCCTTGTAAGGGCCCTGACTAGAAGAGAATCAACAGGCTTAACAGAGAGCAGCGTCGGACATGAGGCATTTACTGGTAAATACACTGCTGTTCGTCTTTATTCCTTCATGGTTAGCAACCCAACAGCTGTAGATGTGTGATGAGGAAGAATCTAAAATACTTGTGAAACAGGAACTAAGCCGCAGAATGATACTCTGACCATCGAACTGCAGACGCTGTTTGGGAAACTAGGTTTTAGGTTGTTGTCTCATTTTTGATGCAAACACATATCGTAACTTGTTGTAAAGATTTGGCATTTTTGGTGGCTGTTGAATGACTGATGGCCTTAAATGACCTCTAAAGAAAAGACTTGTTTAACGGTCACCTGATACTGTAGCTCAATTTATGAACTAACATTTGTTTGTCCTTTTATTCCAAACTGTTTGATTGTGCTTGTTTGATTTTTTTTTTACTGATCAAGTTCTAGTACTCTAAATGGCATTAAAGCAATCAGAAGTGTGCTTGTAAACTCATCGTCTTCAGTTTCTGCTTTAACCGTGTCCTCATATGAAACGGACACAACAGTCAGGAGGTCATGTCACCATTAGCCTCTCCACATTTAGCATGCATACATGCAGACGAACACACACGCTGATGGACAGTGAAGTAAAAAGGGGTGGGACATTCTCATCCTAACCAACCAGTGTGTATTACACTCTGATTGGTTCGTTCCAGGTACTGGAGTGCAGCAATTGGCTAAAACCACAGCACATAACTGCTCCACATGAGCTGAGTTGACCTTCAGAACCATAAAATGTTACATTCCTTTCACATGTTTCGTTCTTAAAGAGATAGTGCACCCAAAAATGAAAATTGTGTCATTTAATCCCCCTCAAGTTGTTCCAAACCTATATGAGTTTCTTTGCTCTGCTGAACACAAAATAAGATATTTTGAAGAATGTGGGTAACCAGACAGACCCCATTGACTATCGATGGACCCCATTGATGGACGCCATTGACTATCCAAAAGTATTGGAAGTCAATGGGGTCAATTAACTGTCTGGTTACCCCCATTCTTCAAAATATCTTTTTGTGTTCAGCAGAAGAAAGAAACTCAGTCACACTTCATATTATGTGTCCTTAACTACTAGTCCAAAAAAAAAAAAAGTACAATGTATTTATTTTGTTCAAATTGTATTGCAAAACACTTTTGCTGCTATTGAGGTGGGATACGGGTCAACAGTGTAATTATAGATGTAATTACAGATATTAATTACAGCTGTAATTACATGCAGGATTTTGTTTTATCAATACAAGTATAATGTAAGAACATGTATGTACACAATAAGTGCATTGTATCAAGTGATTAATATAAATGTTAGTACATAGTATAGTTAGTACAACGCCTAATATAAAGTGGCAACAGAAACCCATACAGGTTTGGAACAACTTTTGAGTGAGTAAATGATGACATCATTTTCATTTTTAGGTGAAATATCCCTTTAATGTACATGAAATAGATTACGTTCAAAACATATCAAGAGAGTTCTCTGAGGCCAGCATATGCTTTTCACAAATGTGAAGCAGAGGTAAGCAAAATATTCCGATTTGGAGGCGGTTTTGGCTTATATGGTGTTTAATGATTGATGTGTGTAAGCAAGGCTTCAGTCTAGGGCTGCGTCTGAAATCGCATACTCTCTTGAGTAGGTCATTATTTTGAATAAGTTATTACTTTACAATCGCTAAAAGTGTTCTATAATGTATGAATGTAATCCGGGCGTACTACATTCGCCATGTTGCCCTTATCATGTGAACTGCAGTGTCAGTTCCGTCGCTTCACCGCCATTCATAAATCCTCTCCCGTGGCCTCATGGGATAGTACGTGCCCTGTCCAAATACCCACACATCTGCGATCTTTGCTCTTGACCACTTGTTTACTTACATGACGTATTTCCTGTATTTGGCCCAGGTGTTCAAGTACGCATGAAGATATAGAACTTTTGATTACACACTTAAAAACGCAAAAATGCAAGTGTTTATCAGAGCTTTTTTTTTTTGTTGCTTTGTTTGATTATTATTATAAACGCTTTGCAATTTAAAATAAAATTCTAAATGTCATTCAGTAGTCACTACACTAACAGAAGACACAGTTTAAAAATTAGTGATAAAAAGCAGTTGCAAATGTTGTACACAATACACAGCTTACTCATATAACCAATAAAATCTGCAACACCTTTTTTTTTGTCTACTACTAAATAATATGTAATATAGAATTAATTTAACTTAAAGTGGAATGTTTTTCTCGTGATTTTGGGGCATGTGAGTTCCCGAACATAATGCATGATGGGATACGCTATATCGCAATATTAGATATCGTGAGTTTAGTGTGCATTTAGGGCACTGCACTTTGGCATTTTTAAGACATGGGACAGTCTTGCGCACTTACTTCCTGTTGCGTGCACACGCTCTCAAGTGACCAAGACCGCAAGTGTGGGAATTTGGAGAGGGCAAAAGTGTCCATCGTATGCACTTCAGAATTCATATGGCAAAACACTTTTCCCGCTATTGAGGTGAGATATGGGTTGTTTAGGGACAGGTTTGGTCGTATGGGTAGGTTAGGTTTAAGGGTCAACAACAGTGTAAATTGTAATTACAGAAATGATATACAGCAAATATAAGGAATAATCATAATCTTTCATTCCTTTAATATATATATATATATATATATATATATATATATATATATATATATATATATATATATATATATAGTATTATTCAAAATAATAGCAGTACAATGTGACTAACCAGAATAATCAAGGTTTTTAGTATATTTTTTATTGCTACGTGGCAAACGTAGGGATCATATTTAAAGATGAAGCCAACACTTGTTGAACATGCATTTGAAAGCTGAGGAAAATGGGTCGTTCAAGACATTGTTCAGAAGAACAGCGTACTTTGATTAAAAAGTTGATTGGAGATGGAAAAACCTATAAAGAGGTGCAAAAATGATAGGCTGTTCAGCTAAAATGATCTCCAATGCCTTAAAATGGAGAGCAAAACCAGAGAGACGTGGAAGAAAACAGAAGACAACCATCAAAATGGATAGAATAATAACCAGAATGGCAAAGGCTCAGCCAATGATCACCTCCAGGATGATCAAAGACAGTCTGGAGTTACCTGTAAATACTGTGACAGTTAGAAGACGTCTGTGTGAAGCTAATCTATTTTCAAGAATCCCCGCAAAGTCCCTCTGTTAAAAAAAGGAGGTTACAATTTGCCAAAGAACACATCCACTGGCCTAAAGAGAAATGGAGGAACATTTTGTGGACTGATGAGAGTAAAATTGTTCTTTTTGGGTCCAAGGGCCACAGGGAGTTTGTGAGACGACCCCAAACTCTGAATTCAAGCCACAGTACACAGTGAAGACAGTGAAGCATGGAGGTGCAAGCATCATGATATGGGCATGTTTCTCCTACTATGGTGTCGGGCCTATTTATCGCATACCAGGGATCATGGATCAGTTTGCATATGTTAAAATACTTGAAGAGGTCATGTTGCCCTATGCTGAAGAGGACATGCCCTTGAAATGGTTGTTTCAACAAGACAATGACCCAAAACACACTAGTAAACGGGCAAAGTCTTGGTTCCAAACCAACAAAATTAATGTTATGGAGTGGCCAGCCCAATCTCCAGACCTTAATCCAATTGAGAACTTGTGGGGTGATATCAAAAATGCTGTTTCTGAAGCAAAACCAAGAAATGTGAATGAATTGTGGAATGTTGTTAAAGAATCATGGAGTGGAATAACAGCTGAGAGGTGCCACAAGTTAGTTGACTCCATGCCACACAGATGTCAAGCAGTTTTAAAAAACTGTGGTCATACAACTAAATATTAGTTTAGTGATTCACAGGATTGCTAAATCCCAGAAAAAAAAAATGTTTGTACAAAATAGTTTTGAGTTTGTACAGTCAAAGGTAGACACTACTATTTTTTTAACACACCCTTTCAACTAATACCCCAATTGCACAGCTTTAAGAGCATGCATATCATGAATGCTGGGTCTTGTTTGTTTTCTGAGAATCTACTGAACCTACTGGTAACTTGTTTGCCACGTAGCAATAAAAAATATACTAAAAACCTTGATTATTCTGGTTAGTCACATTGTACTGCTATTATTTTGAACAATACTGTGTGTGTATATATATATATAATTTAATATAAGGAGAATATAAGAACATATGTACACAATACATATGCATTATATACAATTATTAAATTAAATGTTAGTACATAGTAGTTAAAGACACTTAATATCAAGTGGGACCATTAAAAAAGTTTTTCTACCTCAATTTCATGTTTATTTCAATGTGTTACTTGTCTTAGTAATTGTTTGTGAAATTTACTAGCAACTTCTGAGTGAAGTTTGTTCAGATTCTTTCACTGTACGTTATCTGTCCATCTCAGATTGACTGAAGATGATTCTCACATCTTTAAAGTGTAATGAGACCGTGCTGAGGTACCAATGTCGGTTCTTTTGAGTGTATTTCCCCTTCACTCTTTCAGAGTCTTCCGCGTCTAGCCTCCCGGGCGTTTAGCACAACAGTCCGGCAAATGAAAAACAAGGTGCCGGATAGACAGAAGGTTTTCCTGGTAAGACAAATTTCAGACTGACATGGTGTCAAAAATACACTCCTATACATTAAATATGAATCTGTTCAGATGGAGTCTGCACTGACTTACATTTGCACAGAGATGGAAATGAATCCAATAAAAATGATCTACATCTACATTTCCAGGAGGATAACGGTCTGCCTGTCCACATTAAAGGAGGCACTACTGACGTCCTTCTGTACCGGTTGACCATGACCATCACAGTAGCAGGTACAACACCTCATGGTCAATCATGAAAACTCAGATTTGCTTATTGTTGTTTATTTAGGTTCATATAAAGTACATACCAGTATTAAGAAGTCTCCTTTTCCTTTGTGATTCTGTTTAGGCGCTGGCTTTTCCTTGTACTGGCTGCTGTTGGCCTGTTTGCCCAAGAGTAAAGCATAATAACTTGAAACTGCATGATGCTGTACAAATCCATTTAATTTCAAATACCTTGAACAATAAAACACATTTATGAAAGATGAATGTATTACATCCTACAGACGGGTCTCCATCATTGAGCATAGTGTTTAATCACTACAGTACGCACCACTGTTCAAACGTTTGGGGTCTGTAAGATTTGTAATGTTTTTGAAAGAAGTAAGGCGTCCTTCATGCACAGAGGCTGCATTTATTCGATCAAAAATACAGTAAAAACAGTAATATTGTGAAATATAGGGGCTATTAAAAGTTAGTTCACCCAAAAATGAAATGTACCCCATGATTTACTCACCCTCAAGCCATCCTAGGTGTATATGACTTTCTTATTTCAGCCAATCAGAGTTATATTTTTAAAAAAATGTCCTGGCTCTTCCAAGCTTTATAATGACAGTGAATGGAGCCTGAGTTTTTGAAGCCTGGAAAAGTGCATCCATCCATCATAAAAGTAATCCTTACGACTCCAGGGGGTTAAAGGATGAGTTCACTTTTAAAAAAACTTTTGCTGATAATTTACTCACCCCCATGTCATCCAAGACGTCCATGTATTTCTTTCTGCAGTCGAAAATAAATTAAGGTTTTTGATGTTAACATTTCTCCTTATAATGGAGGCAATGGACCCCAAACGGTAACCGGTCCGAATGACAGTTTCAGTGCAGCTTCAAAGGGCTTTAAACCATACCAGACGATGAATAAGGGTCTTATCTAACGAAACGATCGGTCATTAAAAAAAAATCAAAAGTTTAAGTTTTATAAGCACAAATGCTGGCCTTGCTCCGTTCTGTGATATTTTTACGTGACGTCACGTAATATGCAGTTACGTTGAAAAGGTCACGCTTGGTCAGTGTTGAACGTGCACATACTCAGTCAAACGGCGTTTACAAAAAAGGGAGTTAAAAGGTAAAACAACGATGTCGGACGATTTTGAATCCTCCTTCCGCACATTTGTAAACACTGACTCTGTACTTCCTCCTATGACAAGCGTGACCTTTTCAACGTAATTGCGTATTACGTGACGTCACGTACACATCACAGAACGGAGCAAGGCGAACATTTGTGCTTATAAAACTTAAACTTTTAAAAATAAAAAAAAAGACCGATCATTTAGTTAGATAAGACCCTTATTCATCGTCTGGTATGGTTTAAAGCCCTTTGAAGCTGCACTGAAACTGTCATTCGGACCTTGAACCGTTTGGGGTCCATTGAGTCTATTATAAGGAGAAAAATCCTGGAATGTTTTCATCAAAAACCTTAATTTCTTTTCGACTGAAGAAAGAAAGACATGGACATCTTGGATGACATTGGGGTGAGTAAATTATCAGCAAACGTTTATTTAAAAGTGAACTAATCCTTTAATAGAGGCCTTCTGAAGCAAAGCAGTGGGTTTTTGTAAGAAATATCCATAATTATAACATAAATTGTAATAATAATTGTAATCACTAACTTTTTTTGAAAGAAGAAAGTATACACCTAGGATGGATTGAGGGTGAGTAAATGATGGGATAATTCTTGGGTGAACTATCCATTTAACTACTATGTACTAACATTTAAATGAATCAAATGATACAATGCACATATTATGTAGGCCCAGGTGCATATGTTTTTACATTGTACTTTTTAGTAATGCCAGCATGTTATTACATCTATAATTACACTGTTGACCCCTGCCTTACCTTTTAACCCACCTTTTAACCCCCTATCCCACCTCAATGGCAGCAAAGATGTTTCGCAATACAGTATGAACACATTAAATACTGTGTACTTTGTTTTAATGCAAATATATAGTAGTTTAAGATACCCAATATAAAGTGTGACCAATATTTTTATGAAAATTGTGATTTTGATTTTTCTGTAACATTATAAATGCTTTTACTGTCATCTGAATGCATCCTTGATCAATAAAAGTATTAATTTATTTCAAAACCCAAAGCTTTTGAACAGTAGTGCGTCACTGACATGAATCAACAATACACACCTGGCGCCACCTACTGTCCACAGCAAAACATGGATGAACGTTTAACCTGAATACAAGGTTAGTGTTGTTCAGATACATAAAATATATATATATATATATATATATATATATATATATATATATATATATATATATATATATATATATATATATATATATATAACAACACATTTCAAAATGTATTTCTGTTTTAAATAATGCTCACTGCTTAACACCAATTTTTAAGTTTCTGTCCATAAATATATCAAACAATGCTTTGAATATTATGCAAATTGGTTTAATATCATTATTAAAAGTCAGTTACATTTAATACAAAGGTGAAAAAAGCCCTTTTTAACTGGTTTTGGCACAGCATGCTTATAAGTGTGGTAGATGAGGTAGCCTTGTAGCATTTAAAGACATATTACATATTTTGAGATTACCAAAAAGAAAAAAATCCAGTTTTTATCAGGATTCAGGATAAAGTGACAGAACTTTATATGCATAAAAGCATCATGGAATCAAAAAATCTCTGAGATCTCATAAACCTTCAAACCTGTGAAATCTTTCACAGGGATCATATGGTGATGTATGACAATTTAACACTGGGCATTATGAATGTTATTATGAACATCTGTCCCCTGCAGGAAAACCTGCAAGTTATAGTTATATAACAAAATCAACTAATCAATTCAGTAAATGTAATTATTTTTAGGATGCAGAATGCAAATATACACTACCATTCAAAAGTTTGTGGTCACTGTTTTTGAAATATGAATCCCTTTTAAAGTGATTTCTATTTGAAGATATTTTAAAATGTAATTTATTCCTGTGATCAAAGCTGAATTTTCAGCATCATTACTCCAGTCTTCAGCGTCACCTGACCCTTCAGAAATCATTATAATGTACTGATTTGCTAATCAAATATTTTTGTGTGAATTTTTCAGGATTCTTTGATGAATAGAAATGTCAAAAGAACAGCATTTATGTGAAAGAGAAATCTTTTGTAACATTATAAATAAAATTTACCGTCACTTCTGGTCAATTTAAGGCATTCTTGCTAAATAAAAGTATCAATTTCTTTCAAAATCCAGACTTTTGAACAGTAGTGTTTCACTGACATGAATCACCAATACGCAGGCGCCACCTACTGTCCACAGCAAAACATGGCTGAACTTCTAACTTTACTTAACTGATCCAAACCTTTGAATGATAGTGTAAATCTTTCGTCAGTTTTTGTGCAGACATTACCAGTGCATTAAAGTCCTGTTAGACAGCCCATCATACTGTCCTGTGCATTTGCAATATTCCTTCCATTTTCTGAGGCATGGAGATAGAGGCGTGCATGGTTGCCTTTCCCATGATGCTCTAGTCTAGCGCAAGAAGCGAATGCTCATCTTGTGATCAATGTTGACCTTCTCCAGAGACTGATACAAAACAATAAAAAGGTAAATTATTAGCAATTCGTATTCCATTGACATCACAACAGGCGCATTTGTCAAATGCCGTGAATGCAGAATGTCAGGAGATACCTTACGAAACTCCTCAAAAGATATTGCGTCATCGCGGTCTAGATCTGCTTCCTGTATAGTGCGGTCTGCTATGCTCTCCAGCTGCTCCTCTGTCACCTGCATCCCCAGCATGTCCCGGAGAACCTGTCAATCAGTCATATTCAGTTTGTGAGAAGACAACAGAACATCTCACAACATGAATGACGAAACTACTGACCTTTAAAAGCTCATCTCTGGAAATCTTGCCATCCTTGTCCTGGTCGTACAACTGAAACGCAACTACAGGAATGGAGAACCAGGCGAGATCGAGAGGAATGAGAACATCTCAAATCAATATTTCATGTCCATTTATTTATTTACTTTGGTGAACAACAGTGTAATAAGCAGGATATACACATAAATCATTATCATAAAAACCCTTTCACGATGATGCATCTCCATTATTGACCTTCTGAATGTACATTATCTCTATAGTAACATCATCCGTTCCATTACTGAGAGGATGTGGTTCATTTACCAGGTAAAAGCGAAAGCAAACATACATTTGAGTTTGTTGCTCCTGCTATTAATGGGTTCAGGAGAATTGGGGTCTTTGGGTCGGTCCTTGTCAACGGGCCGGAAATGCGCCAGGATCTTCACGAAAGCGTTAAAGTCCAGTGTTTCCTTTCTGAGAGTGACACCATTATTTATATCAACAAGATACAATCATAGTCTGTGATTTTGGTAACTGAAAAAGAGCTTTTTGAGAAATGTACACATGCTGTCTTTCAGAACTGATTTCCAAATCAATGCAGTCTGAACAAAAGGCAAATCGACTAATCAGAGTTTGTTTTGTTCAAAGGGGTCATGAACTGAGAAATCATATGTTTCTTTTACAGATAAGAGGTCATCATACTATAAGAATATCCTGTTACAGAACAGAACTGAATACGTACTTGTTAGTCCAAAAACTGAAGCTTTTATTGTTACCATCCCAGAGAACGACTCATTGTGGAATGTGGCTATCTAGATAGGTGAAACTTTGCAACTTTGGCCCCGCCCACTGGTGTGTTAGTGAGATGACGAGGACAGAAGAGCATTACAGGTTGGACCATAAATAACATTACCTCCCACAGGATCCTAATGCTAGGAATGTGGTTATTTATTTTCAACAATGTGAATGTCTCAGTTGAGCATTATTTATTTGTGTTCGGTACATTTCACTGTGGATTCTTCGGTAAATCATTCGCAATTTCACTTTACGATATGGACTTGACAGTAATGCCACAACATGTAAGTGACTGTGTTAATTCTAATGCCTGATCTGTGACCAGTGATTTCTGATATGTAATGATATGTACAGTCAGAGGTTCTTTGTTTATGTGTCACTAAATCAATCCAGTGACTAAACGCTCAACTTCACATTGTTTCTCTTAGTAGGATGAAAATAATATGTTATTTAAACTGTGATTGAATTATATATAGAAAGCGATCAGAGAACGCTCCCTTTGCAATCGCTGGAGATGTCAATTGAACAGCGTGAGTTTATCAGTGACTGCGTTCTGGACTCACCACAGGAAACACAAAACAATGCAGTTCATGACCCCTTTAAGGGTGGTGATATCCAAAATAAATTATAGCCTACCACAATAATAGGTCAACATGAAAAAAAAAAAAACTTAAATAGATAGCTCAGGCCTTGTGTTAGAGTGTTTTTTGTTAGAATCCAACATTCAAGACTTCAATGTGAACATCAATTATATTGAATCCTCTAAAATATCACTTTGTAGCTTATGCCAAGATTCGTTACCCTGGGGAGAAGAAGGCACCTATTATTCTGTCTCCTATGGGGTTTATTGCCAGCTCCTTTACAGCTCCAAAATCCTGGGGACTATGTGAGAATGAGACAGGAGAAACGAGCAAATATTTTTAAATTACAAGTTCAAACTTAACGGAGGTCGTGTCATGGATAACACATCAGTTTAAACATCAGTCTCACCAGAGATGACCTCGTCCTTCTTTATCCAGAGCATTGAAGCGATCATACAGTCGAATAATGTGAGCAGGCGAGACTGGAAAAGAAAAAAATCACATGAGTTGTGTTTCTCTGAAGCCCTGCAAGCATCATGACTCAACAAATAACAAGAGTGCATCAATTCCAATGGACCGTATACAAATTGAACTGACCATTTAATCAATTCTCTTCTATAACAAACCTCACTGACATAATTAGTGCATTTTTATTTCTAAATTGCTCAACATACTATTGTGTAATGCACAGAGAGTCTGTTGTGTATCATTGGTTTGCAACTGTGGAGTAAAGTCTCAACTAAACAGCTGTCACTGTCAATCTTC
The DNA here is from genome assembly GCA_023029165.1 of Gobiocypris rarus. Lineage (NCBI taxonomy): Eukaryota > Metazoa > Chordata > Actinopteri > Cypriniformes > Gobionidae > Gobiocypris > Gobiocypris rarus. Next base: position 41,229,987 of record CM040911.1, read on the forward strand.
TAGGACAGTTTCTGCTCATGCACCCACACTTTGAGATACTTTTATTTTAGCGACTACATGCACTGTCTATGACTATATGAGCATGAATGTAACAAGCAAAAGTGACAACAAATGTGCAGATAAAATTGTTATTTTGTTTGTTTACTCGTTCAAGCGCGACAACAGCTAAACGCCAGCAATAAAACACGAGTGTAAATGTCACTCACAGCCCGTTTCTTGCATCAACTCCTCGGCGTTTGGGATTTTTAATAGGGTGGAGCTCGTCGAACCCATTTTATATTATGTATCGACAGCTTTTAAACATTTATCCCATATCCAGATGGCTGAGAGCAAAAACTAATGAAAACTAAGAAGTCACAACAATTAAAAATAAGGTTTTAAAAGTTGCTCAATGTTAACGGGATGTTTGCATACGCCGCTGTTTGTTATGCTTTCTCAGAATAATTCACGCTCTGTCTGTGCACAGATTACAACGCCCACAACACTGCACACCACACGAAATCTGATTCCTTTGAGTCGAATCTTTTCAATGAATCTACGAAACCTGTCTTAGCGGTCGAATGATTCACTGAGTGATTGAACCGAGAGCCGTATTTGTTCGACTCGTATGTATATGAGCCAAAAACGGAATGCATAAAAGTTATAAAAACAAAGTAATTTAAATATATTTACGACATGACCGTATTAATATTTTATCAACACACTTACGAATCAGAATTGGTTTGAATAAATAACATATTACATTTAACGTGCAAGCTTTTAAGACAAGTTTGTTTACGAGATATATCATTGTTGCAACTAAATTCGGACACATAAAGTGACAATACATATTCTATAAACAAAAAAACACATGCGGTCTTATTGGGGTCCATTTGAAGCCCACTATTTCATATGTCTTTGAGGCTATGCGTATCCCATCATCATTAACTCGATTTCGCGTCATGTGGTTCTTCTTCTCAACTGGTATGGCCCACATTTCCTATAGTCATTAAGCCCCGACCCAATTTTATCACATAGCCTATCCATGCCGAATTATTTCACTCAATTAACCTATAGGTTTTAATGAAAGTGAAGAAGTCCGAAATGTGCATCTAGTTCCCCATTAATTACAATAGGCCTATAGGTATTACATTTAAAAATAGTAACAACATGCCACTTGGAGGATTATGTGTCATGGAGGGTTCATCTTACATTGGTTTCATTAAAACCTCTAGGTTAATTGAGTGAAATCATATAATTCGTTCACTTTGTTTCTATTGTGACATATCTTCAATTAAAATATGGGCAATAAACAAGTAAATAATTGCCATACCTTTCAGATAAAATGAAATAGTCAAATTTACATTTTAAATATAATATTTGACCTAGTATTTTACATTAAATATGCTTTAAAATGTATAAATATTAATAAGTAGGCCTATTGTATTGTACAATTGTGAGAAAGTTTATTCAAGCGGGGCTTCTTACGTGGGGGGTCAATTTACCCCAGTAGGGGACCATCTTACACCTCTTTTAATATTTTACATGTTGTGCTATAACTAAATTATCAAATGTTTTTTATTTACTAAAACATTGATTCATCATCATCCTGCATGCTAAACTTAGCCTTTATCCAAATATGTTACAGTTTAAAAGGAAATCCACGTTGTTCATAAGAGGGGGGCACGATCACGTCCACTTGAACACTTTGGGCGAACTCCAGAAATTCGTCATGTAAGTAAACGAGTTGTCAAGTGAAAAGACCATAGTCATGTCTATGTGTGGGCCATAGTCATAGAAATTTAAATATTATGTCTATCTGGTGTCAAGTCTAATATTTATCTACATCAGTGAGTGTATACTAGCCTATGCGTGATTGCGTAATCACGTCACGTCGAAAATGAATCCTTGAACCAGATTTTTGAACTGATTCTGTCGAAATTGTTCAAAAGAATCGATTAGTTTAAACGAATTTGATTTCTCGTCACTAGGCTACATGTCGCTCGCGATTATGTAGGTTTAGCATGTAAGATATTTGTTCTCGCCTTTATAACAAATAGCATGCTTGTTTGTTTTTATTTAGGCTATTTGTAATAAACGATCACACGTATAGTTGTAAAATTGTACATTGTCTTCTTTTTGTAAACCGCGAGAAAGAACATAAAACAATGTTCGTTCTCCGCACAAATTAAGGAGAAAAATGCATGTTTGTTTGTTTTTTATTATTATTATTTTTATACACTGGATGGCGCCAGAGTCTTTTGTAACCTACTTTATCCTGCCCTGTTTGTGTTAGTTGCCAAACCACAAGACTGTCAAGTGTAGGCTATGCTTATCTCCAAACTACTGTTGCTAAGTGTGTGCTATAAATGCAAATTACTGGAGAAACTCTATAGGCTGCACATGCAGTTCAGCACAAGATCATCATCCGATCATGTATACTGAATGAAAAAACTTGCTGGTAGATTAACTGTAATGAGCTTAAAATCCAAATATTCAAAATGGTGTCAGACAAGGCAAACTTAAATATCACTAGAAATATATTATGATCAAACTATTGCGACAGAAAGGACCACATTATTGCGTTGCTAAAATCTCATATCCACATGCGAATACATTGAAGGGATGGCATGTGTGGACAAGAAACTCTGCCACCTTCCACGACATTCATCCCAAATTGAAGAACCAAAACAACCACGTGCTGAATATGTCAAATCAAAATAATCTGAAATTTGAAGACATTTTGTGCCAGATAACAAAACTGGAGCATAAAAATACTGCCAGGAGCGGTCACATATGTTTAAAAGATCAAAATGTAAAGGTCACGTTGATTTCACAGGTTAGTTTGCATCCTATTGTCTTGTTTTTTCATGATCTAAAAGAAGGGGAGAAGAGAGAGAGAGAGAGAGAGAGAGAGAGAGAGAGAGAGAGAGAGAGAGAGAGAGAGAGACTTAAAGGCACAAACAAAAACCCACTCAGAATTTCTGCCAGTAATACACAAACACAAACACTTACATAATAAATGCCATGCAGGAGAAGCTCTGCCCTGAGGACAGTTCTGTATTTATACTAGGCCTATATTATTGCAACTTCTGAATGAGAGAGACAATTAGTAGTCTATACCTCTTGGCATGCTTTTCACTGCATGCTTACAAGAAATTTTAGGAGTTTCGATATGTGTTGGTTTAAGCAAATGTAAAGTTGCTAACTTGTATCTGCGATTCGATTCTCAGGTTCATGTGTGATATTTGTTCTGCAGTAGAACATAATCATTTAAAAGCTGCTCGTTTCATTACATTCCTACACCCCTGTGCTCTATTAAACCTTCATTATTGCATTCCCTCATGTTTGCAGTTGTGAAGTTGGCAGTTGTATGTATTGAATGTATTCCCCAGTGGACTTCATTAAGAACACATTCCAGTTGGAAGCCATTATTATCACCAGGGATATGATTATACGTCTAATTTACTTCTCTTGTGCAGACACACTATAGTACCTTTCTCCTGAAATGTTTTGCAAAGTAAAGACAGATTTTAATGCCATTGCTAAGTAAAAGTATACTGGGGAATCTTATGTTTAAAATTCATTGCAACTGAAGATAGTCAGCATGTCAATAAAATGTCAACTGACCAGTTTGTGCTTGGGATATTACGCTGCATGGGGATGTGGGGACTTTTATGTTTTTTGCATATTTTGATGATGGGGACAGGTGCACAAGTCATATATGCCATTTGCACGTAATATTTTGCATTCATTACAAAACAGTCTTGAACTGGTTTTAAAATGGTTGATATTTTCTATAAAATCCATATGAATTAACCCTTTCATGCATGGTGTCCACTACAGTGGACAGATATTTGGAAGCCATCTTCAACCATTTTAAGTTTTAGTACCATGTCCCAACCACCATGCGTGAACCCACAAAGCGTTTAATTATCATCTTTGTATCTCGTTGTTGTTTTGAGATATTGCATGAGGAGACGTGTTAAAACTATTTATTCTCAGAAAACCACACAGGAACAGAACATATTTTTCAGCTAATAAATTCAGCTAATAATATTTTTCTTTACATTTTTATTCTGTGACAGAAATGCACCTGTCCACTTCAGTGCACGTCATGCGCCAAAGGCTATATTGTGCCTATATTTAGATATATATATTCCGCCTTGTTTTGTATGTTTTAGTGAAAATTATGATAATTTTCACTTGAATAGTTTTATTAATCATAGTCTTCAGATTGTATAATTTATTTCAATGCTTACCATCTATATTTATTTATTAGGTCATAAAAGTGTAGGCAAATACTTGTTTTGTATATTTCATAATTCTTTTATTAATAGTTTTAATTGGTTGAAGAAGGTCAATCAAATGATACCAAGTATAATACTGGTTTGAATTGTTTTAAATAAAAGTTTGACATTTTTAAATGAATAAAATGAGTTCCCATTCAGTTTACATTAGCAACCTAGACATTTGAAACCTAGGATGATATGTTTTTTAAATGTCCTTTCTATTGTTATTGTTATTTAATGCTCTTTTGTGTATTCACACCATTTGCTCGTAGTAAATGTTCTTCAGACTAAACAATGAGTTCTATTAAATCACTTTTTATACCTTTAATGCATAGTGTCGACTGCAGAGGACAGATAACTCAAAAGAATGTGATTGGCATGGATTTTCACTTGTTTAAAAGTAAAAACAAACATTAATAAATATGTCTTTTTGTTTCAATAATTCATGCATGAAAGGGTTAAACGGCTGGCCGATTGCCAAGTGGAATGTTTGTAAATGCACAAGTTGCACAGGGAAACATCTGTGATGTCACAGACCATGTGATGCAGGTAAAGCACCTTGAGACTCTGGCATATATCCAAACAAGCGTGATTACTCACTAAATTAAGCAATTCATGTTTACCATAATCAGCAGATTGTCACTCGCGGTGAAAAAAAAAAAAAGCTTTCCAAGTGTAATTGTTGTCATTACTGTATTGTAAATAGAAGACGTCTCTCTGCTGCCTCCCTCAGGGTTCACTGGTGTAGAGCACTTTGGGAACCCAAATTCCTCACATTTGTGGTTTATTCTTAAAGCACAAACAACTGGGGAGAAGAAGAGTCCATCTCTGGAAACTCCGACATTGACCCCTCATCTGACCACACTGACTCAGTGTATATTTCTGCCTGTCATCTTTAGATTTGCAATCTCACTCCACATGGGGCTTGACGTGCTTTCTTAAAAATAAAGGAGGCTATTACTATCCAATAGGAGAACCTTTTAGTGAACAGTTCTTAAAAGAACCATTTTTTCTTAGTGTGAAGAACATTTTAATATATTCTAAAGAACCTTTTTTTCCACTAAAAGAACCTTCTTGGTTCCATGGATATAAAGGGTCTTCACTGAACCATCGATGCCCATAAAGAAACTTTATTTTCAGGAGTGTAGGCTTCTTTAATCATCATAATTTTAAAATACACTGCAACTAATCTCTATATTCCGTTTTAATATATTGTTCCATATACAAAACTTTCATTACAACATGGACATAAATAGATGAAAATGCTGGCAACACCCACACAGTGCTTCCAGAAGGTCTGCATTGCTCAGAGACTGTTTGTTCCAGATATTTATCTGAAAGAAAAGCAACGCTCTCACAATCACATCCTTTGTTTACATTAATCCAGAAATATTGCTTCACTGTTTTAAATGTGAAATGGTCCGTCAAACGGCTGTTTTTTGGTTCGTCATACAGCAATCAAAGAAATAATCATCAGGAATGTCCCAGGAAAATGGGAGAAAATGCAAATATAGCCTAAATTACTGTCAAAAGAACATGATATTACATGATATTACATTACATTATATATATATATATATATATATATATATATATATATATAATACCGTACACACATATATTATGTAAACACAAACTTTTATTTTTGATTAATCACTATTAATGGTTTGACAGCACTAATTATATTAATTATATTTTATTAGTATATTATATTACTACAGGGCTGCTGAATACTTGCATATGATTGGTTGAACTCTTTCTCCAGTTATCTCTCACTCTCTATCTCTCTCTCTCTCTCTCTCTCTCTCTCTCTCTCACACACACACACACACACACACACACACACACACACATGTCTGGTTCACTATCTTTGTGGGGACTCTTAGGTTGAGACATAATGGTTTTTATGCTGTACAAACTGTACATTCTACCCCCAACACTGCCCCTGCCCCTAAACCTACCCATCACACACACACACACACACACACACACACACACACACACACACACACACACACACACACACACACACACACACACACACACACACACACACACACACACACACACACACACACACACACACACACACACACACACACACACACACACACACACACACACACACACACACACACACACACACACACACACACACACACACACACACACACACACAGACACACTGCCCCTGCCCCTGCCCCTGCCCCTAAACCTACCCATCACACAGAAACATTCTGCATTTTTACTTTCTCAAAAAAACTCATCCTGTGTGATTTATAAGCCTTTTGAAAAGTGGGGACCGCTGGCTGGTCCCCACAATGTAGGTGATCTCAGGTTTTCCTTATGGGGACATTTGGTTGACTAACTTTGATGAGGTCGACTAACAGCAGATGGAGATTATGTTCGGTAATCTACAGCTATTCCTGCAGTTCCCGGATTTGAACCACTGAATTTGTAAAGCGAAATAAACTGGACCGAAAATTGCCTGTCGAATATTATAGGTTGTATTTTTAAACAGATTGAATATTTTGGAAATGAAATCACCATGTTGAATTTCAGACGATAGAAATGCAAGCTCGTAGAAATAAAATGCATTAAAATGCAAGCATGGTTAATGCAATGCATATTTTTTCAAATAGTGCAGTTCAACAAGCTTTTTTTGTTTAAAAATATTTTACTTCCATTCCTTCGCTTCTCACGTGCATTAATGAGCCTTGGCCGCCCATGACCCTGTCGCCGGGTCACCACTGTTCCTTCCTTGGAGCACTTTTGATAGATACTGACCACTGCAGACCGGGAACACCCCACAAGAGCTGCAGTTTTGGAGATGCTCTGACCCAGTCGTTTAGCCATCACAATTTGGCCCTTGTCAAACTCGCTCAAATCCTTACGCTTGCCCATTTTTCCTGCTTCTAACACATCAACTTTGAGGACAAAATGTTCACTTGCTGCCTAATAAATCCCACTAACAGGTGCCGTGATGAAGAGATAATCAGTGTTATTCACTTCACCGGTCATAATGTTGTTCGTGATTGGTGTATTATATTACTGGTAAATTAAAGCATAAACTCCTCTGCTTACACATGAAAATTAGTTATTTAGTTATATTCATTTCCTTTATTCACCTGTTTAAAATGTGTTTATAATCTACTTTCTTTTTTTACCATATTAAATTGGCCTTTTAAGGTAAGCTAAAGTGATGCATGTGATGTAAGGTTCTACGAATGCCTGTGAAGTTTAACTTCTAATGTGATATTTGGCTAGTTGGTTAATAGAAACTAGTTATTATGTATGATTAAGATTCTTTAAGATCTCTCAATCCTCATTTCCTTAAACTGTCAAACTTGGCATTATATTATTTACTGTTCAGTCAGACCATGAAAAATGCCATAGTAAATAATTATCTCGGTGTATGACTCAGGGACTCAGGAAAGTTGATCCTTACAATAACTCTTTCAATGAAACTACTACAATGGCCAAGATAGACCTGCTGGTTCTGCCCGCAAAACATGAAATGAAACCTTTAACTTCACAAAGAATCAGCCATTGTTTGGAAAAGGGAAAGCCACCAACAGTTTACCTGTCGAAAACTCTTCTGTTCTTTCCATCTACTTTAATTCCTGTAACCCATACCTCTTTCTGTTTTCACCAGAGCTTGGAAATGAAACTAGTTTGGATGATTGATAGATGCCAAACATGACATCTTTTTGAGTTCACAAAGGTCATTATCATAATATAATACACGGCAGGCGATAAATACAGAGACAGGAAATTAAGAAAACACCACCCTATCCTGCGTTCTACTACATTCGCAACCATTTCAGTGAAATATCAACACAAAAAGAATGTGCTGTATATAAAATCGTTAAAATTGTGAAAGTGAAAGCGTGTCAGTTATAGGCACCAGGCCAAAAGGGAAAGGACATATTTCCTGCCTTTCGGACATTGACCATTTTGTTGGAATGCAGAAATTATGGTCAAAGGTCTTTTGTGCAAATGTTTTTGTTTTCTTGGGATATTCCAAGCTCGAACAAAACACGGTACTATGGTCAAACCCTCTGAATATGTCGGAACTTTTAGCATTCGATCTAATCAATGCCACACTCATGGGGATTTTCAGGTAAAAGTGAACCTGTCAAGTCACAATGACAAACAAATAACTGGTCTACCTGGGTATTTTGCCAGTGTTCTGAGATGAAATGCTACTTTATGCATCTTATTTATAAGGTAAAGTGTGGGTGCGACCAATGTGCAAAGTCTTAGTGTCATTTTACTTCCAGTAAGATACTACTTCAACTTTTCATTTCACTTCCAGTTATTAAACCTTTAGACATTCGACATTACAGTATAATTGAAAGCTATACATTTCTACATTTATTAGGTGTAAAAAAATACTTTTAATGTAAGTGAACATAAAACAATCTTCACATAAACCCATTATAATACAAATAACCCATTATTTACCTGTGGCCTTCCTGTTAGACATACAGAAATTGACTGCATACATAATAAATGAAATATAGATTAATCCTTATTAAAGCTACAATGTTCTCTGTTACCTTTGTTCTTTTGTTCTTAACATTACCGACAGACATCACAGCAACGGGTTTATTAGGCTGCTGTCACTTTAAGATCGGATCTGACACGCTGTCATGCGCATCTTATTTCCTGACAAGAAGTTCATTTAAAACGTTATAACTCATTTAAGACTGGAGAATACTCAACAAAACGGGCATTTTGGCATAATTCTGTGTGTTATTGTTTGTTCAAGAGCGAAAGAGAGCTGGATTCTGATATGCTGAGCGTGTGATACTAGTCTTCCTGTGCAAAGGATGCAATGCCATCAGTGAATTAAAAAGGCACTCATTTTTCAACTGCATGTGCATGACACTAATCGCACACTTGCCTTCCCTAATGACCTTAGTGACACCAGACAGGTGACAAATATAGGCAACAGCAAATGCAAAACTACGTAAGGCAGAAGTGTGTGAAGAAGAACAAAAGCACAAATGTACAAATTGTTCTCCTAGAGGCACAGTGAAAGAAAAGCCAAATGATATTTTTGACAGATGGTGGTGTGGAGAATGTGCCCTGAATAGCTGGAAAACCACCAGCTTTTAATTACCACATGCCTAAAAGAAGGACGAACGCCTCATTAGTGCAGAACAGGTTGACGGGACTCTGCTGACACCATTCACCACTGGCTCTAATTGCTGAAATGACTGAAGCTCTGTATGTGTGTGTCCTGTGACTCTGTGCTGCTCTGATGGTTGGGTTGTCAAGAACGGGACCAAAAGTGTTCATCCTGAATCTGTGAATTTTGAGCTTTGTTTATAGTAATATATACATATAAATAACTGGCCATCTTAGAATTTTACGTTATGATTTCAACTTTTTTGTGGTGACCATGAAAGGAGGTGTGGAGGTGTTGGGAATAAGTTAGCGTGCAAAGGCCTTTCCTCTGACTCATGTTATCACGAAAATCCACAAGCAGGGAGCAAAACTGTTTCCAATGATTAAACATTTGGGAAAATGGCTTATCTTATTTCCTTTCTCTTAAATGCACAAATAGATTTACATGATTTGTTTTACTGTAGCCTACACTGAAAAGAAATTGGTGAGGAAACAATTTTCACTCAAGAAATGGAAAATAACATTTAATTCAATGGGAAATTCTGAAGTAGTTCTAAGTATTATTTTCTAAGATGTTCTCCAGTAACCTTTGTTTTGCTTACAACTTCTGTCATTTTTACAAATGTAGGATTGATTGATTGATTTATATTTTATTAAATTTAACCTTTAAATAATTTCTCATGGTATTCATCAGATCAGTCAATATCGACCTTGCTTTTCAGAGCTGTCAAACCATGAACATCCGGACACAAAAACAGTTTCTTTCACTGGGCAGTAACTTCTAAGATTACAAATATGTGCCTTCACTTTATTTCTGTTTCCTTGTTGACATTTAGTTTCATGTTCTCCAGCTTGATTTAAGAGTGGATGTTGAGCTTCAATGGAAGCACATGAGCATCTGTACAAAGATTGAAAGAACAAAATAAGGGATTACTCTTAATTTTTCTGTAATTATAGTTACTTCTGATGTGATAGCATTAAATGTTTAAACTACTGAACAATTCTATATAATGCAATAGCGGCTAAAACATCCAAATTTAATGTCTAATGTTAAAATGTAACCTCCCTTTAAATACTTTGGTCAGGCCAAGAATAATTTATGCAATTTTATATTATTAGTTTCATGTGTATTGTTAAATTCAATTCAGTTCAATTCAATTCATTTATTTGTATAGTGCTTTTCACAATACATATTGTTTAAAAGCAGCTTTACAGAAAATGCATGTGTCAACATTACAATTACAATCTGTTATCAGAGGAGACAAGATGGCAGAAAATTAAAGTTCTAAGATAATACAAATCATGCATTCGCTTGGGCAAAAACAATGAGCTCATTAAAGCAATGATAACAATTATAAGTTGATTGTAATGATTACAACAGCCTATATGGAATATCTGGCTGTTGTGTATGTTGTCATCGTAGGGGTGGCGTCATCTTTTCACAGGTTTTTAGGTCATGTGAAATCTTCGTAAGAGGCTGGATCCAAACTTACATCAGTTACCTCAGGATGGGCATCTTCCAGATTTAAACTGGGAGTGAGCGTGTGCCCCTAACATTATCAGGAAGGCTATTCCAGAGTTTAGGAGCCAAATGTGAAAACACTCTCCCTCCTTTAGTGGACTTAGAAATACCAAAAGTCCAAAAGTAAGAACTCAGCTGTATTTTGGACTAACTGAAGCTTGTTAATTGAGGTTACGATCACAGTACAATAATCCCGTTTATAAGTCATGAATGTATGAACTAACTTTTCTGCATCAGAAACAGATAACATGTTCCGTAGCTTAGCGATGTTTCTGACGTGGAAGAAGGCTGTTTTTGTAACATTTGAAATATGATTTTCGAAGGACACATTGCTGTCTTATATAAAACCCAGGTCTTTAACTGTAGAGGATGAATTTACAGTACATCCTTCTAGATGCTAATTGTATTCTAAGAGATTCTGTGTTAAGATTTTTGGTCCGATAAGTAGGAGAGCGGGCACAACCTAACGCTTTTTGACTTTCTCAGTTTGTGTAAATCCACTTGGGGTTCAGAGTATTTATATTTTCACACATTGATTTCACACAGTGAAATAGTACGAGTATGTGTTTTGTTTCATTAATACAGTGTATACTTTTTTCTTGATTTACCTCAAAAGAATGGAAGTGAAATGTGACAACATGCCCCATAGGTGGATACATTATAACATGTGAGGGGCACACAGCTTAAAATGTTATCTGATCTAATAGAAAAAATATACAAGACAAACTAAAATATTTTGTCAATGAAATACAATTATTAACTTTATGGCATTTTTTTTATTTCTTATAATTAAAAATAAACCCATTTTTAAGTTTGACAACAAACACACCAAACACAGCTATAAAGCATAGTTAAAAAGAAATAGAAATCATTTCTGAGCATTGACTCTTAGTCTTTATTCACCCGGTTCTCATGGTTTCTCAATAGAATTCATAAAAGTATAAAATATAGCATAGTTCTAATAGGGGCTCATTAGGTAGGGATGCACCGAATATTCGGCCACTGAAAATTTTCGGGCGAAAGACTTTTATCACCGAAACAATATGGCCAATTTTTTTTTATAATGACGCAAACAGAATCCGCGAGTTCATCTCATATCTGTGGCCTGTTGCACAAAGCTGGTTTCAGTTGCTACCCAGGTAAGTTTGAGATTAGTTTGAGCAAACTCTGGTTTTTCGGGCTCAAGAAGGTGGATTGGTTTTTAGCAGTGTTAATCACCATGGTAACTTACACTACACAGCTAACCTGCTCTGGAGCAGCTTTTATTCTGGGTTAGAGATCACAAACTCAAACTGGACCAATCAGCTGCAAGTAAAACTCACACCACCTGTATCTCTCAAATTAAAGTAGTTTATAGTGAAAAAACTTTAGAGACAAAATTGCTCATCTTTTGGTGCAAATTATTATATTTATAATATATGAATTATAATTACTTTTAATTCACATAATATATTCATATAACAAGTAGCCAAATATTAATATAAATATAAAACATGCATTCAAAATTCTTTTAAACAACGTGTATTTATTTGAGCTCTTTGTGAACCTATAATTATTAGGCATATTTCTTTGATTAACATCATGCATTGATATTCTTTCAGCTGCCTTCTTAAATTGACGCTGCAGCATTAGTGTTTATTCCTGCTTTAAACACATTTAATTTCATGATAATTTTCAGAACGATCTCTCAATCTTCAGAAGAGAAGTGAATCGAACAGACACTGTGATTGGCTGTTTGTCGCATGTGTCACGCTTTCAGGTGCACGCGCTTCAGTGTTAATTGCAAACTCTGGATTGAACCTGAGTTGACAGAGAAAGTTTATACCAAGCTTTGAGAAACAATTGAACTTGATCTAAACCAGGTTGGATTTATCTGGATTTGTCAACTCTAAACCTACTCTGAAACTCAGAGTTTGTTCAGCTAGCTTCATGCAACAGGCCTCGGGTGTAGACCCAGAAGACGCGAATGGGAACTCGCGCGCTGTGAGAAGATCTGTCTCGTGCACTCATCCGAAAGCGCGCACTCGTCTCACAGCGCGCAGATATTGAGTTCTCTATCAAGTCTTGCGCTTAAACGGACAAACTCACACAAAAAGTATGTCAATATGTCCATCTTGATGAGTAGTCTTGCAGACAGTCTGTATATGTCTTAAGTGAACTCTGTATACAGTGAGAAAGACGACGCATATCCCTGCATTAAGTCTTAAAGGGGCAGTAGCCTTTACTGCGGTCAGATTAATCTCAAACAAAAGATAAGGACATCACTCATTGCTCTTGATTGAATAGCTTTTATAAGTTTAAAAAGGATTAATCTTTAATTTAAACAGTTAAATATGCAGTTATTTTACGTTTGATTACTTCATCAAATTTCTGTACCTTCCTGCAGGCCAGTAGGCCTGTACAATAGTATAAAATTAGTTAGAATTTTATTTTATACTGTGCATTGTTGCAATGTGCTAAATAAATATTTGCATAATTTGCAATTTATTTATTATTTGAAACTTTAATATTAATTTATGTAATTGCAATGCCTTGATTTTTAGTAAAGTTACACAGTCAAAGCCATAAATGCAATGGTACTAATAATTAGCATAATTTATTTTGGTGTTTCAGTTTTCGGCTTTCGGCCTTGGTTTCCTCTTTTTCGGTTTCGGCCAAGAATTTTGATTTCGGTGCATCCCTAATTGTAGCAATTTAGCTCTTCCTGTCCTATTGTCACAGTCACATGGTCACGTTTGCACTTCCCTTCCCAGCATCCTCCTTGACTCTCACACACACCTGCACCTCATCTGCACCTTCATCAGCACTCCCATATAAACACACACCTCGGCTCAGTTCATGGTCCGGTCTTGTTCATGCTACACGGACTGCTTACCTGTATTTCCAGCGAGTTCTCTTGAGTCCTATCTCCTTCGTTTACCTCCAAGAGTTACCTTCATTCTCCACGATCATCTGTGTGAAGACGGGGTGTGTGCATCCAACCTGGTTCCTCTTCTCCGTATCTTACGGTTCCCTGCACCTGTAAGATCAAGACATTTCATTACACTCTCATCCGCTGGATTCAAAGTCTCCATTGAGTGTTTACTCACCTGTTGAACTGCATATTTCCTGTTAAAATAAAAGCTGCCAACCATTCCTCTGTGTCCCATACGTTCCGTAGCACCTATAGTTTTAAAGCACAAAGTTATTGTGAGGAGCAAAAATTGAGGCTGAATCATAAAATGCTGAACATTCATAAAGATATTACTACTATATAACTGTGTTGGAATATTCAGCTCATGTGATGTCTGTTTATTTGTAATCAACTGTACTAAATAACTTTATATTAAGCTTTAACGTGTTTAATGCAGCATCATTTCTGAACATTGACCCTCAGTCTTTATTCACCCTGTTCTCATAGTTTCTCAATAGAATTCATAAAAGTGTAAATTATATAATAGTGCAGTTCTAATAGGGGCTCATTGTAACGTAGTGTGACAATTGTATTTCTGATGCTTTTTAGCTGCGAAACTGTGATTTAAACCCGGCTCGTGTCTTCTGCTGTTAGATCAGCATTAAAAAACCATCAAAACTATTCAATAACAGATATAAGATTACAAAAATGTCAGATTTGTCTCATTTTAAATAAACACACACAAAAAAAACTGAGATGAAAATGATCTTAAGTGAGATATTTACTTTTGCTATGGTTAAATAAATCTTCAGTGATATCTTCCAAAGACTTTTTTTTTATTTTGGCAAAAAAAAAAATCTGTATATAGTGTTGATATAGCAACTAGTAAATCCATTACGTTTTGTCATGCTGGCATGTGTGGAAGGTTTTCCATGTGTGTTACAATATCTATTAGTAAGGAGAGTATTTATATAATACTTTCTTTAAATGCAAGATATTTAAAGTGTACCCAAAGTATAGTTCTACTTTAGCACAGTCAAATATACTTACCTTTAGTTGAACCCGGGACTATTTCCAGATAACTTAAGTGCATTAAGTACAAAATTACTTGTTCCACTTTAGCAGACTTTAAGTATATCAATTTAGTATATCAACAGTACATTTGTAGGGTATTTTTATTACGTACATACATATGTAAATGTATTTGTAGTATACTTAGCATAAAATAAATGTATTCAAAATACATTTTAGTATATTTATTTTACATTAGGGTTAAAGACGAGTTTCTCTCTTGACAGCGTATGGTTAATATGGGATTCAATAAGTAATAAGTAATGAAATACTTTTTAGAGAGAGTAATTATTAATCTAATTATTCAGTTGAAGATGTGATTTTTGTTTTTGTTTTTTTGTTAACTTACCCAACACTGGTGACAGAAATAGCGCAGCATACTAAGTATTTTTTACTCAATTTGCATTTGATTCTTTGTATTAAAAGTTTCAAAATCATGAAAACTTTCAATGCAGTCAGACTGTTTTGAACAGAATTGTTTGCATGATGAAGTTCCCATTTTAAGTGCATTTAGATGCTTAATCTCAACTGAAATTGCAGAACAGACCTCGTTATCATATAATGAAACCAGCTGCTTGTTGCCTTTCATTAAAATACCAGGGGTTCTTCTCTTTTGTGCAATCAGTCGTGCTGGGGAAAAGTTTGAAACAACTCGAAGCTCCCTCTTTTCTAGGCGTCCCTATTGTTTGCTTTTTTTGACATAAACAAAAAAGAAAATCCGATGTAGGTTTGACAGGGGATTTCCAGTATCCTTACGTTGGTTTCTGTCATTCCTGCACAGTCAGAGGAAAAAGCCATCTAGACAAAAAGCGTTTACAAAGAATCTTCTCTTGTGAATCTAAGCCAAAGCAAGCTACCGGCTTCCTGTTTAATTTTCTGAGGAACTTTACCCATTAAATCTCAAGATGGCAAGATTACAAATAATAATAGAAGATTAAAAAGAATTGAGGGGGATTCTTTGAACTTTTCACACAATTTGAGTGACGTCACTTCTTCATGAGTGATGAGTCACTGCAGAAGGGTTTGGCATGTTTGAAAATCCTGCATAGAGGAAAGGATGACATATTCCATCTGTGGATGCTGTCCGGAATCATACTTAGTTTTAACGGGTTTACTGTTGAAATTAGCTGCTCAATGGGTTTATGCAGTAGTCAGCCAAAATTTCCAGTAGGTTCACACCCAGACAGGAAGCGTTCGATGATTTAGTGTACCCATATACATAAATTGCGGTTTTGCTTTTGACTTAACACAATAAACACCTCTTATTATAATCAAAACATGTAGCAGGAAAAGGTGTGCAGCTCGTGTGCTTTCGGTTTCATTTTGTCAGCCGGTAATGTCACTAAAATGTAGTCGCATTCTGGTGTGACCTTAAAAGATCATACTCCTTTCCTATCACATACAATACAGATCTTTATCGGACTCAGATCTCAAAGAATTTTCCCAAGCAATTTTCCCATTCTTCTCCCAAAAGGGCAGACATGCTCTCATTTGAAATCATTAAACTAACACCATAGAGTAATGCTTCCAATATCAACATTGAGGGATGCCAGGCTGAATCCGATTGCTAACAGAAATGCAATCTCACTTGATATGAGACAAAATATGGATAATGGAAATGTCTTCATCCCTCCAATGCATTGAAAACCATACATTTTTAAGATACCAATGCATTCTGAAGCGTTCCTTCTTTAACTTGTAACATCCGTGAAGGGCTGCCACTTTTGTTTTGTTGTTTGTGTTTATATAAAGTTTTGTTGAACGTTTGCCAATATTATACTATATTTCTACAGTGCATATGTAAGGTACCCAGCATGCAGTGCGGCATGATTAGATAAAGCTGTGGAGTTTCTTGATTCTTGTTGGATTTATAAGTGCTGCTGAACTTATTTTTGGTGTTTGGTTAATTTTGGTAATGTTCAAAATTTATCTTTTTTATTATTATTTTTTGCTGAGTGTTTTTGTTGTTTACTATGTCAAGTATTGATGTGTGTGCATCATTAGGTGACAGAAGAAAAGGTCTTGTCAGAGCTTTCAGAGATGAATCTCAGCAGCTGCTTCACTATTGTGAAATATCCATCTACAAACAATTATGAATTTGAAATAAGATATCGGTAAATCTTTATGCTGAAATACACTAATAATAGTATAGTTTGACCAACTTAAAATCAGCCAATTTGCTTATTTTATATTCTAGCTTGTCATTGTTTAAACAAATGTTTACCTTTGTCACACTTCTGACTTGGCATCAGAATTGAATAAAGAGCGTCCAAGATCCTAAGCAAATGTAACACTGATCACCATTATGGTGACTTCAAAACAATTAGAGTACTAAAAAATATTTTCCTAAGGTAACATCTTTATGATGTGAATTTACAGTAAAACAAGAGCAGTTTACCGTGATATCAGCATCATTTTGCTGTTGATTAATTTGTAAGAAAATGACCCAGCATGCATTCATATCACTGAACATGTCTGACTACAGTAATTTATTGTTAAATAATACTCTTAAATCCAGTAAATTCCTGGCACCTTTTCACCGTGTGCCATTCTCAATTCCTGTCTGTGTGGGTGTGCAAAGGAAGACTAGATAAACATCTTTCCTGGCATGTCTCTTTTAGTCACCCATCAATCACATTTTAAGATGCTGTTGTGTTAATCCAATAGAATAAAATACGGAGACAAACACAACTTCACTATCAGTTTGTTCCAGGCTTATTTATCTGTATACATGGCTGTATCATTTCCTTGTTATGAATTTGACATTGCAAATGGGCATTTGCTTTTAAAAATGTTTCTCGAACTAATGCAAATGTAGGCTATATACTTCTTTGCACAGTGACATTGACAATGTGAACCAAAAAGCCCATCAGAAAAGATTACTATGTCAAAATCACTAGTATTTATATCAACATTAATGGAAAAGTCATATGGCTTCTTCATCAAGAGGTATTTTACACTGGAGTCTACTATTTTCATGTATAAAACTACATTTTAAAAGAGTTTTTAAACTCTAAGAGTTGTGTTATAAAGTCAGAACTGCCATATATAGTCAGAATTGTTATAAAGTCAGAATTGCGAGATAAATTATAAATTCTCGGAATGTTCTCAGAATTGCGAGTTGTGATTTTGAAATTCATTATAATTTCAAAGACAGGATTATTACTCATAATTCATAGTATCGAGTCATGTTGACATCAGTGTTGTCAATACTTCTGTAACTAGAATATTAGCAACTCCACTCAATCTGACATACTGGATTTAACTGATGCATTGCACAGAAATGAAGACCAGCATGCATCAATACTTTCAGTTTTCACTTGTTTTTTTGAAGCAGTGACAACAGGATGTGTCCAATTTCACTATGTCTGTCCCTGTCTGCTAAGCTTTCAAGAACACCACCAAATGATTCCAAAGATTTCTTGGAAACGTACATTGAGAAGCGATGCTACGAGCCAGGGTGGCACTGAACATTTAGATAAAATCACGCACAGCATACATGGCAATAATAACAATCGTTAAAATACATTAATTTAGTGGATGTCACTTCCGACATTTGCAGCAGTGTATGTAACCGCTGGAAAAGCAGGAAAGACAAAAGTTTTATCCAAATTCTGAATTGATTATTTATCGTCTAGAAAGCGTAAAAATTGGTCCCTTCACAATCACTAAAAAAGCTGTCACTCATCTAAATCTCTTGCAGTATCATCACAATTAGTGAAGCTCTCTACACTAAACAACAAATCTCTTAATAACAAAATGTCTACACTTTGTTATAATGAGAGGATTTGCGAGCATGCAGAACTCAACATTGGACTAAAAAACTGGTTTTGAGTGGATGAGTGACACCTCTGCTTGACCATTGCGTTTAAGAAATCAACAGACATGTCTGTGTTTGGCTACATTGCTTAACACTGAAAAAAAATTAACTTTAGTAAATAGAAACCTTTGATACTCTTCAGAGCGCAAATACACAGGATTGTTTGCCAAATCGCCAATGGAGAAAACTGATCTTAGACCAGCAGTTATGGGCAGCTTTTCTCTCTAAAAGCAGTTAGAAGCAGCAATTTCATGCTAGTCTCAAGTCCGTGGCCAGGGGAAGGCTACAAGCCTGGTCCAGTCTTACACACACTCCCTATAGTGATTATTTATCTTTGGTTATATTATTAATTATTTGGTTGTTTTCATTGAACTGTTGGATGACGATAAATTGCCAGAGACTGAGGTTTGAATCCCGCGGAGCGGGTTGAGTAGGACCGGTTACATTAGGTGCTGTTGACCCAGATGGGAGTGAGATTTAGGGCGGTGGGTGTAACTCCAGTAAGAGCAGTGTGTGTAAACCTCGCTCTCCTGATCTCAAGAGGCGCTGTAAAGGCTGTGATCTTTAGCGTCCTTGTTAGTGCAGCCACCTCCCATGCCAGAGACCACGGTTCAAGTCCCACTCGGATTGAGTAGAATCGGTTACACGTGATCCCGTGACCCGAATGAGAGTGAGGTTTAGGGGGGTGATTGTAACGTCGTAGGTCAGTAAGAACTGTGCATGTAAACCTCACTCCCCTGATCTCAAGAGGCATTCTGACATATACTGGATTTAACTGATGCATTGCACAGAAATGAAGACCAGCATGCATCAATACTTTCAGTTTTCACTTGTTTTTTGGAGCAGTGACAACAGGATGTGTCCAATTCCACTATGTCTGTCCCTGTCTGCTAAGCTTTCAAGAACACCACCAAATGATTCCAAAGATTTCTGGGAAACGTAAGTTGAATAAGTGGCGATGCTACTTAAGAGCCAGGGTGGAACTGAGCATTGAGATTGACGGCTTGTGCACCCGATCAAATGAGACACAAAAAAATGTGTGGGATAAAATTAGATAAAAGTATGCATACATGGCAATAATAACAATCGCTAAAATACATTAATTTACATAAAATGCCACTTGAGGCTGCTATCTTTAATGTCCTTGTTAGAGCGCCCCTCTCCCACTTCAGAGACTGCGGTTTGAATCCCGCTTGGAGCAGGTTGAGTAGGACCGGTTACATTTGTTGCCATTGACACAGATGGGAGAGGTAGATCAGGTCAGTGCATGTAAACCTCACTCCCCTTATCTCAAGAGGCGCTCTAGCGACTGATGCTAGCGGCTGCGGTCTTTGGAGTGGGTTGAGGAGAACCGGTTTATATGTATAAGTTATTCATCTTCAATGTGCTCAGTGCCAAAATAAATCGCTAACACTTTAGAATAATGGTCCGTCATTAATAAGTAACTTTGCAGGACTAATGAGTAGTACTACATTAACACGTCAGCTACTACTATTAACTAGAAGTAATATCAAATTTAGGACTAAGATAGTTTCTTATTAAACTGAAGGAGATTGGCATCATTAAGCACTAGGTAACTATGACAAATTATAAAGAATTACTCATTAATTACTAACCACAACATTAATGTGTCTTGAGATGTGATCAATTGTCTTTTTTTTACTCTCAACATGGTCATAAAATGAATCACTAATTACTCAAGTGTTTTCCTGTCACTCTGCAGGAACTATCATTTCACTTTATTTACCTGCAGAGTGACAGGCAAACACTTGAGTCTCAGACACAAAATAATGTTCTTTATAATTTGTCAGTTAGTTAGTAGTTAATTATGCTAATCTCATTGAGTAATTATTGATTACCTAATAAGGAACCATCTCCTAAATTTGATATTACTAATTGATTAGTTGAACTTGTTTCCATATTAGTTAATAGTAGTAGCTGAAGTGTTAATGTAGTCCTACTCATTAGTCCTGCATTACTTCCTGCATAGTTACCTAATAACGACGGAACGTTATTCGAAAGTGTTACCAATAAATCTACTGGCATTGATAGTGCACATTTTGTGGGACGTACAAGATATGTGCTGCTTTTTGTGTGGGTCATGCAACAAGTGAGTCTAAGCAAAACTTCACTAATTTCAAAAACATCTTGTTTTTTTTCTCTAAAAATAACATCATTAATTTCATTAGTTATGCTTGTGTTAAATGATCAAAGCCCTGCACGAGGAAAAACACTGGATTCATCACTGCAGGGAAAACAAAGATTCCACTGCTACTGATGCATGAACGTATGCATTACAGTTCAACACTGGGTCCTGTTTGGATTTGCCCTCAAGACTGTTATGCTGCAGATGTATGCGATATTAGTCAACAGTGAAACATGAGCTCAGAACTCAAAACCTTATATAAACCAAACACACTTTTCCGCATCTGAAACTAATGTACAAGTCCTAACAGAAATGCCTGAGGACGTGCATATATAATTCTATTGTTAATATTATGTTTACAAAAGCCCTGATGCTTCATAACAGAACAAAGTTCCCTGGGATTCGAACAGCCCTGTAAAATACACACGGAATGTCCAGGTAAAGATCATTAATATGACATGCTGCTAATGTTATGGTGATGTTATGACTTGGACATTTTGAGATGTTGTAGGCTATATGATTCAGTTGCACATCAGTCATCATTCTTTACCAAAAACGCCTACCTTCAAATAATATTGAGATATCAAATATGATCACAGGAGTCAGGACACCGTTCAAAACATCCTCATCATGAACACATCCTACGCTCTGTCTCATTATCTACTGCCTGCTGGTGTGTTTCAGCACGCATCCTGTTTTCTCTGTGTGTACAAGTTAAACGGGAGAGCAGGAAGCTGGCAGATTGAGTCTTAATGCTTCACTTTAGTGGGTCTGAATGAGAGGAGGGGGCGATGAAGGGCCTCGCTTGCTGGAACAAGGCCAACCCAGCAGCAGCAGACGCCTGGACCATTTCTCCACAATCACATTCCCTGAATTTTTCCCATTATTTGTGCAAAAATGGGTAACTGCACGAGAGGCCAATGAACGTGGACAAGCTCCAGAAGACAATGATTTGTAGTAACGATCAGTGCTGACAATACACATTGTAAGTGGACATTGTACACATTGTAAAGTGGACAAGGAGTTTATGAACTTGAAAGAGACTTTTTAGAACTTGAGAGCGTTTTAAGATAAACTTATAAAATGAAATACAATAAAACATTGCTTTAGTCATGTTTTGTATTTAACATCAGCGGGATCGATTTGTCCAAAGAGGTGTTTTGGCCAATTAGTCGTCACATACCATTTTATCAGTCACCTGACACCTGGGAAAACGGTAAAACTGAGGTCTGTCTTCTGAAAAGCAAGAAATTAAAAGCATAAATTGTATTAATTTATAATTCATTCATATAATGTGTTATATGTATAATGAACTTATAGCCTATACCTTTAATAATAATAAAAAACTAGGATATCGGATATGCTTTTTATATAATTTCTCTGTATAAAATAAAAAAGGGAAAGATTTTTCAAATATTTTATCATTTAAACTGCCTGTTCTTTTCATCTTAATAAACATTACAGAAAATTCTTACACATTTTCGCTTATAAAGATACATTTTCACAAATAAGAATTACAATTGCTAGTTGAAAATATTGTTATACGTCTAAATGCATGGTAATGAACCTTTCGCAGTTCCCCTGTATCGATGATCAACCAGGCCAGACAAAGCTAGGCCATAACGCGGCGGCGGCGTCTTGCATACTTCAGCATGCGGGTCCCAAGGAAGCCGATGATATAGAGATATTGGGTAGGTGTTGACTGTCTTGTCAGGACTCATGATTTAGACACTTTTTTTGTGGAAAGGTACCTATATATTTCACAGAGCAGAGAGACGCGGCGTGCAAACAGCGCGATAATATCAGAGATAGTTATAATTGGATAGCCTTAAAGCGGCTACAACATTAACATTAGCCTCAGTGACAGCAAGCGAAAAAAGGGATGCTGTATTTATTGAGTGACGTTAAACAGTCGCAGAATTGTAAGCGTTATGGACCCCTTTTCACAGACTGATTGCATTTTAACGGTCAACAGCATAAATCCTACTATGTTTTTTTAAATATATATTTTAATTTAATGTATGTACATTTATAATACCTTACTTTGTATTATATTAACTTTGCATCATATTACAAAAAAGTGAGGGTGTTTCTAATAGAGTGGTGCAGGTATGACGTCACTTTGTAGGCCAATCAGTTAGCATCACACTGGTTCCCTCGATAAAAACCCAATATGTTTTTCGCATAAGCTTTTGGATTATTGCAAAAAAACAAGCTCTGTGATCAACACAAGCACTTACACGTTTTGTCCATCAACATATTTTTCACAGATGAACACAATTTTAATGAATTTTGAAGCCTATGCACTGGCCAGAAGTAAAAAGCTAAAGGTAAGCTAACGAACTACACCACGGTCACATGACTTCAACGTCACGATCTCTAAAGCTTCCTACAACTCTTTCAGTTTTTATTTAAAAACATTTACCATAAAGTTTGAGTTAGAAACAATGAGGCTGAGTTTACCTGTTAGGTGTGATGGCCAGCCTCTACTCTCATTTAGCCATTTGTTAGCAACCGCTATTTTTCAAGACACATAACAGCTTAAAATAAAAGGTGAAAGTGTCTTGAGCAGAGCTTGTGTTCACCACAGACCTCATTTCAACCATTTAATCAAAATCCCATAAAAAAACTCATGACTTCGGGACGATGGAACCGGAAGTGCTAAAATGCTAATTCTATTCCGTGTTTTGGCCTACAAAGTGATGTCATACCTGCACCACTTTATCCGTTAAGTCGTGACGTAAGGAACACCGTTTCTGGGTCCAAGCCTCCACTCGTTTAATTTGAGAATGCAGTCGACTGCCGTTTATGAGCGCTATTTACTCATATTAAACATCAAACATTTTAAAAATTAAACATTTTAAATACTTACGGTCTACACAACAGCCTCTGTGCTCACAGCGTCACAGACTTTAATACTTTAACGATTTATAAAAGATGAATCACTGTCTGGTCATCTGGAATTTTGGTATTGAGATAAAGGTTATGATAATATTTTTGTTGTATTACACCACATTGTGTGTGTGTATTATCATGGTTTGTTGTTTTTCTTGTGGTATGAGAGAGCGTTTGGCGTCAGACTTAACAACCGGATACAGCGGCTATGGGAGTGACTGTAAAGTTCACATCTTTCTCTTTTCTGACTGCCGTTATCAATCTCTCTATTTTTTACCCTCTTTTTTTTAAGTTGTGAAAACACTATTGTGGAGTTTTCCTGCTATTTGAGCAATTGCTAACACACACACACACACACACACACACACACACACACACACACACACACACACACACACACACACACACACACACACACACACACACACACACACACACACACACACATGTTGTGTTTCCATGTTTTGTGGGGACATTCCATAGGCGTAATGCATTTTATACTGTACAAACCGTATTTTCTATCCCCTACACTGCCCCTGCCCCTAAACCTACCCATCACAGGAGACATGCTGCATTTTTACTTTTCAAAAACATCACTTAGTGTGATTTATAAGATGTTTTCCTCATGGGGACCAAAAAATGTCCCCACAAGGACAAAAATTTGGATATTGCCATCTTTGTGGGGACATTTTGTCCCCATACCGAGGGATTACCAGTCCACATACACACACACACACACACACACACACACACACACACACACACACACACACACACACACACACACACACACACACACACACACACACACACACACACACACACACACACACACACATATATATAGGCCTATTTAACATAGTCTCTCATTCACCACTTTAAAAGTTTACCCATATTTTTTATGATTTTACGCTTCTGAGAAACCCGGAAATGTGAAAATGGTCAACTGTTTAATTAATTAATTTCCCTGACGTTTCACAATTAGTAAGTGTACATTTTATTTGGGAATTCTCATAATACATTATTGCATTTGATATACATTTTTAAAATTGTTTAACGAAATATAGGACAAAAATGATTAAGTTGTAGGTTTATCCAGTTTCCACCACGTTGCTGCGAAGGAAGTGTTTTGTTAGTCTATTATGGCTTTATGGGGCACCACCATGCACCAGAATAACCTCAGCATATATTCCAGTTTCCTCTTCCTGTTTGTAACCTTAATGACCTTCTGCTTGCTACCGTAAGTTTTGTTCCCAGTCAGAAATTTTGGTTTTTGCACTTGACAAATTTTAAACCACTGTTTTCTATTAATTAAAAAAGTCTTACCTTGTACTTTCGAATGGTACAGTTCCCCACCCCTTTCTTCAGCTGTGTGTATATGGTCTTTGACCTGAAGGATAAATCGTGTTCTCTGACTCCTGATGACAGTTGGCAGCTTAGCGCCCCAGCAAGGGGTCAGAGGTCACAGAGCTCACAGGCAGCTCCCGGTTTAGCGAATCAGAGAACAGGTCCAGCAGCAGCTGTCCTGTTTTCTAGAGAATGTTTTAAGCATTGTCAAGGGGCCACACTGAATCAGGCCCACCAGCAGTGGTGGTGTTGACCTTTTTATGTTGTCAGTCTGACGAAAACCCATTTATAAATTCCTTATGATGTGGCCTATTAGAGCAGATTCATAAAATAACCTTTTATGGCGATGGCAAATTTTAAACCAGACCATCTGTTGATCATTAAGTTCAGAGGAAACATTTGAGATGCAAAAATATATATATATATATACTGTGGGGTTTTGGCTTATCAGCACATTGTTCTTATCTCTCCTGTCTGACAATACAAGGCTTTCCTGTTGGGTGAAGTGTCAGCTGCCATGAGTGTGTGCACACTTTCACCTGAAGGCTACTTATGCAACCGACGCTCACAAAGGCTGCAGTTATTTGATCAAAACAGAATAAAAAAGGGAGGAAAAAAAATTATCTATTTGAATGTAATGTATTCCTGTGATGGTAAAGCTGAATTTTCAGCATAATTTCTCCAGTCTTCAGTGTCCCTTTAGAAATCAGTCTAATATGCTGATTTGCTGATGAAATTATTATCAGTTATTATTGGTGCTCAATTATTAATAATGGTTCTTATCATTATCAGTGTTGAAAATAGATTTATTAGCTTTTTTATGTATTTTAGAAACTTCTTTAATGAACGGAAAACTCAAAATAACAGAAACATCTTTTGTAACATTATAAATGTCTTTACTTTCACTTAGGATCAATTTGTGATTCTTGCTAAAGTATTAATTAAGTCTTACCTTACACAGGGTTCCCGCAGGGTCTTAAAAAGCCTTTAAAGCATTGAATTTATTCATTTGGAAATAATACTTTAAAAAGACTTTAAAAAGTCTTGAATTTTGATGTCTGGGTCTTAAAAATTGTGCTGTATGTAACTTCTCCGTATTGTATTTTTCCTCAAAAGTTTCTTTTGTCAACCACGATTATTTTGATTAAATAACGTAGTATAAATAAAGAGTGGCGGAACCAATAATTGAGAACGCAACGCAGCCCCGGGTCACAGTACAAAATACTGCGAACACGTGATGCCTTCAGTAAATGAAGATCACGCGCTACAGAACCACAACCATAGACTGCAACACAACACAGACCTCAAGCAACAAGTAAAGGAGAAGCAGGAAAAATCTAGGAAAATCTCAGCATTCCACAGGAAAGGATGACTGACGACGTTTGTTTTACATTAGCTAGCTGCCAATTTCATTCTGAGGTTATGGGGAAATGTAAAAAAATAACTCTTTTCGTCATTGGTTAAAACTTGATCTTTTACCCATTCCACATTTAAAAAATAAATGAACACAAGTTCAAGGATTTTTGTTTTTCTTGGCTGGTAGGGACATGAAATAGGTATTCATTTTTTATATAAATGGTCTTAAAAAGACTTGCATATAACTTGAAGAAACCTGTAGGAACCCTGCTTACACTTTTGAATAGTTCTGTATCACGATTCTTCAAAATTGATAATAATAATGTTTCTTGAGCAGCAAATCATCAAATTTGCATGATTTCTGAAGCATCGTGTGACAGGCGTAATGCTGAAATTCAGCTTTTTATAATATATTAAAATAGAAAACTTTTCTTTTCAATTGTAATACAGGCCTTGGTGAACATAAGGGATTTTTTTCTAAAATCATTAATCTTTAATAATTTTTTAGTTTGTACTTAAATCCTCCCCCCACGCATGAAAGCTTCCCCTTTTCAAATGAATTTGAACCACTCTTTCCTCTATAAATGAGATGTGTTGACCTGGGAAATTGACAAATTAAGCCTTTGATCCTTCAGGAAGAATGAGGTGGCCCACTCCCATCTTCCTCACCTTTGCATCCCGCCCGCTCCCACCAGACTGTACATGAGCTTATAAGCATCCACGTGTTGACAGTTGCACACTTCCTTGTACGCGTCTGTGCTGAATCCTTCCACATGACTTTTACACAAGAACTCTGCGAAGACTATTACTCAGATGTTTCTCGGTTATATACAGCAATAGTTTTGTTGTTCATTTACAGTTCATGTTTTTCTGGGTTAGCCTGAATCAGAGGTCACTGAACTTCCAGAAGTTCCAGAACAATGCAGAGAGGGGATATGGATAAATACTGTCGCCTCCGACCTGAGCAAATCCAAATGATTCACTCGCTGAGATTGTATGTTGAAGTGGAGATTAAACACGCAAAGAAATACAAGTGCATTAGAATCAGATTTCCAAAGTAACACAGATTTAACATGTGATAAGGTCCTTAAGATTGCAACATGATCATATTCTTGGGAAAATCCTGACACCTATTTGGCACTTATCTAGAGACAAAGTGTTTTAGACCCAGATGCTGGACAGACTCTTTGATGTTTCAAGAAACTAGCTGGCACACTTTCCTTACACCTCTTCTGAGGTGTGACTAAAAGGAGGAAAGAGGGAGCCACCTCTACGGGAAATTACTTTAGACCCTCAGGCCCCCCTCATTCCCAGTTTGGGCTTTCATGTTCATGGGAACAGTCTTTTCTAGACAGACAAAGTGTCTGTTAAGGTTATCTGCCCTCTTACCCAAATATAGTAAAGACAAGACCTCTACCAACCCCCATGGGTGCCTATATGCACATCCCTGTGATGAAATGAGGGAACTGCATGGGATTTGGCCTTAACTTTGATTTGAAGCACAATAAAGACATCTGGTCTGATCCAATCAGCATCCCCAATGAAACACTTTGCTTTGATGTGATCTGACTCCAGGCAAGCATCTACTAAATTGCTGAGATTAGCTCAGTATATATTCACAAGAGCAATTTGTATGGTAAATCTTTTCCCAGATGGATCATTTGGGTATTGCGTGGGAGCAAAACTCAGACTTCCGCTCAAAAGTTTGTTGCGCTAAGATTTTTTTATGTTTTTGAAAGAAGTCTTTTAGGCTCACCAAGGCTGCATTTATTTGATCAAAAATAGAGTAAAAACAGTAAAATTGTGAGATATTATTACAATTTAAAACAAACAGTTTTCTATTGTAATATATTTTAAAATGTAATGTATTCGTGATGCAAAGCTGAATTTTCAGCATCAGTGTCACATGATCCTTCAGAAATCACTTGAATATGCTTTATTAAAATGATTATCAATGTTGAAAACAGTTGTGCAGCTGCATATTTTGTGCAGAATTACTGGATTAATAGAAAGTTCAAAAGAACTGCATGCATATTTGAAGTACTAATTTCTTGAACAGTAGTGGTATAAAGGAATTCATAGGAATTACATACTAATGGGACAAAAAGGAACAGGTCATTTTTTATTAAGCAACAAGTCCTAGAAAAAAAAGAGGAAGTAAAACCGAACAGTGTGGGGAGAACAGCTACTTCCAAGACTTCCCAGGGCTGTCTCTGTAACCCATTAAACCAATCCTGAAACTGTGTCTGCATGTGACAAGCATAACATCAGCAATCTATGAAAACAAGATGCGTTGCAGGAGTTTGGTGTTTGTTGCTAGAGAACGGCTTTTCGTCACCCCTCTAATCTCAAAGAAAGACTCAGCTGATGCTTGTTTGCAATGGATGTTACCTCTGACCCTAATGTGTGTGTGTGTGTTGTTGGAGATGGCCTTCCCATAATGTGAATCAGCAAGAATAGAAAGCTTTTTTCATACTTTTGGAACCGTACTTACAACTGGCTGTCATTATGTCATGTGATGACAAACTGGAGTGCTGTAGGGTTGGGTGAAACCACATTTGGTTTTGATCTGATATCACAAATAATCAAGACAATACTGATACTTCTATTAAATGTATAAATATTTTAGATATTAATATAATATTTTCAGTATTATTATGTAAGGATACTTAGGACACAGGGATGGGACGAGAACCGGTTTCACGATAAACCACGATAAAATGCACTGACGGTTAGTATTATCGTTTAAAATGTAATTCTCATTAAAACCGTGTTTGATTATCGTGATTTTGAAAACTTGCGGTAAATCCTGTCCAGTCAGCATCAGTCTGACGCAGGCGCTGCGCGCAACGTTATTTTTTTAACGAGAAGAAACGGCGGAAAGTAGTGACAGCGCACAGGGATTTTTCAGCTTTCTAAAAGTCCCAAATCTGAGGTGTGGTCATATTTTGGCTTTTACAAAAGTCCTGAGGGAAACTTAATCGAGGATGGTCACCCTGTCTGCAGAACATCGCGGCAATAGGGGGAAACACTTCAAATCTGCTGAGTCGTTTTCGTGACCACACACTGTTGTAAAGCGCACTCAAGGCACGTTAACTTTGACCTCAATACCAAAACTACATCTGGGAAATAATTGGACACAAAATGTTGTTCAGAGTTGAATTATTTGATCTCACTCACTTGAAATTAACGTGAAGCTTCCGTGAAGAAAAGATGTTCAAACTTTTCAAAAAAGCAAGTTCAAACAAGACTATTATGGGTGACATTTACGAGATAATAATGTATAGACTTATTACACTGATTTTTATTTTTACCACAATAATTCATTACGGGGATATATTGAATTGAGATTAATGTTTTAGATCTTACCTGTTTATAAAAATATATTTTGTACAGTGTACAAAACAATCGTCCAGAAAAGATTATCACAACAATATTATTGTAGTATTAATAGTAAAGTAAGCAAGTAAGAGTACATTTTATTTTCAATGCAATCAAAAAACGGAGACGCAAGTTGCATTTGAATGAGCGCATCTGTTATGATACATGGATGTGCGCTGTTATAATGCGTTGCGATTGACGACGGTCATCATAAGAAAGGAAATGCCACAGAAGAGAATCTTGCTTAAAAAGTGCACAGAGCTGCTTGTTTTATCAGTTGTTTTTCAAATATAGAACTTGTTGAAATGTTTTCAGTGTGTGCATCAGTTCTTTTTCAACAATTTCATCTCATTTGAACAAAACCGTGATAATACTGATAATGCTGATAATTTTGCTCACTATAATCGTGATATACAATTTTCATACCGTCCCACAAAATCAATATCAGACGTATCAATATTTCACAATTGATTCGCCTATAAACTTTGTGAACAGTTAATCTGTGGCATAATATTCCTCTCGGGGCTTGTCTTGAAAACAAGTCTTGTGGCTTGATTTACTTCTTGGAGGAAATGTACCCTGAATTGATAAGCAACTTATATCCTTTCCTGTGTTTTAGCAGAATTCAGGCTTTGTCTAAAGTTCAGCATTGTGTTTACTACTTTCAGGCCTTTATACAATCATGTCCTACTTTTATTTGTGTTGAGTTTATATAGCAGGTTCATTAGGTTAAGTTCTCATACCCACCTTGGGGTTTTGTAATTGTTAACTAAAACTTACACTAAATCTTTTGGTTAATTTAAATTAAGCTGAAACAAAAATAAGATAAAATATAAATATTAAATGAAAAACTTACAAAAGTCCAACTTATGTTTTGTATGACAAATTCAGCTTTTAAAGTTTATTCAACGATTTATACATGAAAAAAGTTGAGATAACTCAAACAAAGTTTGTACAACTATTGACCCTAAGTTGAGAAAACTCAAAAATGTTCTGCAGCTGGTTGCCTCAAACTTTTAAGTTTTCTCAATTGTTCTACTGTGTACTACATTGACTAAAAATTTATTGAAAATAAATAAATAAAAATGACAAAAGCAAATGACTGAAACTAAATTAAATAGAGACTACAAAAATAAAAGCGTATTCAAATTGTTTATACATTTTATAATAGTATATAAGTAATGTTAAAATAACACTGTCTTGGAAAACAAAAAAAAGTTGAACATTGAAAAAAGTTGTAAAGTGTAAAAGTTGAACACTTAAACATCCGAGTTGATTGTACTTAAAAATGTAAGTCCTTTCAACTTAAATTACATTAAACTGACAAAAACTTCATTTGATGAGTTAAAGCAATATAAAACACAGTTGTCATTAATCATTGATCAAAAAAAAAAATTAAGCGCTAGTGTAAGGCAAACACATTTGGCTTGCCGTCTGCCTTGGAATACCTGACTCAAGTTTTTACACTAAAAATGTAATAATAATTTATGTAACTTTATTTACTTTTTATTTAAAGGGATAGTTTACCCCAAAATAAAATTTATATCGCTACAAAACAAGATCACATGCTGCACATACATCTGTGTAGGGACCTAAATGAATCAATCAACAATTGATTCAATAAAACAAACCAGAATGACTCATAAAGAGGAAGAGTGAATGTTTTAGGTGAATGTGAATGAGTATTACTTCTGTCTGATGATTGAAGTAGCTAAATTGATACTCATACGGAAAGTAGCTTGTTACTGGAAAAGCGACTC
Source organism: Gobiocypris rarus (assembly GCA_023029165.1). Classification (NCBI taxonomy): domain Eukaryota; kingdom Metazoa; phylum Chordata; class Actinopteri; order Cypriniformes; family Gobionidae; genus Gobiocypris; species Gobiocypris rarus. The sequence goes on from CM040911.1 coordinate 41,261,585, forward strand.
TTTTTTTAACTGAGCTGCTGCTGTCAAGCTACTTTTAGTTAGCAAATCGCTAACACTGCACCTCAGTGAGAGTGTCCTGCTGTATCGTTGGTCAGTGGGTTGGTCAGACTGGAATACCCAGTTTCGGGATCCAGCACGGGGGTCAGTCCAAGCTGTCCTTCAACGTGTTTCCCCCACGGAAAAGCTTCCTGCTCTACTCTGTAGATTCTTATCGTTGCTCTCTTTCTCCCTCTCTCTGAGTGAGACTGAAACCCACTTCCTTCCTCTACCTCCTTTCCCACACTGGGACTCCATTGTGCGGTTTAATGGAGCTGTCGGAGTTATAAGAACTTACACTGTAACAATGAGTTCCTCTTAAGGTTGGTCAGCAGTTTTGAAGATAAAGTACAAGATATTGCTGACCTCACAGTCAGAACGTATTCAAAAAAGTGACTTCCACCTTGATGTATTTTCTTGTTTGTTTTCCAGTGATTGGTTAATCTAAATGATGCAACCGAAGCATACAGTTTCCCAAAGCTTTATCTTGCACATTCGCACTTGGCTGGAGTCCTGTCCTCATCCTTCATGATCACAGGGAGAGACATGCATGATCGAGATTCGAGAATGCCTGATTTATTTCCATTGGTTTAGCTTCCATAAGTCTGCCACTACAAACATCAGAGATCAGCTTCTATGCATTTTCAAATTTAATACAAATGGTCATTTGAGCAAAGCAATATGATTGGAAAGTTTAAAATATGATATACACTCACCTAAAGGATTATTAGGAACACCATACTAATACTGTGTTTGACCCCCTTTCGCCTTCAGAACTGCCTTAATTCTACGTGGCATTGATTCAACAAGGTGCTGAAAGCATTCTTTAGAAATGTTGGCCCATATTGATAGGATAGCATCTTGCAGTTGATGGAGATTTGTGGGATGCACATCTAGGTTCACGAAGCTCCCGTTCCAACACATCCCAAAGATGCTCTATTGGGTTGAGATCTGGTGACTATGGGGGCCATTTTAGTACAGTGAACTCATTGTCATGTTCAAGAAACCAATTTAAAATGATTCGAGCTTTGTGACATGGTGCATTATCCTCCTGGAAGGAGCCATCAGAGGATGGGGATATGGTGATCATAAAGGGATGGACATGGTCAGAAACAATGCTCAGGTAGGCCGTGGCATTTAAACGATGCCCAATTGGCACTAAGGGGCCTAAAGTGTGCTAAGAAAACATCCCCCACACCATTACACCACCACCACCAGCCTGCACAGTGGTAACAAGGCATGATGGATCCATGTTCTCATTCTGTTTACGCCAAATTCTGACTCTACCATCTGAATGTCTCAACAGAAATTGAGACACATCAGACCAGGCAACATTTTCCCAGTATAACATTTTCCTTTGTGCTACAGGCCTGTAGCACAAAGCTGGTTTCAGTTGCTACCCAGGTAAATTTGAGATTATTTTGAGCAAACTCTGTTTATTTGGTCTCAAGAAGTTGGATTGGTTTTTAGCAGTGTTCATCACCATGGTAATGGCTAACCTGCTCTGGAGCAGGTTTTATTCTGGGTTAGAGATTGCAAACTCAAACTGGACCAATCGGCTGCTGGTAAAGATGTAATAAAGCCACACCCCCTGTATCTCTTGTTTCAAATTAAAGCATCTGCTCATCTTTTGGTGCTAATAATTTAGGCCTATTATATTTATATTATATGAATTATGGTGACTTTTAATTTATATAATATATTCATATAACTTGTACTGTATATTAACTAACAAGTAGCCAGATATTAATATAATACATGCATTCATAAATCTTTTAAACAACATGTATTCATTTGAGCTCTTTGTGAACCTATAATTATTAGGCATATTTCTTTGATTCACATCATGCATTGATATAGTCAGATATTCTTTCAGCTGTCTTCTCAAACTGTCGCTGCAGCAGCAGTTTATTCCTGCTTTGTAAACGCATTTCATTTCATGATTATTTTAAGAAGAGAAGTGAATTGCGCTGTCTCTCTTGTGAGAAGTGAATCAAACGGACACTGTGATTGGCTGTTTGCCGCAAGTGTCACACTTTCAGGCGAATACGCTCTGGATTAAATTTGAGTTGGATTAAACTCTGGATTAAACTTGAGTTGATAGAGACTGTTTATACCAAGCTTTGAGAGACCGTTTAACTTGATCTAAACCAGGTTGGATTTATCTGGATTTGTCAACTCTAAACCTACTCTGAAACTCAGAGTTTGTTCAGCTACCTTTATGCAACAGGCCTCAGAATGTCTCAACAGAAATTGAGACTCATTAGACCAGGCAACAATTTTTCAGTCTTCAACTGTCCAATTTTGGTGAGCTTGTGCAAATTGTAGCCTCTGGGGTCTTCTGCTGTTGTAGCCCATCCACCTCAAGGTTGAGCATGTTGTGGCTTCACAAATGCTTTGCTGCATACCTCGGTTGTAACGAGTGGTTATTTCAGTCAAAGTTGCTCTTCTATCAGCTTGAATCAGTCGGCCCATTCTCCTCTGACCTCTAGCATCAACAAGGAATTTTTGCCCACAGGACTGCCGCATACTGGATGTTTTTCCCTTTTCACACCATTCTTTGTAAACCCTAGAAATGGTTGTGCGTGAAAATCCCAGTAACTGAGCAGATTGTGAAATACTCAGACCGGCCCGTCTGACACCAACAACCATACCATGGTCAAAATTGCTTAAATCAACTTTCTTTCCCATTCTGACATTCAGTTTGGAGTTCTACAGGAAAGACTCGGGAGAATTATTTAGACAAAGCGTATTTAGTAGTAACTCAGCAAGCTGATAATGTACAGAGTCATTCAGCGTAGGCCCCGTCCGTAGTGAATAATCCGAGGGTATCGGATCTGCCATACCTGCCGAAGATTAGGGCAGGGGCGTAGTAGACCCCCCGGGAGGTATGGACAGGGCCATCCTGGTGGTGGTGGGGAGGATGGGGGTAATCGTCGCTTCAGTATCTGCGAACTCAAACATGTGTAAGTACCGAGCTTTTATACAGTGAGCATGCGAATATAATTGGATTGGAGTGAAGGCGATAAGTGACGTAGTAATTGAGTCTTCCCAGCAGAACTTATGCTAAAGCTTTCATTTCAGGAGATTGTCTTGACCAGGACGATACCCCTAAATGCATTGAAGCAACTGCCATGTGATTGGTTGATTAGATAATTGCATTAATGAGAAATTGAACAGGTGTTCCTAATAATCCTTTAGGTGAGTGTATATAATAATTTAAAAAATATATATTTTTATGTACAGACCCCTTTATACTGTATTATAAAATATGATATATTTAACAAAAACATGTTGAATCTTATATTGATTTATTTATTGTCTTTTTATATTGTCATTATACATTATAATAACGCTATACATATTATATACCGATCAGACATAACATTATGACCTATGTCCAAATATTGTGTTGGTCCCCCTTTTGCTGCCAAAAATAGCCCTGACCCGTCGAGGCATGGACTCCACTAGATCCCTGAAGGTATGCTGTGGTATCTGGCACCAAGATGTTAGTAGCAGATCCTTTAAGTCCTGTAAGTTGTGAGGTGGGGCCTCCATCGATCGGACTTGTTTGTTCAGCACATCCCACAGATGCTCGATTGGAATGAGATCTGGGGAATTCGGTGGCCAAGTCAACACCTCAAACTCGTTGTGCTCCTATAACCATTCATGAACCATTTGTGCTTTGTGGCAGGGCACATTATCCTGCCGAGAGAGGCCACAGCCACCAGGGAATACCGTTTCCATGAAAGGGTGTACATGGTCTGCAACAATGCTTAGGTATTTGGTAAGTGTCAAAGTAACATCCACATGGATGGCAGGACCCAAGATTTCCCAGCAGAACATTGCCTAAACCATCACACTGCCTCCGCCGACTTGCCTTCTTCCCATAGTGCATCCTGGTGCCATGTGTTCCCCAGGTAAGCGACGCACACGCACCCGGCCATCCATGTGATGTAAAAGAAAACGTCCTTCATCAGACCAGGCCACCTTCTTCCATTGTTCTGTGGGCCAGTTCTGATGCTCATGTACCCACTGTTGGTGCTTTCGGCGGTGGAGAGGGGTCAGCATGGGCACCCTGACTGGTCTGTAGCTATGCAGCCCCATACACAACAAACTGATGCACTGTGTATTCTGACACCTTCTGTCAGAACCAGCATTAACTTCTTGAGCAATTTGAGCTACAGTAGCTTGTCTCTTTGATCGGACCACACGGGCCAGCCTTCGCTCCCCGCGTGCATTAATGAGCCTTGGCCACCCATGACCCTGTCTCCGGTTCACCACTGTTCCTTCCTTGGAGCACTTTTGACAGATACCGACCACTGCAGACCGGGAACACCCCACAAGAGCTGCAGTTTTGGAGATGCTCCGACCCAGTCGTCTAGCCATCCCAATTTGGCCCTTGTCAAACTCGCTCAAATGCTTACGCTTGCCCATTTTTCCTGCTTCTAACACATCAAATTTGTGGACAATTTTCCCTTGTTGCCTAATATAAATTGATATTTTGGTCATTTAATTTTAAATAGAATCAAATTATTGCAATAATCTAATGATTTCCAACGTTATACTTATAGTCTTTAGACAGCAGAATGAAATCGTAATGTTATCAAATCCTTTAAATGTTTCAAAAACATGAAATTATTAAACATTGGATATGTTATCACATTAGATGTACATTATGTTGAGAAAATGGGATGAAGGCAAGAGTGATTGTCTGCCCACTGATCCTGGTGTGTGTGTCCACGGTTTGCAGTGTGTGTTTGTTCACTACTCAATGCTCCTAATGTGTGTGCACTAACTTGGATGGGTTAAATGCAGAGGACACCATACTTGGCCTTCACATCATGTCACTTTGATTTCTTGGATATGTTCAGTCTTCCTCCCCATCTCTTTGGGAGAAAAGGGGTTTGGCGAAGCTCCACTGACTGGTGTCTGAGGTAGGGAGGAGGTGGACAGGTGTCCGGCCAGGTCTGCTAGAGTCATCTGTGTTAATGTCCCTGGTCACGCCAGTTCCCTGTACTCTCTTTCCCACGCTGCCCGGGGTCAGAGGGGAGCAGCCTGCCGGATACAAGCCTCCCTCAAGAACTTATTCACCAAACAGTGAACTTTCAGAACACCCCTAAAACTCTCTACCCAAAGACATTGCAAATTTGTTTTTGTCCAGCAGAGGCCATTTCTCTCTAATATACTTGGTAATACCAGACCAGAACCCTTTAATCATAGATCTTCTGCTTCTTTAAGGTTATTAAAGAATGACCTGTTAAAGAGCTCTCAGACCTCATATATACACACACATACACAAACGAAAAAAACGACTTCATTTCATTGTGAAACAGATCAAGATTTGAGTCTTCAAAAACATGCTTAGATGATGTGTTGGGCAAACTGAAGGAGCTCATAATTCTTCAGGGAGAATGTAAGGAGACAGTCCCAATCTCAACACTGGCAATCGCTGATTTACGAACCCCACCATCCTCAGCTAAAGTTCCTCTCTTGGGAGGGGGTTTGGAGGGGAGGCGCGTGGGGGGATAATGTTCTCGGTCTGTATCCCACTGTTCTTGTTTTTATTTATGTGTGGGAGTTTATGTTGCCGCTGCTTTTTCTCGGGCTTGCAAAGCAGGCAAGAAGCTTCCAGCTGTTCTTCGCTAGAAAGGGGAACAACATCAGCGACAAAGACGACATTAGCACAAACATGTATGTTTAGACACTTAAAGGAATAGTTCACCCAAAAATGAACATTTTTGTCATCATTTATTCACCCTCATGTACTTTCTTTTAATGTCTCAAGGTTTTTTCTTGTATATAATGAGGGTCCGATGTTGTTTTGGTTATCTGCTCACCTTTAGATTCCTCAAACACATCAGAAAGCACCTTCGACTCGCTTGTTTCCTCAGAGACAATAGCAGGAAATCCAGTGACCGTTCAGTTGTTTTTTTTCTTCCCCAGTTTGATGTGAGACAACGTACTTGTTTCGCTGTGTTTCTGCTTTGTAAATGCACATTGAGATTATGGCACTAATTACAGTGAGAAGGAAGGGTCTTTTGTTTACTTTTGAAATTAGGTTTGTTGACTCTTGCTCTGGCATGTTTTTTTTTTTCCTCTCTGTTTTGTTATTGCCCGCATAGCCCCCACCCCTACCACATTCTCTTTCCTCCCTCCACATCCCATCCGAAGAATCCACTCCGTCAGTAGGACCTATATTTGTGTTGGGCACTTCCTATTTGTTCTGACCTTTGACTCCCAGAGCCCCGGCAGCTGAACCATGGAGGGTGGTGTCAAACCCTGACCTCACCATGTCTCAGACAACACTGCAACCTCATTCCCAACATGACAAGTAATGTTTTACATGGTGAAATCTCATGTTGATGGGTCAATGGCATGATGCTCAGTTTTTTGGCCATTGCCCATACCAATTTATTTATTATAAAATACTGTTCTAAAGTTTAAAGTCTGTAAGATTTTTAAATGGTTTTGAAATAATTATCTTATGCTCAAGGCTGGATTTAAGCAAAAATACAGTAAACATTTTCTAAATGGATAAATTGTATTATCAATGTTTAAAACAGCTTAACAGCTTATTTAAGTGGAAACCATTGTTTCAGGATTAAAAAAGTTCCAAATATAACCACATTTATTTGAAATAGAAATATTTAGCAACATTATTCATATCACTTTTTTAATCAATTGAATGTGTTGTTGTAGGCTATTTTTCTTTTTTTTTAAACTGACCCCAAACGTTTGAACGATAGTCTACATCAAGAATACATTTCATACAAATAAGGACATGAATACACCTCTTTTGTGATAAACACATTTGTTTTCTGAATAAAAACTTCATTTCGATTTTTAAAAGAATACAATTCTTAAAAAGAATACCTTAATTTCCTATTTAATTAATATTATTTTATAAGTCTCTTAAAATATCTGATAATTTTACCTTTTCATGACGAGGCAAGGTTAGTTCAGGTTGTAAAATTTCACACGTTTCACCAACATTTTAATGACATTTTTACATTAATAATGCATTATATTTGGGGGAAATAACTGTGTAAGAAAAACGTTACGTTTTATGTTAAATGTATATACTTTTTACTTGGTTACATCACATGACATTTTTAGTGTAACTGAATCAAGTCTTTTCTTGCCTTTCTTTTGGCTGTTTGTATATGAGTGAACGTGTGCGATCGAGGGTGTGTGGTCAGGAAGATGCACAGTTTCCTCCTCACGCTAAAGGAAAGAATGGGGCTTAGGAGTGATGAGTGTGCCAGAATAAGGTCCACTTCCCTTCCCATGTCAAGACCTATAAATACTCCAAAAACAGGAAGCTAGGAGGGAAGGAATTGTGGGCAAACTTTAATCCTAGATAGACAAACTCCCCCAACGTTCCCCTGACCACCAATAATCTTATACATATACAAACATGTACAAAAGCACCATGCATGAAGTGTTTCCTTGAAGTTCTCAATCATGCATATCTTGTGACAGAAGCCAAAGGTTTATAGTAAAATGAAAGAAGGCAGTTAGATCAGGGTGTAGCTGATATTTATCAGACTTGTGAGTGGAGGAGCAGGTGGAGTGTCATTCTTACCATGACATGTTGATGCGTGGTGATGGGCCAAAGAGCTGTACTGCAAAGTTTTATTGTCATCTTTCATCTTACCCGTAACAATTTACTTGGCATGGGTGTCACCACAACCAAGAAAGCAATTCATTCATAATGAATCTGAGCCATTGAAATCCGGTTTGCAAATTTAAAAAATGTGGGAATTTTGAGCATAATATCTGGAAGCTCAATGCTCTGTTCTCACAGTTCATAAATTCATACAAAGCTGTAAATAATACATTCAAAAAGCTATAAAAATGTTCACAATGACCCTCTAGAGAGTTCTCAACCCCCCAACAGATAAACACACACACACACACACGTTTGTTTTTGTGAAATGTGGGGACATTCCATAGGCGTAATGCATTTTATACTGTACAAACCGTATTTTCTATCCCCCTACACTGCCCCTGCCCCTAAACCTACCCATCACAGGAGACTGCGCAGTTTACTTTCTGTGAAAAAACCCTCATCCTGTGTGATTTATAAGCATTTTGAAAAGTGAGGACATAGGGAACGTCCTCATGTTTCACCCTCTTTTTGTAATACCTATGTCATACCTATGTCATTATACACATTTGTGAACTGATATTTCACAAAAATACACACACACACATAGCTTCATATAAAGTCTAAATTCATATAAAGTCATGAGTAATGCCCTGCTCTCAGTTATTGAAGCTCAGAGACTGGGAATGGCAAGAGCAGCTTCCAAATGCTCAGTACTCATCTAGCTGCACCTGTATGTTGCTTTTGACACAGTTAACCACCAGAACCTCTGTTGACACTCATGATGAAGGACTTCTCAGGAACCGCACTCCTGTGGTTAATTTCTTAACTCTCAGGTAGGTCCTCCAGGGTGTCGTGGAGGGGTGAGGTGTCGCAACATCTAGCTAGTGGGGTGCATCAGGGCTCAGTGCTTGGACCACTTCTCTTCCCCATCCATCTATGCTATGCTGATGACACACAACTTTACCTCTAATTCTCAGCCTGCCTGACAGATATTTCTCTAAAATCCCCAAGAAAAACTAGTCCCATCTGAGTAGGACTTTATATATCAGGCTTTTCCTTTCGGAGCATTTTACACAATTTGTCCAATCTCTTGTTCTATCCAGACTGGACTATTGTAATGCTCTCTTTGCAGGCCTTCTAGCATGTACTGTCAAACCTCTGTAACTGATCCAGAATGCTGCAGCAAGAGTGGTCTTTAACATGCCGAAAAGAGCGCATGTCACACCTCTCTGCATAAACTTGCACTGGTTGCCAATTGCTGCTCTCATCAAATTTAAGGCACTGATGTTTGCCAACAGAATGACCACTGGCTCTGTCTGCACCCCAGACTTGTGTGCCCTCCAGAACTTGCGTTCTGCAAGTGAACGGTGCCATGTGGTGCCATCCTAAAGAGGCACAAAATCACTTCCACGGACCATTACCTTGCCTGTTCCATGCTGGTGGAATGACCTGCCTAACTCAACCCGAGCTGATGAGTCTTTTGCCATTTTCAAGAAACGGCTGGGCATTTTTCCTTCCCTGATTTTAGCCCTTTGGTTTGAAATCTCTGTTTGAAGTCTGCTGTGAGACTTTAGTGTAAATGCCCACTGCTGTGATTGGCTGATGTCTTTGCATATGAAATAGCTAGTATTACATGTTTAACTCTCTCGAAAGCTTTTAGCATGTTTTTACTATTACAGCTCTGAAGGTTAACTGATCCACTGATTGCAAAGGGAGCATTCTTTTTTTTCTATACATATTATATATATATATATATATATATATATATATATATATATATATATATATATATATATGTATATATGTATGTATATATATATATATATATATGTATATATGTATGTATATATATATATATATATATGTATATATGTATGTATATATATATATATATATATATATATATATATATATATATATATATATATATATATATATATATATATATATATATATATATATATATATATATATATATATATATATAATCACAGTTTAAATGACAGATAAAACTACTAAGAGACACAATGTGAAGTTGAGCGTTTAGTCACTGGTTTGATTTACTGAGTCATAAACAAAGAACCTCTGACTGTACATGAATCATTACATATTACAAATCACTGATCACAAATCAGTTATTAGAATTAACACAGTCACTTACTGTCGAGTCCATATCGTAAAGTGTGTTTGCAAAGCCTGCGTCGAAATTGCGACTGATTTACCAAAGAATCCACAGTGAAATGTACCGAATATAAATAAATAATGCTCAACTGAGACATTAACATTGTTGAAAATAAATAACCACATTCCTAGCATTAGGATCCTGTGGGAGGTAATGTTATTTATGGTCCATCCAGTATTGCTCTTCTGTCCTCGTCATCTCACTAACACGCCAGTGGGCGGGGCCAAAGTTGCAATGATGAAGTGGGTGTTAATCTTCTCCTGCAGAGGCGGTCTTTCACCTCATAGATAGGCACATTCCACTACGGGTTGTTCTCGGGACTTGGTTTCAATAAAAGCTGTTTTTGGACTAACAAGGAAGTTTTCAGTTCTGAAACTTGCAGGATATTCTTATACTATGATGACCTATATATTATATTTCAAAAGCTCAGGGAAAATTTAATTTCTCAGTTCAAGATCCCTTTAAACTCACTCTACCGGTTGAGCCAATGTTGCTATGCTGGGCTGGACAATATGCTCAAACAAACAGAACAGCAGACACAAACTTGCAAACAAGGTCCATCTTGTCAAATCAGACGATCAGACTTTTATTCTGGAAGGATGCATTAAATTGATCGAAGGTGATAGTAAAGACATAATGTTACAAACTAATTATATTTCAAATAGATTCTGTTCTGTTGAACTTATCAAGGAACCCTAAAATAAAATGTATAATAGTTTCCACAAAAGCACAGCTGTTTTCAACAGAGAACTGGAGAGAAGTCAGTTTACAGTTTTAAATATGGTTTATGTGCAAAAATATATTTAAAAAATAATATTAACTATTTTTGTCTCATATGCAAAATGACCTTTAAGTTGTATATGCCCTCATAAACTCATTTTAGATAATGAACTAAGACCATCAGATCACCATGTGTACATTTTTGTCACTGCCTATCAAGAAGGAAGAGACTGTCCTTTTAAAACATGTGCGTGAATCGTGCACTTCCTCTCTTTCTTCCACAGGACAGACTCCAGACGGGGTTCCCAGGGTCGTGAAAAGAAGGAAGAGGGGTGAAATCAGCAGTGATGTAGTGATGACAGGTGTGTCTTTAATCTATGTGGGTTTCTCCCTTTTACTGCTTAGTCCTTTTCCTCCTTTCTTCTGTCTTTATTTGTTGCTTCTGTCCTCTTTTCTTCTTTACATTTTACAGTAATTACAGTGGATAATTCAATTACTTCACTCATAGTAATGACTGGAAGCTGATAACCAGTCTCTAAATAAGGAAGTGATTATAATAGTATATTCTGTTGGTTTTATGACATCATGTTCTTGTGAACTATTTGAAGAACAGATTCACTTGGAAATGTTTCAGTGCATTGTTTGTGTATGTAGTCGTTCACCCTGCGGGGATGACTGTCGAACATACCCAGAATGCGTGCTAAAGTTATTGAGCACATATTTCCTTGTGTTTAACTACCTCTCGATTAATACATTCACAGAGACAACCTGCCATCCCCCACTTTACAGTCAAGCAAACAAGTAAAAAGAAAGACAATGGAATCCCCATTGTTGATTAACCACAGCTTAGTTTTCTAGGAAGTGCAGACATCACACTTAGCTGGACTGTTCGACTATTAACGCTAGCTGAACGTCTGGTTGCAAAGCTACTTTAGGGACAAGAGCTCTTAAAGAGACAGTTCACCCAAAAAAATTAAACTCTGTCATCAGTTACTTACCCTAATGGAGTTCCAAGCCCATAAGACTTTCAATCACCTTTGAAACACAATTGAAAACACACTATATTGCCAAAAGTTTTGGGACGCCTACCTTTACATGCACATGAACTTTAATGACATCCCATTCTTAATCTGTATTGTTTAATATGGAGTTGGCCCACCCTTTGCAGCTATAACAGCTTCAACTCTTCTTGGAAGGCTTTCCACAAGGTTTAGGAGTGTGTTTATGGGAATTTTTGACAATTCTTCTAGAAGTGCATTTGTGAGGTCAGGCACTGATGTTGAACGAGAAGGCCTGGCTCGCAGTCTCCGCTCTAATTCATCCCAAAGGTGTTTCTTTTGAGTTGAGGTCAGGACTCTGCGCAGGCCAGTCCAGTTCCTCCACACCAAACTCGCTCATCCATGTCTTTATGGATCTTGCTTTGTGCACTGGTGCGCAGTCATGTTGGAACAGGAAAGGGCTATCTCCAAACTGTTCCCACAAAGTTGGGAGCATGAAATTGTCCAAAATGTCTTGGTGTGCTGAAGCATTAAGAGTTCCTTTCACTGGAACTAAGAGGCCAAGCACAACCCAACAACCCCACACCATAATCCCCCCTCCACCAAACTTTACACTTGGCAAAATGCAGTCAGGCAAGTCCCGTTCTCCTGGCAACCGCCAAACCCAGACTCGTCCATTGGATTGCCAGACAGAAAAGCGTGATTGGTCACTCCAGAGAACACGTCTCCACTGCTCTAGAGTCCAGTGGTGGCGTGCTTTACACCACTGCACCTGACACTTTGCATTGCACTTGGTGTTGTAAGGCTTGGATGAGCTGCTCGGCTATGGAAACCTATTCCTTAAAGCTCTCTACACACTGTTCTTGAGCTAATCTGAAGGCCACATGAAGTTTGGAGGTCTCTTAGTGTGAATTAATTTTATTCTACAAAATGACTTTCCCTTTTACCAAAGCCTTGTTTGCATAATAACCTCTTGTTAGCCAGTTAGTGGCCACTCCTAGCTCTGTGTAAATATGACTTGTTTTAGCCTACAGCCAATCCAAATTAGCTAGTTTGCTCAAAAAAGCTCTAACAACCCAACAGTTCTAAGTGATCAAAGTTGGACATTGGGTACATGGTGGGCTTCTGGTACATCATGACACAAGAATGCCAAAGCAGTTAATCATGCAGACTTATCGCAAATATCTTTAGCTGGGCGTGGGCTCACACATTGACAGACATCCTGACCATACAAAGCTTGAAAGAGAAAACAAAACAAAACCGTTTAAAAGTTAAACATTGATGGTACTGTTCAGTCTAAAGGCCTTTAACGCTGCATGAAACTGAATGGGCCTTCTCTTTTAGTTTTCTTTCAGTTTGATATGAAACATTATAGGGAAAGTCAGCGTTACACATCTATGACCAACATATTCTGCTTATGGTGCGGCTAACGTCACTGTGACCAATTAGCTTAGCCGCAGGTGCCTGCTAATCTGAGAGGCACAGAAAACTGCAGGGAAAAGATTTTAAGACTCCTGCAAAGAGAAAACAAGACAGACGAGCAGGCAGGTGGAATGAAGAGTATGAAAGGGGTGTAAACCTTCATATCGAGACTTTATTATCAGTTTAAAAATCAAGCAGACCATGAACACAAGTCATTTACAGGAATAGGCTACAGAGATATGTTACTTGAAGCTAATGACAGATTAAATGAAAATAGAAGAAGGTATATGTTTATCACTTACAATATCATTTCTTATGGCATTTAAGGCTGGTTTATTTGATCAAAAAAACTGTAAAAACAGTAATATTGTGAAATATTATTACAATTTAAAATTTCTATTTTAATATATATTCAAATGAAATATATTCCTGTGATGGCAAAGCTGAATTTTCAGCATCATTCCTCCAGAATTCAGTGTCACATGATGAATGTCACATTTCTTACAATTAAAATGTTTAAAACAGTTGTGCTGCATATGTTTAGTGTTGTCAATCGATTAAAATAATTAACTAATTAATCACACTTTTTTTGGGGTTGCAATTTTTCATGATTAATCGCACCTAACATTAAAGGTTTTTAATATATTTTATATTGTAGTAATTTCACATTTAAGACAGTATATTTTAATATTTGATCTAACAGGTAGGAAATATATACAACATTTGAATAAAGTTGTCAAACACTTCACTGTCTTCACTGCTTGAATTATAAATTAAATATAGATTCATCCTTATTAAAGCTACAAAAGGTCAGTCAAGAGCAGTGTGTGATTTTCTATTGTTCTTTGATTTACATTAATGACAGACATCACAAAATCATGTTATGATAAATCAACTATGTTATAATGACCATTTATCTCTATATTTCTTATCTTGTATACTAGCACAGCATACAGATAGCTTAGATTATACACACATCTGCACTTACACTAAATATATTCTCAATCATCTTTAACGTAATTGTGTTAAATTAAGTGTTACATGTCCAAATATTTCAGTTATAAATAAAACATTAATTATTTTCATTTAATAGGCTATTATTATAATGTATTAATTAACAGTGAATCAAGTGTAAGAAATTATGTACAATTCTATCATGCGTATATACTTAGGACAATCATTAACTGACAGTTTGGGGAGACCTGATTTCGAGGGAGGACCAGATTTGTCATGACACCGTGCTTACGAGGATACACGTCAAAGTGGACATTTTAGCATACTTTTGTGTCCGTTCAAGCGTAAAAGAGAACTCAATGCGCGTACAGTACAGATTTAAGTTCTTATTTTTTGCGTTACGGCGTTCATTTCGGCAGCCCTAATAGTTTTGCATGAATAGAAATTTAAAAAGAACAGTATTGATTTGAAATAAAAGTCATTATAAATGTCTTTATTTAATGCGTCCTTGCTGAATAAAAGTATGAATTTTCTTAAAGAAAAAACCCTACTTTTGAACAGTAGTGTACAATAGCAGTTACCACAGGATGCTTTTAATTCTGTGAATGTTTGAGAGTTTTGGGGTGATAAATAGACATCTTAATGGTGGGTCTCTGTACAGAGACATATGAGTGTGAGGACAGGTGTCAGACCAGGCTGGGTCCACATGTCAGTGCTCCCCAGGGAGAGCGAGAGAGCGAGAGAGCGGCTCAGTCCTCCCTGCCCCCCTTTCAAGCCTCGGCTTCTCTCTTTGAATGGAGGAGGAGGAGGAAGAATTGGGGGTGAATGGCAGGTGATCCTGTCTGAGGACCCTTAATAACCCTTCACAATTTTCTCTGATGCTAACAGCAAATCTTACTAGTTATACAACACAACTTCTTACTAGTTATAGTTATACAACACAACAATCACTTTGTGAATTAGTGACGTTAATGCTGGAAGGCTTTCTGATTAATTAACAAACCTTGACTCCTATAGGGCATAATGTGGATTTAAAAGCTCGGTCACACTTTAGTAGGGTCCAGTTCTCACTATTAACTAAGAATTTTGCCTCAATAAACTCCTAATTTACTGCTTATTAATAGTTAGTAAGGTAGTGGTTAAGTTTAGGTATTTGGGATTAAGGGATGTAGAACAAGGTCATGCTGATTAAGGCTTTACAAGTACTAATAAACAGCCAATATCCTAATAATATACATGATAATAAGCAACTAGTAAATAGTGAGAATTGGACCCTAAAGTCTTACCATGAGTTCTCTGGGATTTTGCATCTTGATAAAACAAGTCTAAACTGATTCACACTAAAAGCTGAATAGATCTATTCTAGTATTATCAGTTTCATACGAAGAAAAACAAGTCATGATACAAAGTAAATTATTTCAGGATTTATTGTATGAAAAAATATATATTTCTGGCCTTTCTGACAAAAGGCACAATACATAAACATATATACATTTATCTTTTATAAATACAAATTATTTACAATTAAATATTTTGTACAATATTGCATTGTTAAATTAAGACAATATAAAATATAAAAGTATCTATTTTGGTATAAATGGTTTAAAAATAATAATAATTAAGAACAAAAACAAAGAGGAAAAAAAATTCTACTCTTGATGTTACAGTTTTTGTTTTTGAAAAAGACCCTAATGCAGGGGTTCACCAAACCAGGAAATCTTGACAATGATGAGGCTATCAGTTTGAAGCAACTGGTTTGTTTGAGCCTTGGGAATGTCGGAAATAGCTTAGCAGCAGTGAATGTTGACCGGGTGAAAGCTGTACACAACAACATCCATCATGCATAGCTGTTTACACAATTTGTACCCAAGTCAACCCAAGCATTTTCTGCTGAAAAACATACTCCTGTAGTTAAACGCATTCGTTTTTTTGTGTGTGTTTCTAAGGAGTACCTTTTTCATTGAGCTATAACACATTGAAATATGAGGCACTTAATCAAGATTGGGTTTGAGTGAACGTCACTGATAGTCAAATCCATTGTAGGCACTAAGAAAAATCACAGCCAAAGTAAACTGTAGATTCCCAAGACATTTGTTCACATTTTTCGCAGCCGAAACAACTTTTTTTTTGATTGCTTATCATCACAGATCCATTTATAAATAGGATTTCGAACCATATCCAAAAATAAAAATAATAAAATACTCCACGGTCACAGTTCCAGATCCTTCAGTTGCACCTCCTTCGCCCATAAGGCTGATTGATTGGGCTTCATGTGATTTCTAGAGTGAGATGAACTTCAGGATGTCTGTTTTCTTCCTTTTCAAGGCTTCTGTGATTAATGAATCCTTGCATCTTCTCAGCTCTTCCAGAGAGTTATTTGTGTACATTTTAAATATATAAATTCTATCTGGGTCATTAAAAAAGGGGGGAAAGAAAATAGTGCAAATAATGCAAGTCCTCAAGTCTTCAAGTCTCTTGCTTTGTCTTCACAAAATCCTTGTCCGTATCAAAAAGTAGTCCTTTTACTGAGCAGCATGAATAAATAAATAATATAATGCAGATATAATATATACTCTTCACGTCTTCCTTTTGTCCTTTAAGACTGTAAACATTTTTGGGGTCAGGTCCTCTGGTTATTAAGGGACTCCAGATTGAAAAATACTGTTAAACCTGAAGAAGAAGAAGAAGAAGAAGAAGAAGAAGAAGAAGAAGAAGAAGAAGAAGAAGAAGAAGAAGTAGAACGGAAAACAAGGCAACTATTAGTGTATGTTCTTTGAAAGCATCACCGATGAATGACAATGAGAAAAGTGTGAGGAAAATGTCTGGAGATTCTTACCTCAGTAGCAAATACACATTGTTCTATGTGTTCAGGAATGATGTAGACAGGGTGATACACTCCCTCTTTTGGATAGTTCAAAGGTGGAACTAGCAATGTGGATTCAGAGTTTTTCCTGAAATGAAGAGTATACATCAACGTTAGATTTGCACATTTGATGCCACCAAATAAAAGCACAGAAACGGAAAACAAAATGAACAATGACATGAACATACATGTCTAGCTTGTTGTTTGTAGGTTTTTCATCAATGCTCAGATTGTAGTCCACCATCTTCTGCTTGTAATTTGATTGAGTGTCCACAATGGTAGATCTGAGCGCCACATCCTTATTGGACACCTTAAACGGACCGCCAGGAATGAGGAAGGCCTCCTTCTCTCTACCTAATGTCGAGGTCGGGGTCAAGGAGACACGGTTGTTGATGGACTCCAGGTCGTTGCGCACGGTGGTCGAGCTGGTATTGCGGCCTTTCCGCATCTGTCTAAGGATCACAATGGCAGCACAGATCACAAGAGTGAGAGTGATGAGGCCGAAAGTAAATGAGACCACCAGGGCCGCTGGAAGAGGAGGGCTCGTCACAGGGGACTTGTCTTTATACTGGCATTGTGTGCCCATGAAGCCTGGTGGGCATTTGCAGACGGGCACATAGAACTGGGTGTAGCAGGTCCCTCCGTTCTCACAGGATATGCGGCTGCAGGCGTTATAGCGGATGTTACAGTCTTTGCCTGAGAAACCAAGTGTGCATGAGCAGGTGTAGCCGCTGATGCCGTCCATGCAGGTGCCTGCGTTTTGGCAGGGGTTACTTGCACAGTCGTCAATGTTTATTTCGCAACGTGAGCCTATGAAGCCGAGGCGGCATCGGCATTTCAGTCTGTTACCCAAATCCAGACACTGGCCACCTTTAATGAAAGAGCAATTATTAAAATCACAAATATTAAAGCATTAGTCTATAAGGGACGGTGAACTGGATAATAAGGGTGAGGGAGTAAACCAGGGCGATTATAAGCCCTGGGAAGGCAGTGGTAAATTTTTTTGACTCATAAAGGTCTATTGCTTTATGGCAGCTCTATCTCGCCATTCATATCAGTGAAAGAGCCTCACTGGCGTCTTTTCTATCATCCATGAGTAGTGTGTCAAGCACAGTGGATGCATCTCAAAACAAAACAAAAAACTAAGATGGAGGACGCTGGAATGCAGTGGTGGGTGAAGAACACAAATCAAGTACTTGAGCGAAAGTTTCAATTTTACTTAAGTAAAAGAACTTGAATGTTAATGTGCAAATTCAAACATTACATAAAATGGGCTTAAACAGCTTGCATTTTACAGTAATTAGTTCACAAATATCGTGACCTAAATATGATTTTCATTTACAATAATATCCTAAAATTCTGCATTAGTAACTTAACTTTCACAGCATCAGTGATTCATTCAGTGCGATATGCAAACCGATTTAACAGGTTAATTGAAAAAAAATCTGATTATTCACGAATCAGACACAGCTATTATGTATGATTTTATCATAATGCATGTGGAATATTATACTTTGGAAGGTAGTGAAGTAAAAGTTTCCCAGAATAAAAATACTCCAATACAGTACAGATAATTAACAAATGTGCTTAACAAACTGCTGGAATGTTTCGCATTTAGGACTAAAGATACGCTGAAAATATGCTTACCGTTGGCACAGGGGTCACTGCTGCACCGGTCGATTTTCTTCTCACAGTTGGAGCCCATGTAACTGGCAGGGCAGACGCAGGAGTAGCCACCGTTTCCCTTTTCCATGCAGGTTCCTCCATTGAAGCAGGGTCCATCGGCACAGGTCATAGCGCTGATCTCGCAGTTCTTCCCGTAGAAGCCCTGAGGGCACGTGCAGGTGTAGTCGTTCACCAGGTCCTGAGAAGAAAAAGCAAAAGCCATTAACTTTCGAGCTTATCCAAAGACAAGAAAGGGCAAAGCTCAAGTGTACTGTTGCAATGCGCTGCTTACGTTGCAACTGCCTCCGTTCTTGCACGGGTTGCTGTCGCATTCGTTGGTCTCAATCTCGCAGTTTTTGCCACTGAAGCCTGGCTTGCAGATGCAGGTGTAGCTACCCTGGCCGGTGTTGGTACAGGTGGCATCGTTCATGCAGGGCTTGTGATTGGTGCAGAAGTTCAGATCCTCGTTGCAGAACAGGCCGCCCCAGCCTTCCTTGCAAGTGCACTGAAAGGGCTGGTTGCAGGTGCCGTGCAGGCACCCCGGGTATCGCTTGCACTCGTCACAGAGGGGGCCATCCCACCCGAGGCGGCACTTGCACTCACCGGGGGCCTCACAATAACCGTGCTCCTTGCTACAGCCAGACGAGCAGATGGCTGTTTAAAAGGGAGAGGGAGAAAAAAGGGGGACATTAGAATGACTGGCATCATAAAACAACCCCCCTTCTAGAGGCTCAGGCACATCAAGTATTTGTTAAGTACTATACTAAGCAGCTGGGGGACACACAAAAGAAACACATGCCGCCTTTTTCACGGAAGGCAGAGCATATTAGGTTTCAACGCGTGTCCTTGTTAAATCATGCTCGTTGCTTCTATTGTTACAGTGAACAAAAGCAAACTTAGAAGTTTTGTGTGGCTGTAAGAAGCCGTTGAACTTGCCCGCGTTATTCTCGCTTGGTGCGCATGATAATTCACGAACACTTACGTTCTGCGCAATATTCGCCTTTCCATCCAAGCAGGCAAATTCTGTTTCCAGCGGCGTCACAGTTGAAGTGGCCGAACGCGTCGTTCCGTGGACGGCAGAAATCCGAGCATTCCTCGCCGTGGTAGAATTCATCGCACACGACGCGATAAGAAAAGCGCAGTTGGCTTTGCTCTCCGAAATGCTCGTCCGGGGACCAGTCCTCGCCTATAGCGAGTCTTTGTTTAGTGGCTAAACGGCTGATCATGTTGTTGATGTTCTCTGAAATTACCCAAATAAGATATGTGTTCAATATGGAAATAGACGTAACAAATAAAGTTGTGTAAACTACTAGAAGCAGGTGAGCGCATACCTGTTGACTGGTCCGATGACTCTGCGTTCCAGGCTTCGATTATCAGCGAGACAGTTCCCTGTAACGGCAGAACTTGTTAAACATTTATTACACACGCATATACACACGTAGGCCTGCGCAAAAAAAAAGCGATAATGCATCGCATAAGACTTAGTTTGAGCTATTCACCGGCCATTTGAAGTTAAAAGGCACGCGGATATGCGCGCTGCTGGAGATGGAGTCCGCGCTGAGGATGTCTGTCATTCCAGTGCCGTAAGTGCACGGAGGCTCAGGTAGGATGATATCTTGTGAGTGCTTCAGGCAAACACGGAAAAACATCTGGCAGTCGCTAGACTGTTTGCACACTGCTTGTGCTTGTAAAAGAGTGCACTTTCAACTCAAACACTCCGGATGATTCCGCCTATGGAAATAAAAACAGGACTAAAATCAGCACTCTGCGAAAACACTGGTATAGGCTTGCGTTCAAATAGGCAAAAAGGTATACAATACTCACCAGATGAGCTGATATCAAAACTAAAAAACACCTTAATAAAAAACAAGCCATTTTGGATCTTCTTGTCTGCTACTGAACGATAGCAGACCGCAAGAGTAGTCCGATATTAATGTGTTTAGTGATATCCACGATAAGGAATAAAAAAATATCGGAATGCAAAGCTAAATTACTGAACTATTTGAAAAAAAAAATCTTAATTTCGTCTGTGTTGGAGCTTACAACGCAAAGAGAAACAGATTTCTTTCTCCAGGAGACTTTGGACCCTTCAGTTACCTATCGTGGAGTGTGCCTGCGCGTGTGGTTTAAATAGCGAGCCAAGAGGAGGCGTGGCTTATGCGGGGACAGGTCATAAAGTGCTTTGATGGATTTATTTGATGAGCCCTTGGACATCATGACGCTTTATGTTCATTTCATAAACGAGATATTACAGAACAACATACATTGTGCTTAACACATGCGTCTGGAAACTTTTAAAAAAGCACGCAAATTAAATATTAACACTGGTTTATAAATTATTTCAATATAATTGCTCCATACTGTGTTCCATAACATGTATAGGAATATATATATATATATATATATATATATATATATATATATATATATATATATATATATATATATATATATATATATATATATATATATATGTTTTTTTAATTTTTATGTCAGGTGAATTCAGGGTGATTTTGCCATTGAGATGACTTGGGAAAAGTGTTCCAGTCAACCTGAATTCATCCTGTAAACAATTTTCTGGAGTATTATTAAACATGCCCCTTTTGCCACAGTTTGAAGGATGTGAGGGGAAAAAATCTTATTACAACCAACTTCGCACATTTGAACATTTTTCGATGTCGCGTGCCACGCAATTCTCTAAAAGTTTGTTTTCGTCTTGGGAATTAATGCTCGTCACCGATCGCGGTGGGGGTGTAGGTGGAGGGGATCTGCACATCCCATTTTATTCAGCCCTAAAATCTGTAATTGTTCTGACGCGTGTGAGTCGTTAAACCGGCAAGCGCTTTATTGTGCCCTGGAAAGATCCGGAGGGCTCTTTTGTTATCTTGGGTTTGGATTGTAGGTCTTTGGTAAAGAGGGGGAAATGGTGGGGGTTGCGCAGAGCATTTAAGATTACAGATAATTGCTTTCTGCAGTAAGAGTGTGTGTACGTGTGCTGGGAGGGGGTGGGGGCACTCGCTACAGCTGTATGATAATCCCTGCACCTGCGCACTGTGTTTGCGCTTCGCGCGTCTTCTTTACTAATGCCTCTATTTTAGTGATGTTTTTTTTTTTTGGCATGCATATCAAAATGTAGAATGCGCAACAATATGCATGTTGCTGAAAAGTTATTCCTGCGAGCAGAAACAAAATTATGAACTGCAGGTAAACATTCTATTTGTGAATTCATTAACTCCAGTGTATTAAAGGAAGGCTCTGTCGCTCGTGTTTTGGGGCATGCCGCGGGTAAACAGAGGAGACACGCGAACAATGCGCAGCGTTCCAAACTGTTGCTCGTGCTTTAGTGGTTTTCTATTGTGATTCTAATGAGGACAGCGCGTGCCTCCGCTGGCCCATCTTTACCCCAGGCACGCTTTGCCTACTGGACGGCACCGTGATTAGGGGGTTAAGAAGGACCTCTATTGTTAATTTATTGTCGGACAATTATTAAGACAGTCTGGTTTCTTGGCTTCTGATGAGCGCAATGATGAATAAGTAAACAATGCTTATTGTCGGTGTAAACAAGAAAAGCAAATTAAATAGTTTTTTTAATGCTTCCACATACAAACAAACAAGATAATCAAATCTGTGAACATAACATTTGTTCAGCCTTCGGTTGAGCACAGCAAAAAGGAAAACGCAATAATGAAATATATGTGGAGGGCTTTCTGGTTTTTAATTAATTTTAAAGATACTAGAGTTTAAGCTCATTCATCCACTGGTTAAAGTTGCTTTTAGATTTAAACAATTTGCATTTATGAATAAACAACTTTCCAAGGCATAATAAGAAATGAATAACAAAGTCAAACCCTTTGGAAAGCAAATGGCATTGGTTGAACAGCATCATGCAGCGGTTGTGTGGTATAATGCAACGATATAATGGATTATTTTAAACAACATTGGCCTAATAATATCCCAGTATATGCGAGCCATTAAAATGTTTGCTTTAATGACTTATAGTTTAACAAATACAGCCTTTCAAACAATAAGCATGCACCAAGGAACAAAAAATATTGCATAAACACTTATATGAAAACCCAATTCAAATGGTAACATTTTGTTTTACTTAATAGGCTAATACAATCATAAAAAATAGCCTAACAATACATTTCTATTTAATATGGATATGTATATACATTTAAGGTAAATATAGCCTATAAGCAACATTTGACAGTTTCTTTTTTTTCTTTTTTTAAAGTAACATGCCCAACAGAGAGAACTTTTTTTGACCTGGCCGTGTTGTGATGCGCGCTCTGGGGTAGCATGTTCAGCAGAATAGGTGTCGTGTGCCCATTATGTTCATTCGACAAAGAGAGTGATGAGGGGAAAGCGGGGAAAAGTCACAAAATCAATAGCCATCTGGCTCAATCGAAGACGCGCATGCTGCATCTCTGATGTTTCCTGATATAGGTGAATGATAGATCAAACATAGGCCAGCCCCCTTTCCCCCGGGAACATTAATAAGTGTAATAAAGTCACCACTATAATGCTTTCATCGCCTGCTTTTGCGGCTTACAAAATTAAACACTAGATGTTTTGCTTTGCGCGTCCGCGTTTAACACTTTCCCATCCACGTGTCTAACACCCAAACGGTGCAAGAGTCGTCGCGTCAGCTGGGATAAAGCGTGTCTGTGGGTGCCAGTGAATCCTGGGGGAGGAGGAGGAGGGGGATTGGCACACGGGGGTGAAATGACACATGGCGACAGTTATGGTGAGGTGTTAGCCAGTGGCAGAAGGCTCGCCCATAAATGTGAATTGGTGCCCCTTTTCAAGGTGTGAAGTGCGACACGCAGTGCCCGACGCAGATCGGTTCCCAGGCTCGCAGCACGTGCGATGCTCTGAGGTGTCACTTTATTCGCATGTCATTTGTTCACACCTTTGGGAAAAGTCTGTTCTGGAACTGGCGACTTCAATTCATTGGTCAGTTGTGCCACATTTGTACAAACTTTCCGAGAACCGATGTTTAAAATACTAAAGACCCGTACACACCAAGAACAATAACTATAAAGATATCGATATTATCGTAGTATCCACACGAGTGGATGATATCGTTCAGATTATTGTAAGCGTGTGCTTGTTGCTTTAAATGCTCGAGCTCGTTACAGCAGGATAGATTCTGATTGGCTGTAAATGTTTTTTATCGTTCATCAGCTGGAAAAAAAATCGTTCTGAAAAGGATTCAAACAATATATTTTCTCTGTATTGTTATAGATGTGGTGTGAACTCTGCTTTTCTTCAATACTGAGAACGTTTTTTAGAACTATCGTCCTTGGTGTGAACGGGCCTTAAAGGGATAGTTCACCCCAAAATAAAAATGGTCATTTTCTCTCTCAAGTCGTTCCAAACGTATGTTTTGTCCTGCTGAACACAAAATATATTATGAAGAATGTTTGTAACCAAAAAGCTGATGGACCTCATTGACTTCCATAGTATTTTTCCATATGCTAGCCTACTATCTAACTGTTTGGTTACACACATTCCTAAAAATATAGTCTTCTGTGTTCAGCCAAAGAAAGGAACTCATACAGGTTTGGAACAACTTGAGGTGAGTAAATCACATAGGCCTACATTTTCATTTTTGGGTGAACTAGCTTATCCCTTTAACTTGTTAGTCGTTTCTTTAAGTGAATTAAAAATATACATCTTGATGTATATACTACGATTTTCGAAGTCTAATAGCAATTGTGAGCCAGTTCTTTTAAGTGAGTCAGCGTCTTCCGAGCGAATGACTTTTAAGAGTCGTTTCTTTTAAATGAATCATAAGAATGACTCGCACGAGCCGGTTCTTTGTAGTGAATCAAAAACACTCGGAGCGGTTGCCGAATTATTTTATCGTACTAAAAGTATTCCTTTCGTTATCTTCGACTCTAAATGATCCATTTAAAGCTCACCATACTTTGCACTAGCCGTTTTATTGATATAACAACCTATATTTAAAGATATTCTTTATGAGTTTGTTTGTAATATAATCACTGTTTTTTATATAGCCTAGGCCTAAATAGAAAACATTTTT
Organism: Gobiocypris rarus; assembly: GCA_023029165.1. Taxonomy (NCBI): domain Eukaryota; kingdom Metazoa; phylum Chordata; class Actinopteri; order Cypriniformes; family Gobionidae; genus Gobiocypris; species Gobiocypris rarus. The sequence continues at coordinate 41,286,092 of CM040911.1, forward strand.
TTAAAATGTTTAACTCGCTAGTTAGGAGCACTTAGACTGCATTAAATTGTTTGAATTAGCAAAGGCCAGACAAAAGTTTCGTGCTCTTTAGTGTTTATCATAATGGCACAATTGGCACGTGCCCGTCTGTGAAACGCAAAGGTGCGACATTGACAAAAGTTTAACACCTCGCATTCTGTGTCTCTGTTGCCTCAAATGGTGTGCGCTCCGAAGCGTGCTGCTGGGGCATCGGCCGGCCACAGGTTATTTTAAGTGCACTAAAATCGAGTTAGAGTGTTGAAGTTAATGGTGGAAGAAACGGATTTAGTGCTGGATTCCTAATTCACACAAGAACAAGGAACACAAGTCTAAACAACTTTTGTTTACACAGTTGCTATTAGAGCATTTCAAATACGTGCAATGCGGTCAATGACAATATACATAACATTAGTTACATCCAACCATCAAGTCTGATTATATTAAGTATATCAATATATTTTTGTTTCAGAGACAAGTGCACAGGACTGTATTTGAAAGCAAGAAACACTGTTTCCTGAAATAAGTACTGCAGCCAGTCAGTAAAATCACCAATATTAAACAATTCACATTCAGTTCTTTTTTTTTCATCTATTCAGAATATATATTTTTTTCATGCGTATTTGTAACGATGTAAGTTTTATTTGTTTGCATTTAAAAAAAGGGGGCAGTTAATCTTCTGCTGAAATACTAAATAAAAACATTATGCATTTCATAGTTATATTGTTTTAATTATTACTTTTTCTTAAATGGTAAGTGCCGTTTTTGCCAGTTATTTATAATAAAAATATATAAACATCTTTATTTGTGCGTGATCTCAAGATTTAGGTTCACATCTTGAGTGTTGGAATTAATATACAGTTTCTTCACGAACAGTTTATCATAAAGGTGATGAACAATCCTTTCAGCGTAGAAAATAAAATACCATTTTATTACACATCGCACACATTATTATATGTTTGTTTATTGGAGATATTCTGGGTGTTTCACAACATAAGCAATACAAAGAACATTCCACAAGTACATCCTCAGACACGATGGGCCATTTCTGAAATAGCACCAGATTGAGTTGCTTTATTTGAGAGGTTCTCCTCAACACACTGCAACAGTATCACCACGACAAAGAGTCTCGCTAGCAGCATGGACACAAATCCAAGGTTTCGCTTCGTGTACCGTTATACCTTATGGAAGTCTAATATCAGGCTATTGCCTGCCCTACAGCATCAGTTATGGGTTTGAAATGGGGCCTACGTGATGGAAACAAGATCAGTTCTTCAGTTCATGTGGTGCTATGCAGTTCTTTGCTCTGGCAGAGATAAGGGAGCCATAGAAGTAGACAGGAACAAGTCCAACAACCCTGAACAAATTTCTAATCAGTCAGATCATACATGATGGCACCTTATCTGTGTGTCTGCTGTCCAGGAAGTGCCATCTTCCACAGGAATAAAACGTCTTTTGGAATCTCTCGCTCCTTTCCCAACCCCTATAACAAGGTAGCATCCCTTCAGTGTAGCTGTTTTTCCACACATGGCCTTCTGCTCCCATTCTCCCCTCCCGCCCACATACACCGTCCACCCGTTTGACTATGACCTTCATCTCAAAGGCTGGTCACAGTCGTGGTGTGACCGTTTAAGGTGGGTGTGAGCAGGACGAGTCCTCACTGCTGCTTCCGAGACCAGAAACGTCCTGCGATGGAACCTAATGAAATGCCCTGTTTCTTCTGTTGCGCAAGCTCCGAAAGTCTCTGTTCTTCTTCCTGTATGTGCAAAAAATATTCATGCGATATTAGCAAACACCACTTATATGACATCTGACAGGGAAAAAGAAAATGTGATTACCTGTGCAAGCTGTGCTTGTCTTCTTTTGAAAGCTTCAATGGGGTCTTCCTCAAGGGCATAGTTCTCTAATACTGAACGCACATCCTCCACTCCGCTGATGGCAATAGCTGCACACCATATACATGGTCAATTGAGTTGTACAAATGAACACCACAGTACGACAACATCTATTTGCCCTACACATGAATACTCACTTTTAAGGAAGGCAGCCAAGTCATAGAGCGTGCGATCCTCCGAGTTCCCATCCCACTTGCGTAGCGCCAAACCGTTGAAAGGCTGTAGACTGAAGGCCTCTCGCTTACAGTCCACCACAATGACTTTAGAGGTGTCTCTATTCAAACAAGACACGTCCTGCAAGACAAACAGAGTCATTAGTGAAGATTTTATTTATTATTTAATACCGTTTATTTGTTGCTTTTTTCCACTGAGGTTACTTTGGCACCTCTTGAGTCCAGACCTTAAATTCATTGAAAGTATTTGGGATGTTCTAGAGGAGACTTTACAGAGTGCTGGACTCTTGCGTTGTCAATACAAGATCTCGAGCAAAAACTGATGAGTTTGAGGTCTGGACTCAGAGGGCCAATTCATGTGTGAAAATGATTCTTCATGCTCCCTCCCTACCATTCTTTCACAATTTTAGCCTTGACATCGTCATCCTGGAATATGGCCATGATGTGTCTTCCTACATGGTTGTTTAAGAAATGAAAAGCTACACACTTCCTCAAGGCCCTTTCACACGGAGCGTGACGCAAAATCGCAGACAAACGCAAAACGATTGATTGCCTTAACGCTAGGTGGAGCTTAACGTGAACGCATTTTTCCTCACGTATGCATCTCGTAGGTTGTTTTTTAATTTGGCTTTAACCTCATCCGCTGCACAACATACAGTAAAATAACATAAATAAAGTTTGGTACTGCACAGAAACCATCATGGACTGTGATCTAAAGTGGATTTTGAGTACAGTGGGTACGGAAAGAATTCAGACCCCCTTACATTTTTCACTCTTTGTTGTATTGTAGCCATTTGCTAAAATCATTTAAGTTAATTTTTGTCTCATTACTGTATACACAGCACCCCGTATTGACAGAAAAACTTTTTAAAAAACTATTAAAAAAGAAAAAGTATTCAGACCCTTTGCTGTGACACTCATATATTTAACTCAGGTGCTGTCCATTTCTTCTGATCATCCTTGAGATGGTTCTACACCTTCATTTGAGTCCAGCTGTGTTTTGATTATACTGATTGGACTTGATTATGAAAGCTACACACCTGTCTATATAAGACCTTACAGCTCACATGAGCTCACATGAGGCTCACATGAGGAATCATGAGGTCAAAGGAACTGCCTGAAGAGCTCAGAGACAGAATTGTGGAAAGGCTCAGATCTGGCCATGGTTACAAAAACATTTCTGCTGCACTTAAGGTTCCTAAGAGCACAGTCGCCTCCATAATCCTTAAATGGAAGACGTTTGGGACGACCAGAACCCTTCCTAGAGCTGGCCGTCTGGCCAAACTGAGCTATCGGGGGAGAAGAGCCTTTGTAAGAGAGGTAAAGAAGAACCTAAAGGCCACTGTGGCTGAGCTCCAGAGATGCAGTCGGGAGATGGGAGAAAGATGTAGAAAGTCAACCATCACTGCAGCCTTCCACCAGTCGGGGCTTTATGGCAGAGTGGCCCGATGGAAGCCTCTCCTCAGTGCAAGACACATGAAAGCCCACATGGAGTTTGCTAAAAAACACCTGAAGGACTTCAAGTAAGTAAATAAGATTCTCTGGTCTAATGAGACCAAGATAGAACTTTTTGGCCTTAATTCTAAGCAGTATGTGTGGAGAAAACCAGGCACTGCTCATCACCTGTCCAATACTTAGGACCATGTGATATTTCAGTTTTTCTTTTTTAATAAATCTGCAAAAATGCCATCAATTCTGTGTTTTTCTGTCAATATGGGGTGCTGTGTGTACATTAATGAGAAAAAAAAGAACTTGTGATTTTAGCAAATGGCTGCAATACGTATAACAGAGTGAAAAATGTAAGGGGTCTGAATACTTTCCGTACCCACTGTATATAATGGGCAATCTTGCATTATTGGTAGTGTTTTAATAATAATGTGAACATAATAATATAAATTTAGCTTCATGTTTCATCCGTAGAAATGTTTCTCTCAGTTGTTCATGTGCGGAACCATGCAGAACAAGTAAAAATGAACACAATGTCGTCATTTCAATGGCAGGAGTTATGGTCACATGATATGATTGACAGCTGTAGAGCGAATTAGTATACAAATGGAAGAAAACAGCACTCGGTACGCTCTTCAGATCGCATAATTCAGTGGAAAATGAATAGAAGTGATAATCTGTATGAAGACCATGTAATAAATCTGTTCTCAGACACCAATGATAACACTCAATATCCATTCTCTTCTCTCTTCCGGAATAGTTTTCTTCCATGTTTACACAGGTTTTCAAAAGAGTGCCACCACTCTCACACTTTTGTGAACAGCAACGGCTTAAATCTTATGGACCCTTTTCACAGACTGTGATGACGCTTTTTAACGGTCATTAATATCATGAATCCTGCAACATTTTTTTGTATATTCATTTTTTTTTTAAATGTATGTACATTTATAACACTACTAGTTTGTATTATATTACTTTTGCATCAAATTACAAAAAAACAACTTACCTGCTGTGTGGGTGTTTCTAACACAGCGTCTATTGGAGTGATGGTACAAATAACATATTTCTATCTTTTCACTGCTGTTATCAATCTCACACAATTTTTTCCCTCTTTTTGAAAGCCGTGAAATCACTATTGTTGCATATTTTTTTGCTATTTGAGCAAATCGGGACACACAAAAAATATTTAATGTATTCTCTCATTCACTGCTATAAAAGTTACCCAACTATAACGACTTCCGCTCCGAGAAACCCGGAAATGTGAAAAGGGTCTATCGGACGGCGGTTTCATTGTGGGTCAATAAAGGGGGGAACAACGACACACTGGTCGGGAAAAAAAAAAATCTCGCTTTGTCTGGCTGCGATTGATCGTGCCCGGGGTGAATAGCTCTACAGGGATCTATTGCTTTGATTCAAGAGCATCGTTGCATCACAACGTCATCAGTGTTAAAGTATGACAAGGGTTAGAAGAAATGGTTGAATAAAGTCGTTATTTTTGTTTGTTTTTTTTGCGCACAAAAAGTGTTCTCATCACTTCATAAAATGAAGGTTGAACCACTGGAGTCACATGCCCTTTTTAAACGATGTCCTTACTACCTTTCTGGGCCTTGAAAGTGTTAATTGAATTGCTGTCTATGGAAGGGTCAGAGAGCTTGCAGATTTAATTAAAAATATCTTCATTTGTGGTCTGAAGATGGTTTGGAACGACATGAGGGTGAAGAATTAATGACAGAACTTTCATTTTTGGGTCAACTAACCCAAGGTTTAAAAAAAAGTTAATTCCACGTAAATTCCAAAAACACCTCTTACCCAAGGTAAAATCACTATAACCCTTGACCTCTTACTGCTTATTGCTTCAAGAGGCCTGACATCTAGCCATCCAGTCTACTTATCGCAGCTATACATACAAATTGAGGTTAAATGTGACCTCTCACACCCCCGAACGTTTGTGTGACACTGATGTGAACCATATTTACACCTATGCATTTGTGGAGGGTGCAAAGACTTAACACCAGCCCATTGCCCCCAGTGCTCGCTCTCTCGCTCACACACAAACACACGCACTCTATCCGGGCCAGCTGTCTCAGTGGTGGTCCTACAGAGCAGATGGACAGGGACGCTACACTCTCTCTATCACTGAGGTCATCAGCATCCCCCTGAGAGACTGAAAAAAGTTGCGTGTGCGAGAGAGATGGAGAGGCCCCGAAAGGAAACCCCTCATGACGGCGGCACACTCCGTAGCATTTACAATAAATTACCCGCATCTGCTTTTCCTACGAGACACGCCCAAACCCCACCGGGAGAGCGAGTGTGTGTTTCAGTGTATTTGTTATTGAGTGTATGAGCGTGCATGTATAAATAATGAGATTTCTATGGATTATAGCAACACACGAGCTTAATGCCGCCCAAATCGCATTCAAAATGTGAAACTGAGTGATAATTAGTACGTTTATGTAGCTAGTGTGTATTTGATCTTCATTGTGGGTGTGAGCTGTGTAACGCAGCTGGGCATAAGAGTGTCATGTTGCCGAGTCAAACAGTCTCTTCAATTCCCCAGGTGAAACATTGGAGCACGAGCCGGAGGAAGCGTGCCGCGGACTATACGCACGTGCCACGCTATGCACCTGCCAATCAAAGCCCAGGCCACCCCCCTCTCTGTGCCGAGGACCTCAGCTGGGGGAGGGGAGTAGCATCTACTGGTGTCATATCTGTATGAAACACTTTCACAGAAAGGTAGGCCCCTATTTTTTCCTCAAATTCAGGTTTCTTCCATTTAAATTTATCTAGACTCTGTTTTAATGGTAAAATTAAAGGTACAGTATGTTACTTTTTTTTTTTTTCGTTGAGTCGTTATATTAATCCTTCTTCCAAAACATGTTGTCTTATCCTGACTCACTATGGAAAGCCTATTACGGTTTATATTTTAGACAGTTTTTTTGCGGGAAATTGCATACATATACGCTCCAGTAACTTTGATGCAAATATGGTGTGGGAGTGGCATAGGTTAACGGTCACAATGAGCATTGCAACAGTCACAGAGATCGTAATAAAAAAAGAATCAAGACTGGCTTTTTCAGAGATAGCGAGAACTGAGGGTAAAGCTACAGTAACGTCTTCAGCTGGTCAGCTTTAGATCCTTTCAATCTAAATAGCTTATCTCTCTTAAGCCTAGTAGTAAATGCTTTATGAGCAGAAGGCAGAAGAGTTGTTGTCTTCACCTCCACAGCCGGTGGAAAAGAATATGATGGGACTCGGGCAGAAATCATGTTCATAGATGAGCTAATGTTAAAGATGTATTAGCGTTACTGTAGTATGAAGCAGGGTGGGGCTGAAAGCTGTTGCAGCGGAACGAGGCCGCTGGAGCGATTGCTAATGAGAGACAAGCGCGACACACAGCTTGAGAGCACTGGAGCTTTTATTATGCCACAGACGACGCTTCCGCTTCTTCCGCTCATGTGTATGTGGGGTAACGCAGCGCTGTTTTATCATATTACATACATTTGTGTGTGTTGAAGGTTGTGTTATAATGCTACTCTGTGCGTTTGCTCGGCGGCTACTATGAGACACTTGTTCACACTGCAGTGAGCTGGATCGATATTAGGCATGGTAAAACATGGTACTCGCGCTAAATCAAGAAAACCAGATTTAAACAATAAGACTAACTGTGTTGAGTATAACAATGATTAGTTTTCTTTCAATGAATGTATCCAAACAGTTGCTCACCTGTCTAATAAAGGTTAAAATGGCTTATTTCTCTGGATTTAAACATTCTCAGAAACATTTGGGATAATGCAAGTACACCAGTCAACAAAATATACAACATTGTTCAAGTGGTTTTTGGATATTTAAATGTATAGTGTACGTAAAACATGTGTCGTTGAAGAAACCGCACCAATCATTCACAAAACATGCAGAATTCATATTTAAATAGCAGTCTTTTTTGCTTCAAGAAAACGCTTCAAGTCAACATCGCAATTTAAGTTTAATGCCCTACTTTGATTTATTCATCCAAAAATCTGTGATATTACACGATTCAGTCTGCATTTTCTGCATTGCAGAGATCACAAGGCCCAACAGAAAGGCCATCCTGAGAAACTGAGCGCATCCGTGAGTTTCATAGAAATACCAGGGAACTATTCCTTCATGCATCACTCAAAGCGCAAGTTCATGCTGGCCCAAAATGCATTATGGCATTGTAGAATTTGCTTTCAGTGTCAATTCTTGTCACCACCAGTTAAATTCTTATCATATTTCACGTTTTTGTTACTAACTGTATTAGACATTCATTCTTGTTTCATATGCAGCTTTTAAAGTTTTTCCTTCATAATTCTTCAAAAGGAAACTAATTCAACTGCATTTGTTTTCTCCTCCCCCCCCCTCCCGCTTCTGAGGGCCAGATGGGAGGTGAGGGAGGGGAGAGAGAGAGAGACAGAGAGAGTAGGGTGAAGCAGAGTGAAGTAAACGTGGGTTGGCAGAAGGTGGATGGAGAGAGAGTGCTGATGGGGGTCTGGTGGACAAGGCCAGACAGGCAGTGGTGAAATGTGACCGGAGCGAAGACCTATTGCACAAATACGCATGCATACACTTATGTCTACTTCTGTACGAGCAAGTAAGAGTGTAAATTGTGTGAAAATTGTTTCAATTCTGCACATAAATTATGGCTGGATACCTTTGGCTGTCATGTAATATTCATTTAAAATGAATCTTATGATTATTATTATTATTATAATGAAACTAAATCTTTGGCAAATCTCAAAATGATTATCTATTTTTCATACTGTGCATTATTATATTGAGATGCCTAAATTCACTTTAATTAATGATTTATTTTTATTTAATAATCAGATATTTGTCAGTTATCCGCTATAAAATAAGCATTTTAGAAAAGGTGTTTCCAATTAGTTTGAATTCAAATAAAATTTAAATGTAAAATCTTGAGAGTAATAATAGTATTTTAACGATATGTAATCAAGGACACAGAGATACATGTTTGAATGTTTTATACACTGCCGTTTCAGTCTGAGGTTAGTAAGATTCACAAAAAAAAAAATGATTTCATGCTCACCAAGGATGAAATTACTTGAATACAATAAAAACTGTAATATTGTGAAATATTACTACAATTAAAAATATCTGTTTTCTATTTTAATATATCTTAAAATGTAATTTATTCCGGTGATCAAAGCTGGATTTTCAGCATCAGTCTTCAGTGTCACATGATCCTTCAGAAATCAGTATAATATGCTGATTTGCTGCTCCAGAAACATTTCTGATTATTATCAATGCTGAAAACAGTTGTGTTGCTTAACAGTATTACATTTGTACAACAACAAAAAAAGACCTTAAACTTGTGTATAGCGAATCAAATATATTTATATAATACCCTCCAGCAACATGTGACACTAATAAAACCATGAATGCTAAAAACTGATTGGATTTGCACACTATAATGCAATTGTAAATTTGATCGTAAGCGTTAGATGTGCATTCATAAGCCTAATGAGGAGAGGGCTTAGGTAACGACGGACGGCCTAACGAAGGGGAAAGGAGGGGGCAGAAGGTTAATGAGGCCTGAGAAGAGAGAAGGGAGGAGGAGGAGAGAAGGAGGGGAAGAAACTGCCATTGTCTTGGGCTGTTGAGAAAAGAAAAAAGGAATAAGGACATAGCAGTGGGGAAATCAATGGGCGAACAGAAGGACGGCATGCAGCAGAGACACGGGGGGCATCGCGCCATAATGTTGCCCGGGTCACACAGGAAAGGGGTCCCATGGGGCGGGGATCTTGAGCAATAAGATCAGACCATACTGTATTACATTCATATGGAGGAGCTTTACTCAGAGCTCTTCGTAATAAATGAGGAAATTAGCAAATGTATGTCACTACATCCGGATTGCACATTTAGAAACTATGAATAGATTTCCCCAAGATGTGTGGCCTTTGTTGAGACCAAACTATTAGCATCTGTACAAGAAAACAAAGCATATGGTCCTCCTTTTGGACAGGGGCTAAAATATTTCAGAGTTTTGCAACATATGGCTTATCTCAAGTGATTTTGTGGCCATGTAGGGGTGAAATACCAGACGGCTGAATCTTACCGTAAGCACCGGACACTGTTTACAAGAACAGAGAAGTGTCCTAAATACTGAGAGCGAGTTTGCGCACATCACCGACAAAGCGTGGTATTGAGAAGCAGATCTAAAGGCAAGCAGATTGTGAAGTTTACCTTAACATGGTGGCCCTCCATGTAGCGTGTGGCATCCCGAAAGAGCCGGTACATCACGAATCCCTGAGGATCTATACTGTCAATCAAGGGGTACGCCGTCTGCCCACACACAAACACACAATGTTGCATTCAGGAATCATTTTTATGCACATTATGAAGTGTTTTACAATGAGCGATATCCCTTAAGTGAAGATATATATAATGCCGGGGAAATCAAGACATCTAAAACTACTCCTAACTAAAATGCATGTTTTAATTGAAAGCAACTTCCACTGATATCTTAAAATATGTCAATGCCATTGTTTTGTCTCAAGATCCACACCAGTAATGTTTTATTAATGCACGTTTATAAAATCTCCTTAAATGCCCTAATTAAACAAACGCCTAATCCTGGCTTAGTCTAAGCCCTGTCTGTGAAACCGGGCCTATATTTACCCATAAAAAGTCCATTGCTCTTAAATTTGGGATGTCTTCTACTGTGCTGAAAAGCTGAATTGACTTTCTCATGCATTACAATAAAACAAAGCAGCAGCAAAAGGCTGTTCAATCAAAACATGGCTCATTTGCATGACTTTACAAGTGTGCCACACCAACAAAACAACACCAGACACACACAAACACTAGCAGACTGAAGCTTAGCATAAAGGTCTCACTAATAGCATCATTTAGGAAACGTTATATTTCAGCACAAGACGACGTGTTTGTAGAATCAACAAGCGCATAGGTGTGCCACTGTATCCAAAATAGCATCTATTGTAAGTGGGTTCAATGCTAAGCATTGCTCTAGAAACTTTTCCTTTCAACTGCAATTGAAACGGTGTATGCAAAAACAAATAACGAGCCAATCGCAGTGGCATTATTGTGGTAAACAGTCATTCCTCCTCACCACTCCTGAGACTCACCATGCCTGTCTCTGATGTGAAGATGACTATCTCGTAGAGCGGGGCCAGTTGCTGGAACAGATAGTCTATGCCAGGCCTCTTCTTAAAACGCCAGCCTGTGGCCAACTAGAGCCGGCAAAGGAGATCCATAAAACATTAAAACACAAGTAAAGAGGTCAAATGTTTTTACAGATTTATTAAGCCTAACTATAGAGCTTAGAATGACTTGATATAATACAAGTTTTTAATAGCCAATTACATTTAATCCATTTATTACCAAATTTTCATAAGTTTGGGAACAGTACAATTTTTATTATTGAAAGAAATGAACACTTTTATACAGCAAGGATGAATTAAGCTGATCAAAAGTGACAATGCTACACAACTTTTCTATTTGAAATAAATCTTTTCATCAAAAAATCCTGAAAAAAAAGTATCAAAGTTTACACAGAAATATGAATCAGCACAACTAATTTTAGCATTGATAATAATCAAAAATGTTTCTTGAGCAGCAAATAAACATATTAGAATGATTTCTGAAGGATCATGTGACAATAAAAATTCAGGTTTGCACCACAGGAATACATTACATTTTATAATATATTAAAATAGAATACCGTGATTTTAATGTTTAATAATATTTCTGTTTTTATCGTATTTTTAATCAAATAAATGCAGCATAAGAGACTTCTCTAAAAAAAGATAACCCCAACCATTTGAATGACAGTGAATATATTTTCCAGTGCATTTCTCTCAATGCTATCAGTTCCTTGCTAAAGTGAAGAAAAAATAAAAAAGGAAATAATATGTTACAGATTTTTGCCGCTAGTCTGCTAAAGCAGCCCACTGCTGGCCGCCTTATGCCATTTATGACGTGTTTCGCCATTAGGTGATGTTTCATCTGGCCCATCTGGAATACATCTATAAATAAACATGATGTTAGAAAATCTTTCTCAATCATTTACTGGAAGCCAGGCCATTCTGATCATTGTCTGTAGAAAGACAGCATAGCGGAAAGCAGCATTTGTGTTAAATACATGCCTTTAGTCACACAAGTTGCATTTTACCACCAAACTCAACTAATTCTTCTTTACTGTGAGACGTTCTTACTTTTGAAACTTTTACAGTAACATATACTTTAATGGTGCTTTCATCTGGCACAGAACACCTACATCCGAGTATACATGTCAAAGCCAAAAAGAGTACAGACAAAGCTTCACTTGAGGTTCAACAAAAATCACTGTGCTGTGCGCCACGGTAACAGTCTGCTGAGGTGTGTCAGATTACAGGTGGGCTATGCTCCACCTGTCACCTGTGTGTGGCCCTTCCCTCACAGCTGGCCAGGTAGAGAGAAGGCAGGTAAGGGAGGCGACAGGTGGTTCGCCCAAAACAGTGCTCCAGATGGCTTCATGTGATAAACAGGAATTGATAAGGATAGTCTGTAATAAACTAAGGGTTGTTTAATAGTAAATCAAATAGCGACACTTTATTGCAGATGGGATCTGACTGAGTGCACAAATAAACACACTATACAGCACATCACATAGAGTGTGTGTGTACAAATTATACCAGAGCAGGAGCTGCTGTATTCAGATTGGAACAGCACTGGGCCTGCAATGAGGAGCTAAACACCCCCCAAAATGTGTAGATTTTACCAGGGATTCAGAGGCTAATGATATGAACTTGCATTAAGCCAGTGGTTCTCAAACTAGGGCAGGCCTATAGTGTGCAGTCAGAATATTGTCACGCAAAAGAAACCTCTTCAGGGTTATACAAGACCCAATTGCATAATTATCCAGGTTATTGAATATCTTTTTCTCTAGAAAAGGGGAGTCTGGCAGAAGAAGTGTGGGAAGCACTGCATTAAGCAGACTGAAACAATCTAGATTTTAAAGGTAGGATGGGTAAGAATTATCTAAAACTCTTTTGTCCAAATTTGTTTAAACTTTCTTTATATGTCAATACATAATTAAAATGTAAGTACTCTGAAAAAGAGTATAAAAATCGAGTGACTCTAGACTTTTTAATCTGCAATAAACACCGCTCAGTATTTTTGTTCGGGACGAAACAAGTTAAACGAAACAGTAGACACGCTAAACTCCACCCAAAACTATTTTAAGCAGCATTTCTATTATTGTGTCATTATTATACATGCAGTATGGAAGCCCATTTCTAAATCAGAGAACAAAAAGGTATTTATGTGATAAAGTTCAAAAGAATCGATAGATTAATTGATTGAAAGTGTTTATTCCTGTGATGGCAATGCTTTATTGTCAGCATCATTACTCCAGTCTTCAGTGTCACATGATCCTTCAGAAATCATTCTAATATGCTGATTTACTGCTTAAGAAACATTATCAATGTTAAAAACAGTTGAGCTGCGTAATATTTTTGTGGAAACCACAATGCATTTTTTTTTAGGATTCTCTGGGGAGTAGAAAGTTGATATATAAATCTTTTGTAACATTACAAATGTCTTTACAGTCACTTTTGAACAACAGTGTCCATTGGTCATTCCTTGATCCTCATATGCAGAAGCTCTCTTAGTTACTTAGAGCTGTGACACCTACCGACCACTCTGGATGGAGGAGGACATCGGTGATCTCCAGCACTAGTGTGTATGGAGGCTGGTAGTAGGGTTCTCGCAGTGGGTCTGGGAGAAGCTTTGGGCTTGTGGGCTCCATGATCATCTATGGAGAAGCAGAGAGAGAATATTTTGTACCTGCTTTCTTGTGAGGATATAAATGGGGAATATTTTCTGTATCCTCTAACCTGTCGGTAATCTTGAAAATATTTGAAGGTTCTTCTGAGCTGCTGGATGACGGGAACATCTAGAGGACCAAAAAAAAAAAGATAGACTGTTTAAAAGTAAAAAGCATAATTTTTCTTTAAACTCCTTGTATGTCTTCAACTAACTCTATAAAATGCTAATATTAAATGTGAAGTCATTTTAAATGGTTTAGGGCTTACGGATAACAGCCATGTCAGCACATCAAACAAGACACTTTACAACATCCCCACATAATTCAAACTAAAGTGATTAGGCCCATTTTCTACTTTAGTTCCCTCCAATTGCCACATGCCATATGCCGCCTCAAGCGGCAGAAAGGACAGATAAAGTGGCGGCACACAGGTTCCACGCGCCTCCTGCCTGGCTCGCTGTGCATCTGTTAAGGCAGCTAGCCCACCAAGGGGCCCCATCATCAACATCAGGGCACGAGGAAGGAGTCTGATTGGGCGAGGGACGATACAAACCGCTTAAACACCCTCTCCTCCAGCCACTCAAGCCCTATCCCTCCTTTTCTCCTGTTGGATTAGTTTGGAGGGGGGAGTGTTTGCGCTCTTTGAGGGAGCATGTGCCTGTTGGCAGCCTCCAATGGAATAAGCTTTCCCTTGAGGCTAATGAGCGACACAAGATGGACATCTCCTCATCATACTTATGTTGAGGAGAGACAGAAGTGGTGTTAGTAGGTTCCATAAACATGATATCAACATCACAGCTTCGTTTTTAAAACGCAATGGATTATTGAAGAAAATGTAGCCGTTTTAGACAAAACAACTGTTGAACAAGGAATAGTTGCTCTGTAAAAGTGGTCCATGAAAACGTATTTAATGAAATGTGCAGCTCTCAAATCAAACAGGGCACCTGAGATGTATGAATCACTTTATTCGAGTGAATAATGACTTACATTTTGTTGTGTTCATCATAAAAAGCAACCATATATCTTTAGGAGACTATAAGGGCTCATTTCTGTACGGAGCGGTACGGTACAGTTAGGAATTATTCCCACTTTTTTGGGACCCTTCCATTGGGGTACCTAAAGGGTGGAGCTAGACTCACTGCAGAAAGTTGATTGGTTGACAAGAGAATCGTCATTTGCGTGTGCTACAAGGGGAATGACAACACAAGAGGCGCCATTCTTTCAATATACGGTTGAAACACAATGCTTGTCACAAGACATAAAAACAACAGTAGACACATGCCGAGAACAAGATCTGCTGTATGTCCTCCATTGTTGTTTACCGTCACTTTCTTCTTCTTGCGAGAATGACGTTGATCGCTACTTTCCAGCATGCATCACGCCAATAAAGTAAGGGTACTGTTGGCGGTGGAAATGCAAGCCTGATCAGGACTGTCTTGAATCGTACTGTACCACTCCATTACAAGCCATTATTTATAGAACCATTATTATGGTGCTCTTCTGACTTTGTGGCACATTGCACACCAAGTAAAACCAAAATTGGGAATTAGTTTTGTCTCTTTTTGTGTTCCAAAGAAAAGAATAACAGCATTTTTAATTTCAAATTTCTTTGCAAAAAAAAAGGGACCCCAAATCTTTGAATGGTTGTGTTTCCTAAAGGAGTGTTTAGAGAAAGTTTATCCTCTTCACATCGACCTCAGTCGTCTGTTTAACAGGCACACATCTGTCTCTGCGTAAGTTCTTTCTTCTGCACAAGTCCAAGATCAATACAAAGGGTGAACAGTTGCAAGAACCGTTACCAAGACTGATCCAAGAAGACACCGGAGAAGCGGGGAACAACTGGGTGCGCTTTGAAGAGTCTCTTGTGCTAACCTTGTTTGTCAGTGTAAATGGCGAGGAGTCCCATTGTTGCTTCACAGAGGGCCTGTGTCTCTCTGGAGGGATGTCCACTGAGTCTCAGGCGAGGAGGGAGGGAGAGGAAGATCGATGGCTAGGCCTCTGGACACAACAAAGGCCTCCTTTAATCCTGCACTGGGTTAGCATATGCTTCACTAGTTTGCCAAAGGCCATTACTCAATTGCCTTTCTTCCATCCCTTTCTTTGGGAGCCTCTTGCTTTTTTCCCTCCCTGTCAATCGCTCCTTTCTGCAGCTGTGAAAAGTGGTCTTGAGGTGCGGCTCCTCTCTCGTTGCTGTCATATGGGGACCTAACTGTTCTGTGGATAGAGTACCAGGCCTGTGCTAATGTCTTCCTGGATGATCTACTGCTCGCCACCGTTTGTTTGCTTTGAGTATTGGAGGCTTTTTTGTGCTAGAGTACATTACGCTCTCTAAACAATGTTATGGTAAACAAGAAAAATCACAAATCTACAAAAATCACTCCCTAGAACCATAACTCTACAATATTACTAGGGATGGGACAAAATAGCGATAGGGCAATATATCGTTTTCCTTCTCCATGCGATACCAAAATTGAAATGCTGGCGCCAAATATTGATCTTTTAATGAATAAAATAAAGAGCTCTAAACAGGTTTCCCTGCTCCCAGCGTTGCTACTTCATGGCTCCTGGAGGTGGTGGCTGTGGCGCTCAACACATGAATGAGGTAAAGATGAACATAAGTTAACTAGCCTAAGAAAAATAGGTTTTTAACAGGATGACGGTTAATAAATACAATAATAAATGCCCCAGCCATGTTTAAATCCATCTTTTCACAGGCATTTTGTTTTCATAGTTAGATGGATATCGTGATGTATCGTTATAGGATTGTCTAGCAATATATTGAAGAATTGCTGGATTGTGATGGTATCGTGAGCAGTGTATCGTATCATATCGTGAGCAGTGTTGTCTTGTATCGTATCGTGTGGTACCCGTGTGGTAACCTTCCCACCCCTAAATATAACAGGATTTTTTCGAGGATAGTTGACATATATAATGTCAAAGGCTTTCTTAAATATTAAAACAGCTAAATATGTTCATGCAAGAGTATATTAGACTATCAGAGTAATGTAAGATGTTTCAACATGAAGAGAAACATTTTAAATGTTCACTTCAAAAAAGTTTGTAAAGTGCTTTTCACAATAAATATGGTTTCAAAGCAGCTTTATACACAAATTGTGTTAAGCATGATAAGAATACTTTTATTAAAGCAAGGAAGTAAGAGTAAGAACATTAATAATGGTTACAAAAGATTTCCATTTCAAATAAATGCTGTTCTTTTGAACTATGTTCATCAAAAAATCATTTGTTAAAATATTACTGTATTCAACACTGATAAGAAGAAATGTTTCTTGAGCAGCACATCAACATATTAGAAAGATTTCTGAAGGAAACATTATCATCTATTGGTGTGGATGCTATATAGTTATTGTTTTTGGTGTGAACGGACCTTAAAGGGTTACTTCAGCGATTTCGCAAATTGACAATATTTGCATCATCGGAGGATTTTTTGGCCAGAGGCTAAAGACTACAGCCAGTAGAGGGAGCTAGTTCCGCATGTTTTCAACCCACCCATGGGGGCTGAGTCCTGCACAGGTCCATTTTTGGAAACCCGCCCCCGCCCGTACCCACAAAGTTCAGCACCAGATCCGACCCGTGACCCGTGATAAAATCAAAATGAATACACCTGCCCAGACCTGTTAATATTTGGCCCGATCCGTGCCCACGATAAATCACATGCTAAAATCATTCCAATTAAAGTGCTTTATTTTTTATCTCGCACCTCTCTCAACATCACAACAGCGTCATGAATGGGCTAATGAAACAGGCTAAAGTACCTTTAAAGACTCGTTGTCAACAATTTTATATACTCCACTCACCAACTTTATTTTTACTTTATTCATAGCTACTCCTGCAACGCTCACTCCAGCTGGGCTACGAGAGGCATCAACAAAAGTCGCACTGTCGCAGTGGTGGTGACGTGATGGGTCAAATGGCATGTCGTTGTTGGGTATGTGTAATGGTAATTTAGACATACAAATATAGCACATATTTTTCATCCGCGCTACTACCCGCCCGCAAGGAGTTAATTATCCGCCTGCATCCCCGCCTGTGAATTTTAGGAATGTCACAATCCACCCATTTTAGCCACTTTTATGCGGGTACCCGACCCGTTGCAGGACTCTGGGATCGCACTCACAGCTCTCGGCTCGGGGAGCTGTGGGAATTCATGTAAACGGGGCGGTGCGGAGCAAAGTGAGTGTTTCAACTGTTTAAATGAATTCATATGAAAGTTAAGCTTCCATAGGCATGATCTGAAAGCGGCAGACTGAACATGCGGCGTAAATGTATGCCACGCCCGCGCTTACCTCAGCTCTTCACTCTCGTGATGAATGTAATCTGACTCCTGCTGCGCTGTGTTTGTGCTGTGACTCTCGTTCAGCTCACTCACATTATAATGAACAGACACGTTCAGGTTTTAATTGTACTGTCTGTTCTCTAACTGAACTAAATTATTTTGTTATTATGAAAATGAAAACTACAGTAGGGGCATTCAGATCCAGTAGCAGTGCATTCTGGGAGTTGTTGTCTTTCATTCCCATGAGACAAAAATAAATTTTGTTCAGTCTACTGTAGAAGGCACCAAATTCAAAAATAATTTCACATTTCTGCTACATTAATGACCCAGATAAAATACAGTGCTGTACCTCTTTAAGATTACAGACTTTTTAAGAAGTTTTTCTTCAAGGTAAAGTTTCTGAAATGCAGATAAAAAAAGGAGAAGTGAATAAATCAGTGCAATGCCTTGAACAAGAATCAAGCTTTCCCAAGCTTTTTACACAAACCTGCCTTTTTATTTCCAGCTTATTGTTGGTGCTATTGGTTGGAGATGAAATCTTTGTGTGTTGAAGCTCATTCAAAACAACCCCTGACACATTTGAATTCACCTCAAACAAGACTACACTTGTCATTTCAGACAGCAGACCCAGGTGATGGCTGGATCTGTCGTTAAATTCCACTCCAAACATTATACCAGTAACACAAGTATGAAACCATGCGGTTTCCAAGGTTTTAAACAAACAGAAGACGACATATTTTTGTGTCTGTGATCTCATAACAAATGACGCCATAAATGATGGCACTGGCCAATTTCCATGCAGTACAAATTGAGTGATACAGCTTTGAGGAGGCGTGGAGCTGGCACAAGATGTGCATGTATGCGTCTTCCATTGAATGCCGTCACTTGGCACGGCAGAAAAGGTTTTGGAGTCGCGTATCTTTGCCTTGTCCCTTCTCCCTGTGGACGCCGCGTATCGAGGGTCCACTCTTCGTCCCCACGCTGTCCTTCTGCTATTTTAGGGAGGGTGATCATGGGCCCAAGAGGCAGAAAACCTGCTTCTCCACTCCCTTGAGGGAGCAAGCGTTTCACCTCGGTCCCTAAAGTAATCATGGCCCTTCGTTATGGCATTAAAAGCTATAAGAGCATTAGTGTTGGACAGCAGCGCTCCGGGCTCGGAGGTAATAAATTGAGGTGGGAGAAAGAAGAAGGACACTTCAGGGAATGTGTGGATTTAATTACATAATTATGATGAGGCCGAACGATTGCATAGAGCAAGCAAAAGCAGCCTGTTATCTCAATTGACATCAGCGGTGAATGAAAAGCGCAGGTGGTCTGTTTTTACCGCTGTTTATGTGGCGTCTCTACCTTTACTCTATTAATGATAATGCCTCCTCTGAAGACAGCATATCTGTAGTTGATGGTGCTATAACTATTTCAGTCAAATAAATCACCATAAAACCCCAGCCATTTCCCTGACAGGAAGCCAAACTTAAAGAAACAGTATCATTTACTCCCCTACTTAGTTCTTCTTTGGAAGACAAATAATGAAGAACTCTGATGCATGCAAACTAGCGTTCGAAGGTTTGAGGTCAGTAAGATTTTATTTTTATTTTTAAGAAATTAATTATTTTAAGCAGCAGCAAAGTATTCAATTTATTAAAAGTGACAGTAAAAACAAATTTGTACAAGGTTTTTTTAAACCTTCTTGGGGGAAAAGCATGTAATGTTTTCACAAAAATATGAATTTTTAGCATTGATAATAAAGTTTCTTGTGAACCAAATCAGTATATTAGATTGAATGTCTGCTTTAAAACCAGCTTTTTAAATTACATTTTAAAATATAAATCAAACAGAAAAGTTTTTAAATTGTAATAATATTTCACAATTTTACTGTATTTTTGATCAAAAAATGCAGCCTTAGTGAGACTTTTCAAAAAACGTTAAATAAATCTTATTAAACCCCGAACTTTTGAACAGTGATGTATTATCCGTATAAAATTATGTGAAAGAGGACACAAAAAAGGTTACAAAATGGTGATTTCTGTATTTCTGTAAAGTAGCCCTTTAAAAGTCACAAAAAAGACACAAGCCTTATAATTCATCAAGCTGCAATTAAGAGTCAATGCAGCATGAATGAAAGCAATGAAACAATTGCCACTGTGAACTGGCACATGTGCCACATGCCACTGGTTAAGGGCCAATCAGTGTGTGAGAGATTGAGGCTTGCAGGGGTCATGTGCACAGGTTCATTTGGCTGTGAAGGGGGCAGAAACCCGTTGGCACTGAGTGGCACCAGAAATCCATCATGCGCTTTGCTAACCTGACAGGTGAACAAACACACAACAAGCAGGCCAGAAGGGTCCTCATCTGCTAAAACGGACCGCACAACTGAACGAACAATACGATAAAAGGACGGGGAATAACAGCATTTCACGCTTGTAGACAGAAGGTCTACAAATAATTGAGTTCTCTACTTTTTTTGTCATGTTAACTTCCTCCTGAGCTTTGAGCTCTGCCTTTCACTCCCTTTAAAACACAAAGTGAAACTAAATAGTCTTATCAGTTAGCTAAACATCTGTAAGACATTAGATTACTGTGTGTAGGGATATAAATGTCTACCAACAGGCCCCAGCGTAGGCTCTTTCATAGGTCATTTACAGTTGTTATTTTGTAAGGTGTACAAAAACGAAGTGCTTACATGTGTACAGATAAGGGGAGGACTTACCGTTATCAAACTCATCTGGAATCTGAAAAACAAACAAAAAAAGAGAGCGTTAAGATACATAGACATGTCACACTGGTATATCAAGTTACATGATATACTGTGGGTATGAGAGAGTTCAATCAACTGCCTTTATAGAAACTAGAAAGAGATAATAGATAATAATCACTTTTAGAACTATTTTTTTTTCTAGCTTATAAATGATAATAACATTGACAGCCAATCAGAATACATTCTGCTATAAAGAATAAATACCTATTGGCATTCACTGATAAAAATGAGTAATATATATATATATTTTTTTTACAAATAAATCTGTTACTTTAGTTGGATAATTTGAGTAGCTCACTTAATTTGGATTTGTAGCAAAAACATATTTTGTATTACATATATCGAACTTATCCTGAGTAATCTAGAAGGAATTGTAGACATGTGCATTTCCAACATACTATTTAAGGTACACTGAACCCTTTTCACATGGTGACGGCGTATTTTTCCATGTTGCAACATGAATCAGTTTCTAATATTTCATATTTTAAGATAATTTAATAACAGTGTTGTCTACATCAGACATGACTGGTGTTGTTTTGAGGATGTTTGCTGTTTGATCAACATTATATTAAAGCTACACTGTGTGATGTTTTCCCCCATCTAGCTGTGAAAAGGTATATGACCATCCAGTGAATATTAGTTTCTGTTCCTCTCAATTCGATATATCTCCTACGATGGCCGATTTAGTCCAAGATTAACATGGCTTCCAGTTCGACCTCGTCCATGAGTGTGCCTTCAAGTGATGAGGTTACTTTAGAAAACTATTATAATTTGCAGTTATTTCATGTGTCAGTTAACATGTAGGTTGTGACATCTATGTAAAACGAATAATAGTTTTACGTTTTCGTTATTTTTTTACCATTTCATTGCTAACATCAGCTCTCAGGTTCCCAGACGAATGCAAGCTAATCTTAGTAAAGTAACTTTTATCAGTCCTTGGCGACTCTGATACATATCCTTGAGAATAAGAGTGATCCTCCATCAGCAACAGACTTTCAAAAAGGCTTCAGGTTTTCATATATCAGTCTCAAGCAATCCCCCTCTTCACATTCGACACAGTGCCATCGAGTGTTAAAACGCGAAAGGCGAAGCTTGAATTTACGGGTATGTCCCTCTTTGGCTAATGTACTTTCAAGATGGAGGGGCAACATGGCGACCGGCATTCGAACCCCTCACCCGTATGTTTTTTCAATGGCATATTATAAATTTACGGGAATACTTTAATACTTGAAAGAAGTAAATATACATTAATGAGCACATATTTTTGAAAGAACTAAGTGTTTTTAGCTAAGAATAAACTAAAAAAAGTTACACAGTGTAGTTTTAATGAACATTGTCTCAATTTTATTGTGTACAACCTTACTGGGGGTAAGGAGATATCTTGTTCCCAGACTGCTTTGCGTAAGATTTAGTTGGAAGAGAAAATGTCAAATTTATCTTCATGCGTTTTTAAGCAGGCTAAATGAAGTAGATGGCTTGTTATTATTGTTCAATGTTCTTTTAAGTTGGGATTTAGAAATGTTTGTCATGTTGGATTTTTTACCGTGGCGGTGATGAGTGGAGCCTGACGTTAGTCTCACGTCAGGTAAGCGCAGTGCATATAGGAATTGCTTTGCTCAATGAGCAACCGTTTATAGCAGTATTATGGTTCGTCTCGACCTCATACTGCTGAGTACAGTAGTGAAATAGGACTAATGCTTGTATAAATGTATTCACATGACATCTGAGATTGTATTGGTGCTTACTCAGTTGAATTATGTTTCTACTACACAAAGTATTTGAGTTGTGTTTGCGAGGAAAACTGAGTTGAAATGTATTTTAAAAACATCCAAAGTAAATTTGATTAAACACAAATTAGATTAGATAGTTCAAAATACGTATAAGTCTGATGCAAATAGTTGCCTCCATTTTTTTTGTATTACCAAGGCGATATTTTTGACAGTGTAGTACAATAAAAATGCTAAAAATATATAGTTATTTAGTCTTTTAATAACAATACACCAGTCCATCAATAAGCACCAAACCAATGAATATTCAGCTGCATCTGCCAGCATGTTCTGGCCCACTTGGGATCCAGGATCACCACATGCTGCCTGGTGGGACCCATCACAGCACAACAGGGGCATAAGGCCTGTTTATAACCACTGTCATTTTCCTACTGCAAACAATCATTGCTGGAAGCGCTCTGGCGCCCTCCAATGGACAAAACAGCACACAGACAGTGTGCAGAGACACAGGGACAAGTGCTATTTTGGGCTGAAGAGGAAAATTGAAGACAAGCTTCGGGTTATCTTAAGCTTTCAGGTTTATCGCAGACAAAAGTCACTCAATTATAAATGTTATGTGAAAATAGGCAGTATAAATGGAGTTAGGAAGAGCATCAAAACATTGTTGAGAATGAAGAACATACTCTGCCTCCTGCTGGTGAATTATATTTTTGCACTTTATTTAGTGGATTTGTTAAAGGAACACTCCACCGTTTTTAGAAATAGGGCTTATTCAACTTCTTTCCTACATATAGATATGTGGGCAAATGCATTTTTGTCTCAGTGCTTGCATTGTTTTAGTTTGGCAGGGTCGCCGCTAGCTTAGCTTAGCATAATGAATGGAATCCTATGTTGCCAGCTAGCATGTCCCGAGTAAAAGTGATAAAAAAAAATTAAAAAACCCCCACCTAATTACTTCTTGTCTGTTGGGAAGCACAGGCGAAGCACTGCTACTTGGGCGCAGAGATATCACGCAACACATGAAATCCCACAACTTACATTTCATGTTTTGTGTGATATCTCTGCGCCCAAGTAGCAGTGCTTCGCCTGTGCTTCCCCATAATATAGTCCCAAGTCAATATCTGCCTAGGAAATCGGCTAGTCTTAATATGCATTGCTATTTGTATTCGTAGCGAATACGCAGGCCACAAGAAGTAATTAGGTGGGTTTTTTCTGATCACTTTTACTCGGGACATGCTAACTGGCAACATAGGATTCCATTCATGATGCTAAGCTAAGCTAGAGCCGACCCTGCCAAACTAAAACAATGCATGCACTGAGACAAAAATGCATTTGCCCACATATCTACATTTAGGAAAGAAGTTGAATAAGCCCTATTTCTAAAAACGCTGGAGTGTTCCTTTAAAGGTATAGTTCACCCACAAAATGTAATTTTTGTTTTTTTCCAAGAGATAAATATTTTTATTCAGCTAGGACACATTAAATTGGTCAAAAGTGACTATTCCAAAGAAAAGCCAACTAAATGCTGGTCTTTAGAATAGAATCCTGAAAAAAAAAATAATTTCTGAAGGATCATGTTACACTGAAGACTCACTGAAAATTCAGCTTTGCATCACAGGAATAAATTCCAATTTAAAATGTATTCCAATTGAAAAGAGTTATTTTAAATCATGATAACGTTCACAACAAGCCTGCCACACGAGTCCTGAAAACTGAAGCCAAAGCGTCTCGATCGCCCCAGGTGACTGGAAGCAGTATAGGCCATAAATCCCACCCTCTCCATGAAATGTAATGGGACATCAACAAAAACACCAATTACACTTCAAATACATTTTTTACCAAAGATGGCTTCTGTCATTTTAGGCTGTTTTTAATCACGCTGATGTTAGTTCAAGTGTTCATTCTTTAAATAAGTTTGGTTTTATGCTATAAAAACGGGGTGTGACGTTATGATTGACAGCTTCTCTGAGCGATGTAGTCACTGAGGCACTAATGAGACATTTTTCGGGAACTTCGGGAAGAGATTGGAGCTTTCTACATTTCCATAATAGTTTATTTCACAAAAAGTTGAGGATTAGGCTGGAGTGTGGGTGGGACCTTGATATCCCAGCTCATCTTCACGCTCACTACTCGGGCTCCAAGATGTCTGCGCCATTTTTGAACTCTGGTGGGTTTACTTGGATCAACGGAAGAGAGCGAAGGCACGTCGCCCATCTTCTTTTACAGTATGTTTCAAAATATCACAAGTTGGTTAGCATACGTTTTTTCTACCGAACCCAAAATTCTGTGAAATTGTTAATATTTCTTTTATCAGCACTGAAGAATATTGAGTCCCTTGCAGGAAATTTGCTAGTGTGGAAGCACAGAGACAAAATCCAACAGCCATTGGTAGACATTATGCACTAATAAAGAGTCAATCCTGTTCTATGAGAAAAGGATTCAGCCTTCGGTCTCACGCTGTCACTTCCCTTAAGTGCCCTTCAATTTAGACCTTGGGTTGTGAAAAATGGCACCCAACAGCCTGGCACACTCCACACATATCTACAAAAAGCCTTCAACTACATGTGAAGTGTGCCCTGTTAGGAGATCACCAGTCCAAAAGGCAAGGGTTACACCAAACAAATGTATAGGCATAGGCAACAAACATTACCGTACCACAATCTGTTAAGTGTGTCCTTTAAGTCACTTGTTTCTGTAGGACATTATTCAAAGGTTTATTTCACAGGACAAATGCTGGATAAACAGTCTGTTTGAAGGTTAGGGCTTTGGTGAAGGTTCCTCCTTTCAAAATAGTCCTTGCTTGCAGGAAATTGTAACAGCCGAGGTCTTATTTTGTAAACATATAAATCAAGTAAAATGTGTTCTAATGTCAAATGTGAAACTGAGTGATGACAAACAATGCACTTACAGCGGGCTTTCCCAAACACTTTACTGTTACAGGTCAAACCGGTCGAATGTTCACTTTCAGCAACCAAATGACTGAGGTGCGAAATCACTCTGGCAGGGTGACAAGACCTTCTGTCGAGAAGGCTAATGAGTGAAGTCTCGCCGGTGTCTTGCGCGTGAGACGCGTGACTCATCTTTGAAAGGCCTGGCACACTCCATTCACAACTTTCATGACATCTCAACTGCCTGCGAAGTGTGCCCATTCAAAGTGATGATCCACAGCCTACAGGAACTCAAGCTTTGAGGTAGCAATCTTCCCGAGAAAACACCTCAAGCCTTTTTACTAGGGATACACTGATACCACAATTTTTCCAGAATGAGTCCTAAACCGCAAATGTTATTTTTGGTTATCGCAGATTATTGAGTGATTACAATTGTATTTAAAAATATATATTGTACACGAGTGCAGCATCAGACCCAATTCCAACACCAGTATCCGCTTGTTAAGTCATGACGTAAAGAACACAGTTTCTGGGTCCAAGTCTCAACTCGTTTAATTTGAGAATGCCGTCGACGCCCGTTTATGAGCGCTATTTACTCATATTAAACATCAAACATTTAAAAAAGTTAAAAATTTTAAATATTTACAGTCTACACAACAGCCTCTGTGATCAGAGTGTCACAGACTTTAATACTTTAACGATTTATAAAAGATGAATCACTGTCTGGCCATCTGGAATTTTAGTATTGAGATAAAGGGTATGATTATAATTTTTTTGTTGTATTACACCACATGATTTGTTGTTTTTCTTGTGGTATGAGAGAGCGTTTGGACCTGGAAGCGCTGCCGTGTGACGTCAGACTTAACAACCGGATTGGTACATCCCTACTTTAAACATAGCTACTTGATGTGAAGGTTAAGCCCTTAAAGAGATCGATCTAAAACTTTTTATGAGGCTGGTCACTACCATACTATGTTAAAATGACTGCTGATGTCAGAGGCATAATATGATCAAGCCTTCCCATGAACTTTTGGTTTTGGTTAAAATGGATGCGTGACAATTATTTAGCGCTGCTCCGATGGCGATTTTTGTCCGTGTCTATTTTGTGCAAATTTTGGATAAGCTTGATAACATGACAGCGGCTGGGTAGACAATATCTACTTCTCATTTTGAATTAACACTGATATGGATATTAAAATTCAAGATCAACATTTGAGTGTAAGCTGTTTTCTATCCATTAAACAGTTGGGCCAGCACAGTAGACAAATTCAAAGCAATCTTTAAAAAATGGTACAGAACAAATAATTTTCTGTCCTAAATTTAAAAGTTTTAAATTCTCCACCTGTCAAAAAAGACTAAAAAAGACCTCCATGGGAAGAGAACCAGGTTCCCAGTCCCACACATCCAATTGGAGTGGGCAGAGGTGCCAATTTTTACAAGTAAGGATCTGGCACACTTCACATTTGTCTCCTATGTGGTTGCAAACAAATGTTAAAGTGTGCCCTTTGAAAAAAGTGAAGGAAGCAGACCAGGAGAGGTGGCACCAGCGATCAAGATTTTCCCATGCACACACCTTAGCTCAGCACATGCCACAGTTTAAAGAGAGCTTGAAAAGTGTGTGGTTTATAGAGCGGAGCAGCAATGAGGTGACACCTGTGATCTCACCCGGAGTGCTGTGAGAAGTGTGTCTGTACAGCAAACGGACACTAAACCCAAGAGCTCGGAAAATGAACACCTAGACATGTGGTGTCTAAATCTCACAGTTAGGAGAGCTGGCAATCCCTCTGAAAATCACATTTATAAGGCGTCTACAAACTTACTTACTACTAGGGTTGTAAAGGGGCTGAACATTTTACAAAAATCCTGGAAAGTTTCTGAAAACGTTGCAACCCTATTTACTCCAAACACACTTTAAATAATACAACTAATTACCTTTAATACCATGTGATCCTTCAGCCAATGAATCTAATTTGCAGTAACCAAACCAGTGATGAAAATATATACTACCATGACTTCTCTATATCTTAATCTTCTTCTGCATAAACGCCACTGGGTTTGCAGTATTGTACCTGATGAAGTGGCATTCATACATTTCTAGGTATTGCTACATTTTCCAAAAAATTTCTGGGGTCACTTAAATTGAATGTAGATAGTAGGGATACCACTCTTTTCACTTCCGATACCAATGCCACAGCTTTGGCTATTTGCCGATTCCGATATCAATCCAATATTTTTATTATCTAATAATAATAATAATAATAAAATAAATGGAAAGTAAGAAGCCAAAATAAGAGACACCTTTTCTTAATTTACTTAAATTATGACTATATTATCATGTAATTATAAGTCCCATTTTTATCTAAATATGTTTAAGTGTCATAAACTTTATATGACAGAATTATTTATTATGTATGATTAATATAGCCTAGCAAAACTATAAATTAACATTAATTAGGCTATAATCTATTAATCTAAAAAATATTCTGTCTGCCAAGCTGCGATAATGTATGGAATATTATATTAATATATTATCCATAAAAACAAAAACAACAGGCCTACCGTTTAGAAGTAAGGATGTGTCTGTCAGACCGTCTGAGACACTGCAATGCTGCTCTGCAAAGTGTGCAGTTAGCCTGAGGTTCATCATGAGTTACTGGACAGACCAATTGATACCTTTTTTTATATTTAGCCCTATATCTGTAGATCCTCTTGCGTTCGTCAAACGGTGGACGCGAGCTTTATAGCACATATGTTCTCGAGACTCCGCCGCTATGGCAACAAAGCCACTAAAACTCAATCATGCGCAAATGAGCTTCTCTACTACTTATTGAGAAATTGATCTCTTTATATTTGCGATCTGTATTCTCCACACTTCAAAATCCTTACATGTTTATTAAACTATGTGTGGACCTATGTAAAATACAGGACAAATACACAAGGATGTATTCCCATGAAATACGGAATCGTCCTGTATTTGCAAGCAAAGTGACGTAATGTTGCTTGTAAATACGGAACGATTCCGTATTCCACGGGACGGCTGGCAACGCAGCAAGGGAAACGGTAACATTCAAGCATTTAGGCGATGGTTTAAGCTAGATTTTCCCATGGTTTGTGTTGGATAGGTACTGGATCATATTTTTTTCTCTGCTCCGATCTCCGATCTAGTGTTCTGGGCCAGAATCGTCCCGATACCGATGCTGTGGATCGGATCAGGACATCACTAGTAGATAGAAGACCAAGATTTTAAAGAGCCCAGTAGTCTCAACTAGATTTGGTGTTAAACTTATAGTGAACTTTAATCATATTTTTAGTTCACCAAAGAGAGTCCTTTTTAATTTTGCTTTAAAAATTTATTGAATTTACATTTTTACAAGAGTTTCTATTTGCCAGCTATCGGTTTTATTTTACTACTACTATGCTACTTTGAGTAGTGGTAACTGTTAAGTTCCATACATGTTAAAATGAAGACTTTAAAAACGGGCCTTTTTTGTTTACATTAACAACAATAAAGCGTTTAATTTTGACTTCCTCTTTGATAACTTGTTCATTAATGCATCAGGTATCATGAACCAACAATGAACACTACAGCATTAATTAACATGGACCTATTAATGTTAAACTGCATATACTAATTCCTTTTTTAAATATTTTAACACAAATTAACACAATGAACAAATGAACAATAATTTATAATCTGAAATTAATAAATGCTGTGGGAAAAAACTGTTCATTATTAGTTCATGATCTTATTTACAGGGTTCATACACATTTCTACAAATACATTTCCATGCCTTTTAGTCAAATATTCATGACCTAAGCTTCCATGAAACGTCTGTGTACACTCTCAGAAAAAAAGAGGTACAATTTTGTTCCTTGGGGAACGTATAACTGAGCTAAACTCTGCAGGGCATCAGCTCTCTAGGACCGAACTTACCCCTGACTTACAGGTAAATAAAAAGTACCCTTAAGGGTACCACCCCAGTGACAGCCACTTCTCCTTAAAAGTTCAATGTTACTTAAATTATAAAATGAACAGGAACTCTTTATAGAGTCATTTTGTCAGTTAATGCTCTTTATATTGTAATAATGATTATTAATGAGGTTGATTAATATATACATAAAATGTATTGTTTGGGGAAACTGCACATCATATTCTGACTACACAGATAACAATCTTACAACCATTTATGAATTATTTCAGTGCTTTTGTTTTCATGCATTCGAAAATTAAGACTTCATATGATCTTACTAGCATGAATACATGATATTAACCAGAATAAACTATAAAGAAAGGGAGCAGCAGAGAGTGTGACCGATCGTGAGGCTGCGACATGAATCTCTTACATCCAACCTGCACTTTGGTGTTTATGATGACGGGAGAATTCACAAGCATTCACAATTTTTCAGCGCCACTGCAAATTCTTCACATAATCAGTAATATTTTTTGGGAGAATCTGTTCTTTACTTTTTATATTTCAGTCAACTTTTACCTTTACTCCACTACATTTCCTACATAAAATGTATACTTTAACTCCGATAAATTTTCCCAAAGCATTTTTGTTACTTACTACAAAATAAATTCGTAAGACTGTAAGCAAGCCTGTGCAAATAAGTGCTCGCGCAACCGCGGTGATCTTGCATCCGTTGCTATAGCGACTGACACGTGAGACTGCGTGCTGCACAGAGCGGGACAAGCGGGATTTAAAACATGCTTTACTATCACTATAAAGTAATTAATTTGTTGACTAGATGCTGTATTAATGCAATCGAGGCTGATGCTAACATTAGCACCTCAAGCAGATAAAACAATGTGACAAAAACACATGCAAGTCTGACCCAAACGATTAATGCCACGTTTGTTACCATCTATTTGCATTCTTTTATATCCATCTGGACACTTTTATGCAGCGAAGTGGCATATTTGAAGCTAGTGACATGAGGAATCAAACTGTTTCCTCATGCAGCCGACAGAAACATAAACAAATAAGAAACTCATTCGTGTTTTGTTAACATCACTGTTGCATATTTTGATTAGTGTTTGTATTTGCTTTATTTCTAGGTGAAGACAGACCTGAGAAATAGGCTACAAGGACAGCACCTGGCCACATGCATGCGTGTCAGCATTAATGCCCCCCCCATCCCACAATAGCATTCAATTACCAAAGAGCCTTAGAGATCTTCTATGAAAAGCCCTAAGCCCAGAAAAATTAAGTGCTCACAGATTGGGTGTGGCCTTTGCCATTAAGATAACATTTTCAATACATTGTAAATAATCTTTTTCTGGGTTGTGGCGTTTCATTTTTCCCTTATCAATTTCTAAATTTAAATGAAAAGCAATTTAAAATGGAAAAAAAATGAAAGCTGCAAATTAACACAAGAAAAACATGAATAATCCTGTCTAAAATTATAAAATGGTACGTGCTGCCATAATCATGCCTTAAATCTGTAGATGGTATGTCATAGTTGTATGTCTCAAAATGTCCATTCTTATCCACAAAACTTGCCAGAAGTCATGGTTTAAGGGGTTATTTAAAAAAATATATATATTCCGGAGGTGCATGCCCCCAGACCCCAGCGCGGTAACAACCTCCGGCACGTAACAGCACCGCTGCTGGAAAATTTTCTAGGGGAAACACTGCCATGATTGCGGTTTTGAGTAATGAACCAGGCTGGGAGTTTTTAAAAGCCTCAGGAATCTTTTGCAGGTGTTTAGAGTTAATTAGCCTTGCCTTGCCTGCCTAATTTTTTGAGATAGGAATTTTGGGTTTTCATGAGCTGTATGCCACTTTTATCACAATATGCTAATTTTTTTGAGAAGGACCTGTATTTGTCCTATAGTTTGCAATTTGCTTCTTTGTTCTTATTTTTAAAATCACAACTTTCTCGTATCATGAAATAAGATTTTGGCCACGCTGCCCACTCCTAGTATTTTCGATCAAATAAAAGCAGCCTTGGTGAGCACAGGAGACTTGCCAACCCCAAAATCTTTCACTATAAATGTAAAATTGTTTCTGCTATACAAACAAGTTAATGATTATTGTTCTTCTACTGGTTTAAAATAAGGACAAGAAGACAGAAGAAGTGTGTGAGACCGATCATAATGGCAGTCCCTGAGACGAAGAAAAATTTACAGTATGGGAACAGGATGAGGGTCTCGTGCTCACAGTAAGATCACAAGAGCTGAGAACAGTAAAACCCATCCAATCTAACAAATGAGGTGTGTGATCGGGCACCAAGCGCCCTCTGAACTGATCTGTGAAGTGTGCCCTTACAAGTGGGCTCTCATTAAGCAGGTAACAAAACAGGATGTCTAACAAAGGTGGAGGTGACCACCTTCTTTAATCCACACCTCACACCTCTGGCACATGCCTCCAGACTAGGTGCATTTGGCATCTACTTGTGAAGTGTGCCCCTTTGAAGGTGAAAACCAGTGGGTGGCTTTCAGAAACATTAAAGTAACCTTGCTAATTTGATCTTTTAGAAGCCAAACAGGCATTAATGCTCATTTACAAGCTCGAAGACCTTTAACGCCTTAAAACGATAGTCCACCCAAAATCTCCTTTTGTGTTTCACAGATGAAATTAAATCATGCAAGTCTGAATCAACATGAATTAATGATGACGTGAACGACCCCTATAAGACATTTATATAATGATAGTTCACTATGACTGGAAATACGACACTGAATTTATTGAAAGAATCTCTTCTGAGCATTACATACTAATTGCAAAATGTGCATCAAAAATACAAAATATTGGTCCTTGTCACAACATCAAAGTCAAGCCCCAATTACAGTAGCACAGGTCTTCCGCACAGCGGAGAGAGAGGTACAAAACCAACACCAACAAGAAAAACACATTTCACAGAGTCTCCTGTGAGACTGGCTTTGTAAAGCGAGTCGTTTGATGCGGGCCACCACGAGAGGTGCTAGAAGTCTGCTCGCTGAATAAAGGAAATTCACAGCACTGCGAGAAGTGTGCCCTACAGAGCGAAAATCTTCACACTGATACCTGATTGAACTGTCTGAGAGCCAGAAGCGAGTGAAGTTTCAATAGAAAGAGGGAGTGCAGGTGAGAAAGTGTGCCACGGGAAAAACAGTGTGGCGTTAGAGCTTGTTAAAAATGACCATATTAGAAAATACAGAGGGAAAAGGAAGATAGCTAGGAAATGACCTTACTTTTAGACCGCTAACTAAATCTATTAAACTAATCTGATAATAACTTTTTTTTCTCTTTTTTAAGGAGGTGGTGAAACGCATAGCTCACTAGGCCCATTTTAAGAGGGATTTAGCCCCCCTAAATGTCAACCCAGCCCCCCTAAAAAAATTGCAATTAACTCCATAATATGTTTACTGATTGGTGATGGCCTCACTGCCCTTTAAAACTAATATTAAACTGGCGGGAGGCTTCAGCTCCTCCTGTATTTTAGTGTTATTCAGTGTGTTCTTCGAAAGCAGTGGACAACGTGTCCGCAATTTACTGACAGAGTGTTATGATATCTGCATCTGTGTCATTTTTTTGTAATAAATGCAGTTTACATAATATGATGCAAAAGCAAATAAAGACGGTTTT
This sequence comes from Gobiocypris rarus, assembly GCA_023029165.1. Lineage (NCBI taxonomy): Eukaryota > Metazoa > Chordata > Actinopteri > Cypriniformes > Gobionidae > Gobiocypris > Gobiocypris rarus. The sequence goes on from CM040911.1 coordinate 41,318,661, forward strand.
CCATCCACTGTAAAAATCTTGCTTATTTATTTAATTATTTATGTATGTAATGACTTTCCCACCATAGACTTTGTGACTTTTTTCACTCTTGCTATACTTCATACTTCAGTGCAATAAAATTGCTAAATTTTTTTATACAACTCATTTTATAATAAATCAAAAGCGAAACATGCAAAACGTGGTTCTCTCTAGCCATCTACTGGTAGTAGTGGTAATTTCATGTCATTTTCATGTTTTGTCAGTGTGTTTGTTTTCCATTAAAGCCAAGCACATTTTCCATACAATCTCCATGAATAAAAATGCTAAATGTATCAAAAGTTAATTTGACTGTAAAATATAGTTAACAATAATGCTGTTTAAAAATATATTTTACCCACATATTGCCATTTTGGACAGTTATATTAATATAAAGTAAAGTGTGTCTATATTCTTAATCAAAATGAATGGATATTAGCTGGTTATTTAAAATGACTTATTTAAAAATTTTAGAAATTAATTAAATATACAGGGATTGATTTGATTGATAGCGTAGACTCTGTATTGTTCATGCTTACCCTACTATACAAACAATATATACATTTTTTTTTTTTTAATCATACCCTGAGCTCCCCTAAACCCTATAATTCCCCCTGGCATAGCTCATTACAACACGTATAGGCAATGCATGGGTGCAATGTACACCGCTTACGGATTCCTCGTCAAACGCCTTAATACTAACAAGAGCCAAAAATAACAATTAACTCTAAACTCTGGTTTTGGGATAGTTCATGCTTACCTTATTGCCTTGTTCATCCACAGAATTGCTGCCTGGAGACCAGAAACACTCATAATTTTAGTTACATGATTTCAAACCTTTTGAGAGTTTATGCAAGCAAATTAAAACTAAATTAAATGAGATTAGAAATTTGAGCTTTTTATAATACGTTTTTTTTTACATTCACATAAAATGTCTAAATTAATATTTACACCAAACACTGGTAATATGTATAAATAAATACATGTTTGCCATTACCACAACTTAATCTTCTAATACAAACAGTATAAAAAAATAATGATCACCATAGTAGCCCATATATGTTGATCACATATGTGATGACTTTCATACAAAATACAGGAACAATATCATCCCAATGTCTTCATGATGATCCAGATTAATACAATCATGCCATTTTTTTGGTATAATCCAAAACATGGCAGTAACATTTTTGAATAATCCAACAATGTTCAAAGAAAAATACCAATCCTCTAGTGCCCACCCTTAGCATAAGAAAGCAACAGGCAAACTCACCGAATATGTATATGATGCCGACAGTGCTTCCAAGTCCCATAATCCCTGCTAACCGAAGGACCATCTTCTTAGCGTATGCCGTGTTCTCTTTCTGCTTCTTGTCCTCACCCTGTTCATCTTTCTTGTGCGCGGAGTCATCACCCTCTGGAGGAGGCTGGTCCTGTAAACGACGTGTCAAAAGCATCCCACTTTAAAACTGCGTAAATTACAAACCATGAGATTCAAGTCAATTTCACAATATGAATGCCATCTCTTAAACCTGGAGGGTTACACAACAGCCACTTTTAATAATTCCCGTACTATGCACCAATTACATTTTTCTGAACGGTCACTTAATGAAACCCATTGTCCTTTGACAGACGTTCAGCCCTCAGCCCTTATCTGTATTCAACAGTCAATAGAGGAATCCTGACCTTGCATGACACAGCTCCGATGTGAAATGTCATTTTAAACCACACTCAATGCTAATTTGACGATATACGGATGATTTTCTAAGGCCTCGAAATTATCAACATGGTCAAAACTTTGCTAAAGAAAACATGTTGCTACACCAATTCAGACGCATGGTTCAGTAAATTCAGTAAACTTAATACATTTAAGTATGAAATATGATGTAACAGGCTTTCAAGGAACGTTTATTATGTTTGTTTTTTCCACCACAACTATAAGAACTTAAATATAATTTCACTGCGACATATGATTGGCAGTTACAACTTATATTTATGTACATTTTATATCAAACGTCAGCTATAGTGTTGCAAATCTCATTGATTTACATTACAAACTATCAGTCATCATACTTTTTAAAGTCTCAAAATAAAATTGAGGTCTTTTCCTCCATATGTCATACAATATGAGCCATACAATTATGAAGTATCAAGTATGATACAATTTAACATAAAACACGTATGCCAACTTATTAAGATTTTATTTTGTAGCTGTTCTATTCAAATAATTCAGATCTTTTTCTTTTTTTATCTGTCAGGCTTTACAGAAACCCAGTATCTTCATATAATTAGTATACAACTTAACTCTTTTTATAGTCCTTTACGGTCATTTATAATGCTTCATAAAGATTATAGCATGCATTGATTTCTACTGGTGATGTGAACATGTAACCAATGTCATTGCTCTATCATACATAACATTGACTGCTGTGCCTGACTTCATTCAAACCACCACCTGTCAACCTTTACTAACCAGACAGAAGTATTTGACAATTTATGGTGGTTTGTGCATCGACATACTCAACAATTCAGTATTAACATGTAACAGTGTAGATATTTGTCCAAAAAGCAATAACTGGCTGTCTAATACCCTGTCATGTAGGAATGTCAGACGGTCATAGGCTCACCTGGCTTTTCTGCTGCTGAAGCCTTTCTTGCAGTATTGCCTGGGCAAGTCCACCTGTGGCACTACTACTAGATGTGTCAGCGGAGAGTGTCCGGACAACATCCAGCACCGCAGGGGCCATGGAGCCGTTGGCCCCCTGCCTCAGTCGGAGGAGGCCCCGGCTCGCCCGGACACACATGGGATACATAGACACCGCCGACATCTTGAATATGATGCAGCTAGTACCCTGAGCGCGAGTGGAAAGGACAAACGATTTTGATTGGTTACGTCTGTTGTGATTGGCAGGCAGAGAGAGCCAATCGAACCTATGAACTGCGCCTCGAAGGCGGTTCTTAGAATGTCGTCACTTTCACCCTCAAAAGCGGCTAAAAGTTCCCACCATTACAAAATACTTCACAGAATTTATCCTGCTAAGGATGTTTTGGAAAGATTTATTTAAGCTTAATATTTCATTTACCCGTGGAGTTTGTGCACTATAAAAATAAACTATTTTGCATCTGATTTTCCACCGTATTTACTCAAGATTATTTTGGAAATATTTAGAAACCTTTATTAATTAAAAAAATTAAGTTTATGATATAAATTTGTGCTTATTTTATAATCAGAGTGATAATTTGGAATGTAAAGAACAACATATTATACAGTTATTGATTTAATTAGGAAAATACCATATACATAAAAAGAAGTGAGCTCAATGCAAACTAAGTTTTTATTTTTAATTTATTTTATTTTATAAATTACTTTAAATTATAAGTGATTCGTTTTGAACAGACTAAAAACAAAACAAAAAAGCAATGAAAACAAAACACTATATATATATATATATATATATATATATATATATATATATATATATATATATATATATATATATATATATATATATATATATATATATATATATATATATATATATATATATATATAGCATGATTAAATGCAACGGCTATTTTATGTATAAAAATTAAAAAAAGTCTTGATAGAATGATAGAATAATGGAGATTGTATACACAGGAAAGACTTTGGTTTACATTTCAAAATAAAAGTACTTTCTTGTGAAATTGAATCAACGTTACTTTTTTTTTTACTATTTTAAAACGATAAATACTAAACTTCTGAATATATTATAAACAGAAGAAAAAAACAATTTAAACGTTTTACGGTAAATTTGTAACGGTTTAGTTAAAACCTCTACTACAGACAGTTAAACATGATTTTAGGTCATGGGAGTGTATATAGCGACAGGTTGACTAAAGAAAAAAAACACACAAAAAGAAAAACACACGGTTTAACATCATATTGTTTGTAAATGTTATTTATTATGAAAGATGAGAAAGAATGCACCGACCGAGAGCGGTTGACAATCCCTGCACTAGCCAATGGATGGCAGTAGATCCATATCACGGTTTAACCTGTTGCTCTCAAAGAAGAAGAAGAAGGAAAACAAACACTGTTTTATTGTTACTAACGTTTAAAGTAAAAAGTTTTCCTCTTCTAAATCTTCAGATAGACCTTTTTTCTTTCTTCTTTTAAAATTTGTTCGCAGTAAAACTGTCGCGCTAATCAAGTCGGGTTCAGTTCAACGCCCACGAGTTACTACAGAAGACTGGGTGAGTTTCTAACCTGGAAAAGTTTCATGATCAACTTGACTTAACATTTCAATGCTTTGAATTAAACTAGCTCAAATACTTTAAGCTTAGTATTGAATTTAACTAAAGTCAAGAAAAGGTGTGCGTCGTTAGATTAAGCGGACCAGACACGTTTGTTAGGAAGCGCCTGTTTATAAACAAGGCTTTGCTAGTATATTAGTGGTGGGCATAGATTAATCTAGATTAATCTCATCCAAAATAAAAGTTTGTGTTTACATAATATATGTGTGTTTTCTTTGTATAATTATTATGTATATATAAATACACACATGCGTGTATATATTTAAGACCCATTTGCATGTACATACTGTATATATATATATATATATATATATATATATATATATATATATATATATATATATATATTTAAATAATTTATCTTTTATATAATTATAATTATTTTATTAATAAATATAACATATTTTTCTTAAATATATACATGCATGTGTGTGTATTTATATATACATAATATTTATACAAAGAAAACACACATATATTATGTAAACACAAACTTTTATTTTGGATGAGATTAATCTAGATTAATCTATGCCCACCACTAATATATATATAAATTGATTTAAGTGTTCTTGTTTTAAAGACAATCAGCAGATTATTGCTAAAGTGAAAGCACTTCAAAAATCCAAAGTATGAAAACGTAATGGAAGTTTAAATCTATTGTAATTAATATTTTTTATTTGATATAAAATACATATTTTACAAAAAAATTTTTTACTATAAAATCAAAGTTGTATGGCTAACCAAGTTGTGTCCCAAATTTGAAGTTGATATCACAAAAATCAAACATTTTGGTTTAGGCGCTGTACTAAAAATATGCATTCTCCCGTAACAAATTAATACATTTCTGTCCAGATATAACTTCTATCACCAAATATGGAACATGGAGACTTAGCCCTTTCCGACGATATGTGTCAAGATTAGAAAAGGTTTTGATTTATAAAGTAGTTAAAATAAAAGTTGTGAAACCTCACCGGCCACTAGGGGAGGAGCCCGCTAAAAGAATTTAGAGTACCGTTACCATTGTTAAAGGAACACTCCACCGTTTGTAGAAAAAGGGCTTATTCAACAGCTTTCTTACATTTAGATATGTGGGCAAATGCATTTTTGTCTCGTTTTAGTTTGGCAGGGTCGCCGCTAGCTTAGCTTAGCATAATGAATGGAATCCTATGTTGCCAGCTAGCATGTCCCGAGTAAAAGTGATCACAAAAAAAACCCCACCTAATTACTTCTTGTGGCCTGCGTATTCACAACGAGTACAAATAGCGATGCAGATTAAGACTAGGCAATTTCGTAGGCAGATATTGACTTAGGACTATATTATGGGGAAGCACAGGCGAAGCACTGCTACTTGGGTGCAGATATATCACGCAACACATGAAATCCCCAAAACTTCCGTCAAACTACCGGAGTATGTTGTGCATGTGTTGCGTGAAATCTCTGCACCCAAGTAGCAGTGCTTCGCCTGTTTGTTTGTTTTTTGGATCACTTTTACTCGGGACATGCTAGCTGGCAACATAGGATTCCATTCATTATGCTAAGCTAAGCTAGCGGCCACCCTGCCAAACTTAAACAATGCATGCACTGAGACAAAAATGCATTTCCCCACATATCTAAATGTAAGAAAGTTGTTGAATAAGCCCTATTTCTAAAAACGGTGGAGTGTTCCTTCGATGAATTTTAGTTCATAAGCTTTCGAATGATACCCACATTTATGATGATTACTAAAATATGTGATATGAAAAAAGGGCGATTTAAAAAAAAAAAAGAGCGCCAAGTTACTCGCTAGCGGGACGGTAAGAGTTAATGTGTTAAAGTAGCATTTTATTTTCTGTCATTATGCCTTAAATATACTAGTTGTGTTGTACATAAATATTAAGGCCAACTTAGTCTTTTTACCATAATAGCAAACTTTATATAAATCATAGCAGAGTCTTGTAATATATGTAAGTTGTGTACATGTTGTTTTAGGTGATGTGTAGCGTGAAGGTTTGGCATCACAAGTAGCCTGCCGAGCAGCATTCACCACGGCGGGGGAAATCAGACCCATCGTGTGCAGGGTGGTTATCTACCTACAGCGGGACATGTCAGGAGAGAGCTGCCTGCACCAGCTTCAACCACAAACCGGGCCCATCGTGTCAGTCTCTTCAGTGTCTTGCCCCAAGACTGACACTTGCACCTACCGCGGCGTCACCGGCAACAAGTACGTGCAGCTCAATGTTGGTGGAAATCTTTACTATTCCACACTGCAGGTGCTCACCCGACAGGACACCCTGCTAAGATCCATGTTTAGCGGCAAAAAGGAGGTGCTCACCGATAAGGAAGGCGAGTTATTTAGACATTGCCGAGATAAGACCTCTTTAGCCTTGACTCACAGTGCTGATGTTGTTAAAGTAATTTTTTTTCTTTAGGTTGGATCCTAATAGATCGCTGTGGGAAACACTTTGGTTTGATTCTCAGCTATCTCCGAGATGGATTTGTGAATTTGCCCAAGAGCAGACAGGGTATCATGGAGCTCCTAGCAGAAGCCAAGTATTACCTGATCCAGGGCTTGATAGATTTGTGCCAGAAGGCCCTGCAGGTTGGTTTAGACGTATGAAACGAATACACTCAGTGCTTTTAAAATAAGTTGTGCACTCACTTGATTATTTGTGTTCTTGCTTTTGTGTTATTCTCATGAAACCTGTCAAAAAATAAAGAAATTATGACGTTAGTTAAGCACATTTACACCACACATTTTTATGGTTGTTATGCAAATCTCATTATCATTACAGTAATATACACAGATGTGCCAAAACATTGTGACTACTTGCCTAAAATGTTGTTGATTCTCTGCGTGATGCCAAAACAGTGCCCACCCGCTGAGGCATGGACTCTACAAGACCTCTGAAGGGGTCCTGTGGTTTCTGGCAACAAGACATTAGCAGCAGATTATTCAAGTCCTGTAGCGTGGAACTTGTTGGTCTAGCACATCCCACAGATGCTGAACTGGATTGAGATCTGGGGCATTTGGAGGCCAGGGCAACACCACAGAGACAGAGCGATTGGAACAACCCAACGCTATCCACTGACTTTGTATTGCGTGAAGCTGCCTCCTTGTCATTTCTGACTTATAACAAAAAACAGAACAATGTCTAAAAGCTGATATGTGACACGGTGTGCTAAAAACCCAGACGTTTTTATAAGCTGTTGACCCAAAAAATGAGTATTTAAAGACACAAATGTGGATACAGGCCATTGAGACAGAGCGCTATATTATGTAAATATTATGCTATATAATGTTATATTACACTGAGAACTACACCCACTGGAGGGGAACGCAATCAGCGACAGGAAATGTACTATGGCATACTGTGTGTCAGGATCCCAAAATTTACCCGTTCTTCCTGCTGAAGCTTCACATCTTATTGCCTGTATCCACTTTTGTCTCCTTAAACGCTTGTTTTTTGGGTCAACAGCTTATAAAAACGTTGAATATAAACATTTCATCACTGTTAAGTCAAAAATCCAAATGTCAGTTTTATATTTCCTGTCGCTGATTGCGTTCCTCCAGTGGGTGTAGTTCTCAGTGTAATATAACATTATATAGCATAATATATACATAATATAGCGCTCTGTCTACATTGCCTGTATCCACGTTTGTGTCTTTAAACGCTCGTTTTTTGGGTCAACAGCTTATAAAAACGTCTGGATTTTTAGCACACCGTGTCACATATCAGCTTTTAGACATTGCTCTGTATTTTGTTATAAGTCAGAAATGACAAGGAGGCAGCTTCACGCAAAACAAAGTCAATGGACCTGGTGGGTGTGGTTTTCAGATTATGACGTCTTCATGAACTCTTCTTCATGTTCCTCAAACCATTGCCACTTCCAACAGGGGACACCATTGTCATGAAGGTGTGTACCTGGTCTGCAACAATGTTTAGGTAGGTGGCACATGTCAAATTTATGTCCACAAGAATGGCCGGCCTCAGGGTTTCCGAGCAGAACATTGCCCAGAGCATCACACTCCCTCCACCCGCTTGTCGTCATCCCAAAGTGCATCCTGGTGCCATCACTTCCCAAGGTAAACGTCACACGTACATAGCCGTCCATGTGATGTAAAAGAAAACGTGACTCATTGGACCAGACAACCTTTTTCCACTGCGCCAAGGTCCAGTTCTGACACTTGTGTGCCCATTGTAGGCGCATTCGTTGTGACGCATTCCTCCCATAACCTTCAGATGGCTCTGACCAGATTGGATAGCCTTCTTTGTCCTTGTGCATCAATGAGCCTTGTGCACCCTGTCTCCGGTTTGTGGTTTGTTCCTCCTCGGACTCCTTCCTCCCCTGTTGGTATATCCACACCACTGCTGACCGGGAGCAACACCAAATCCTTGACATTTCAGAGATACTCTGACCAACTCGCCTTACTATATCAATTTGTCCCTCGTCAAAATCACTCAGATCTTTATTCCTGCCCATTTCTCCTGCATCCAACACATTGATTACAAGAACTGGTGATTTCTCACTATCTTATCTCCCCAAATCTATGTGGTCTAATTAGGAGATGATCAACAATATTCGTTTCACCTGTGACTTGTCATAATGTTTTGGCTCATCAGTGCATGTAAATACTGTATACATTTCATGGTAGTGAGAATTGGGGCAAAGTCCCATAATGTTGCTTCTAAAAAATTTATTCTATGTAATAAAAAATAAAAAAAATCTTAAAAAGAATAATACAAAAAATATGGAAGAGTATTAGGTCCAAGCAATAATAAAAAAATATATATAACCATCTCGAGATTAAAGTAATTATAATGCGAGATTAAACTCGTTAAATAAAATGTTGAGAATAAAGTCAATGTGTTTGGAGAAAAAACAGGATATTAATAATTAAAAATGGCTTTCGAGATGGTTTTATTTTTTTATTATTGCTTGGCCCTAATCCTCTTCTGTAAAAATATAGTAGTAATGTTATGCATTAAGCAAAAAGTAATTATTTTTTTAATTTATTGAAATTTTACGCAGATATTTTGACAGGCTTTTTGAGCTGTATTAGTTTGTATGTTGATCTATTATTATTTTATTAATATATTCTTATTTATTTGCTTGTTTTTTAGGATAATGAGGAAAAGGCTTTGTGCGTTATCCCATTCATAACATCTCCTAAACAGGAGGAGAGACTGATACAAGGCTGCGTAAGGGTGAGTCTATCCTGTCTTTTGGTTTCTATGTTCATTGTTCACATAAAATCAAGATAACCTACAGGTCTAAATGTCTCCTGACATGATTATTTCCCCCCTTACAGCCTGTTGTGAAACTGCTTTACAACCGAGGTAACAACAAATATTCCTATACAAGGTAAATATACAAGTGTTTGATCATTCGGTTACCTTTTTGAGAGATTTCAGATAGCTTCTACTGTCAATACTTATCTTTTTGATTGGTTTTATCTTCTTCAAAAGCAACTCGGATGACAACCTACTCAAGAATATCGAGTTGTTTGAGAAGCTGTCCCTGAGCTACAGCGGTCGTGTACTCTTCATTAAAGATGTCATTGGAGACGAGATCTGCTGCTGGTCCTTTTACGGACAAAGCCGTAAACTAGCAGAAGTGTGCTGCACATCCATTGTTTATGCCACTGAGAAGAAGCAGACAAAGGCAAGTCATGTTTGAAAATGTATTTGTGACCCCTGTCGAAATAAGCACGGGCCACAGGCAAAACAAGTGAAAAAAATGGCAATATTGTTAATACAAAAATAAGTTAATTAAGCCCTCACCTAGTGATCCCAATGCTCCAGATAGCAATGAAACATTTAAAAGTATCTTTATTTGTATGTTCTGAGAGAAGTACCTTTCCTTTTCCATGAAAAATGGACTCAGCTTCTGGACCACTGGCACTATCCCTCAGTAATAGTTTGGTATCGTTTTAAAGCGCAGCATTCCAACTTTGTTTAAGGGTCAGTTCACCCAAAAATGAAAATTCTGTCATTAGTTCCTCACCTTAACCCGTTCCAAACCTGTAAGACCTTCGTTCATCTTCGGACCACAAAGTATAATATATTTTTGATGATATCTGAGAGCTCTCTGACCCCAAATAGACAGCAACACAACGACCACTATCAAGGTCCAGAAAGGCAGTAAAGTTACAATAGTCCATTTGACTCCAGTGGTTTAACCTTAATGTTATGAAGTGACGAGAATACTTTTTGTGCACAAAAATAACGACTTTATTCTATAATCTCTTTTCTTTCACGTCACTGTCCTACACCATTCACGTAATGACGTATGGCTGCCGTTCTGCCAAAGAAGAGCTGTACTGTGAATAACCCAACATCAGTCACGTAAGAGAGTGACCGGGAGAAGACATTGTTGAATAAAGTCGTTATTTTTTGTTTGTTTTTTTAGCATGAAAAATGTTCTTGTCACTTCATGACATTAAAGGAGCACTCCACTGTTTTTATAAATAGGGCTTATACAACATCTTTCCTACATTTAGATATGTGGTCAAATGCATTTTTGTCTCAGTGCATGCATTGTTTTAGTTTGGCAGGGTCGCCGCTAGCTTAGCTTAGCATAATGAAAGAAATCCTATGTTGCCAGCTAGCATGTCCTGAGTAAAAGTGACCCCCCCCAAAAAAAATCCCACCTATTTACTTCTTGTGGCCTGCGTATTCACAATGAGTACAAATAGCGATGCAGATTAAGACTAGGTGATTTCCTAGACAGATATTAATTTGGGACTATAGTATGGGGAAGCACAGGCGAAGCACTGCTACTTGGGTGCAGAGATATCGCGCAACACATGAAATCCCCAAACTTCGTCAACATACCGGCGTATGTTGTGCATGTGTTGCGTGATATCTTGTGCGCCCAAGTAGCAGTGCTTCGCCTGTGCTTCCCCATAATATATTCCCAAATTAATATCTGTCTAGAAAATCGCCTAGTCTTAAACTGCATCGCTATTTGTACTCGTTGTGAATACGCAGGCCACAAGAAGTAATTAAGTGGGTTTTTTTTTTTGGATCACTTTTACTCGGGACATGCTAGCTGGCAACATAGGATTCTATTCATTATGCTAAGCTAAGCTAGCGACGACCCTGCCAAACTAAAACAATGCATGCACTGAGACAGAAATGCATTTGCCCACATATCTAAATGTAGGAAAGATGTTGAATAAGCCCTATTTCTAAAAATAGTGAAGTGTTCCTTTAAGGTTGAACCACTATAGTAGTGTTGTAAAAATCACTTTGGTAACCCAGTCGGTACTGAAATGTTAAAAATGTGATGCTTTGAGCAATGTTGAGCAGACTCTTAAACACCTCTGACTGCCCATTGTGCTCTTGCGCTCGTCGGAAATGTCTGTGATTGGCTACAATGATCAGCGCCTGAAAAACATGTTGTAAATATACATCAATGGCGCTCTTCAATGAGCGCTTACACAGATACACACGGGAGCCTGCTTGTGCTTTCAAACGTTCCCGCTTTCGAAACACTTTCAAACACTTCCGTGTGCTTTCAGATGCTCCCGTGTGTTGATCATTGTAGCCCATCACTGACACATCCGATGGGCGCGTGAGCACAATGGTCAATCAGCAGTGATTTCGATTCCACTCAACAGTTTTAACATTTCAGTACTGGTCCAAAGTTGGTACTTTTAACAACACCACACTGGATTACACTATTTTAACAATATCTTTACTGCCTTTATGGGCATTGAAAGTGTTAATTAAATTGCGGTCCATGTGGGGTCAGAGTGCTCTCGGATTTCATCAAAAATATCTTCATTTGTGTTCTGAAGATGAGCGAAGGTCTTACGGGTTTGGAACGACATGAGGGGAAGGAATTAATGACAGAACTTTCATTTTTAGGGGAACTAACCCTTTAATGTTAATCAAAAAAAGTTGAATATATATTTTTCCTGTTATTACCTGGGATTTTAAGGTATGGTGTCTAGGTGATTTTGTTTTGGAACCTTTTGGATTTTTTTCTAAATAGACTCACTTTGACGACTTCAAACATTTAGCTCAGTAATGTGAATGTGAAAATAACAATAGCTCATTTTTGAAAATGTGCTCATTGCGACTCATTTTGCCAGCACGGCTCACATTTGTAGAGACCCTTTCATTGCCTATTCAAATGAATCACAGACAAACTCTTGTGATGCTCTCAGGTTGAGTTTCCAGAAGCACGGATCTACGAGGAGACGCTAAATGCCCTGCTTTACGAGACTCTCCCGATCCCAGATAACTCCCTGTTGGAGGCCACCCGCAGACGGACCAATTGTTGCTCACACAGTGAAGAGGAGGAGGCCGTGGAGCTGAGGGAGCGCGTGCGTCGCATCCACGTTAAAAGATACAGCACGTATGACGACAGACCGCTTGGACATTAGCCTAACTGTGAATTGAGGCTTCCAAGAATTGCCTCAGTTTTCACTCTGGAGAACACTAAACTACCAGCACCGTTGAACCACTTTGTAATTTGCCGCCGGTACAGATTGCTGCTTCCTTGACAATCAGTGTTTTGAGAATGAAATCCGGCTTGACCATTAATGTGAACAGAACACAAAAAGGTTGATCTTGAATTAGCATCAAATCCTATATTTTAATTTATGCTTTTTTTTTTTTTAGGAAAACACTACATTTTTAAATAGTAATTACTAACTTAATCATAGAATGTTTTGATGCCAAGATAAATCTGCCAAGTACATCACTCAGTTTCTGCTAACCGTACAGGATCATGTACTCTTGTTACAATCTTGCGTAATGGCTAAATTAATCATCCATACTGTGATTTATGATAGGATTAATATAGGAAACAGATTTGAAAAGAAATTATTTAAATGGACTTGGGGTGTTGCATTTGGGAAAATGAGGTTAGTGTTTGATTGTTTTGTCTAGTGTAATAATCAGAAAAGTGCTTTTAATGCCTAAAAAAAAGAATGGATGTGCCTTAGAAGTTTCCTGCTAATTATTTAACATTTATAAAAAAATTCTATATCAACTTAAAGGTATAGGTATAGTCACAATCTGAGTTATATAAAAAAATGTCCTGGCATTTCAAAGCTTTATAATGGCAGTTTCTGTTTTAAAAATCCATAAAAGTGCATCTATCCATCATCTAACTCAGGGGTAGGCAAGTTCGGTCCTAGAGAGCCGCTGTCCTGCAGAGTTTGACTCCAACCCTGAAAACCCCTCACCTGCCTGTAGCTTTAGTAATCCTGAAGACACTGATGAGCTTGTTCAGGTGTGTTTGATTAGGGTTGGATCTAAACTCTGCAGGACAGTGGCTCTCTACGACCGAACTTGACTACCCCTGATCTAACTGCTCCACACGACTCTGTGCCTTCTGAAGCGAACCGATGCGTTTGTGTGAGAAAAATATCCATATTTAAAACTTTACAAACTGTAATCACTAACTTCCGCTAACCGTCGTCCGATCGTTCACGAGACTGGCTTTCCAGACGTAAAACGCAGGCGTACCGTTATAAAATCCAGTGACAAGCGTGGAAGCGCAGAGGATAGAGCAAAACAAAATGTTGTTCTCACGAGAACTAGCATATTTTTACCGGCGCGATCAATGAGAGACTGGTTAATTTTCGTTTTTGGTGGAACTATCCCTTTAAGAGGCATGTATAAAGCTGTTCGTGCACTTTTAGCATCTGTTATTTGTTTATAGACTGATTTTTAGAGGAAAAGAACCCCCCTTCACACTTTCCCTGTGACACACAATAATGGAGACATGAGTTTTATTACAGGTCAGGAATGTCATTTTATCCTAGAAACCTTAACAGTAGATTTTAAAGGCAAATAATAAATTGTACCTCAAAGCCCTTAAACGGCTTCTATCATCAACTCAATAGCTTCTTTTGGATACACCTGTGCCATTTAAAGATCACAGCTATCTGTGCCTTCCAGAACAGGATGCGAGACTATAACCATCATACATGACATATCTTAGATCATATGAACATCATGTCTTGGTGAACGCCTAATGACAATGCCTGGTTAGTTGAACCACCTCATGCGCCTCCATCTGAGCTGTCAAATGTGGAGGGGAGCTAAAAATAAATCGCCGTCACTCCCTGAACGGCGCGTGAAGAGATTTATCCCATTGATCAACAATGAGAAGGGGGCGGGGCCAGCGGCGATTGCGTCATAAAGGAACCGAAGATGGCTTCACGACGCGGTACGGCAGTGCTCAGATGCGTCAACGCTCAGCTGTCAGCACACACGCTTATATGAAAAGGAAGGAAAAATAGGGGGGAAAGGCAGGCGAGCCGTTCAGATTTATGTCTCCAGCCAGTTTATGCTGCACTTGGGTTGTTTAACAGTCAGGGACAATGGGTTCGACTACAGATGAAGAATTTAAAGAGAAATTACTATGGAACGTCAAAAGAGAAGTAAGTATAATTCTCTTAGTTTTGATTGCATGCTGCAAACATTGTGATAATGCTTGCTTTGTTGTTGCAATGTGCATCCGAATGAAGTGCATGCATATGGAAGTTTCAGGTGCGCTGATGTTTACAGTGAATCAATGTAGTATAACGAGTCACATTTATGAGTCTCCAGGCATAGATTCACATTCAAACCCGTTCACCTGTAGAGCTGAAGGGTTCGGATATTTCCGTCTTCCTCCGCGTATAACTTTAATATGGCTATGGGAGACAGTGATTTGTATCAATGGTTTCTGTGGTCATCATGCAAATGTTTCAATACAGCCTAAACCGCATGGACGAATACGTTTTTAGTGTCGAATGTGCTCCTAGTCGTTTGCAATGTAAACAGAAACGAGCCGAGACCGAATGGCCATTGGCAGATACTTGAGGGGCTGAGCGTTCAGAGCACGCAAGGTTTATTTATAAGGGAAAGGGCGCTACTTTATTCTTTGACTGATTGCAAGTGATGGTTTGCATTGGTAACTCTGGATTGTGTGATTATATTATTTTTATTGCATGCAGAGACAAGACAAAAAAAAAAAACTTTGTGTGTAACCGAATTTTTCGAGCTGTTTACACATTCATTTCAATGACCAAAGTTTTTATTTTATCATATCTAATCTGCATTATAAAAAACTAGTATGGCCGTTGTTGGTTTACACTACAGGCTGAACTGGCCAGGGCATCCTTTTGTATTGTTGCTTCAAACTCATTAAAAACTGTCTAATTCGACTACTTGATCATATTATGTAAGGGATAGGCCTGGTTTCACAGACAGGGTTTAGATTAAGCCGGGATTTATTAGGGCATTTCAGTAGCTTTTAAAAACGTGCCTTAAAAAAACTCTCCTGTTGTGTATCTTGAGACAAAATAATGCCACTGACATGTTTTAAGAAATGTCAGTGCAAGTTGCTTTCTGTTAAATAGCTCAAACATGCATTTAAGCTTTGTCCTTTTGCCTCTAAGCATTTTTATTTTGCAATAATTGCCGACATATTGATACAAAACATGACATATTTATCTGAAGTCATACACTCAAAAATGCTGGGTTAAAAATAACCCAAGTCGGGTTGATTATGGACAAACCCAGCAGTTGCGTTAAATGGGTAGTTAAAAATTTGGCCTGCTGGGTAGTTTTACTTAACTCAACTATTGTTTTAATATTACTATATTGCTTGCTTAAAATGAACCCAAAATAGGTTGGAAATTAACATTTATTAATATGTTTAATAAATTGGCATTTATTATTAAGTTACTTAAAGAATAAGCATTTGTTAAATTGCTTATTAATAAATGTTCGCTAATTATTACACTTTAAAAAATTCTGGGTTAAAAACAACCCAAGTTGGGTTCAAAGTGGACAAACCCAGCAATTGGGTTGTTTTAACCTTGTGGTTGGGTTAAATGTTTGCATAAATTGCTGGGTTAAAACAACCGATTCGCTGGGTTAAAACAACACAATTGCTGGGTTTTTCCATTTTCTACCCAGCTTGGATTGTTTTTAACCCAGCATTTTTAGAGTGTACTGTTGCCTCTAGTAATTATGTGAAACATATTCTGTTAAACTGTAATATTTTTAATATTGCGAGATAATTTTTTAATTCAGAAACATGTTGACGTGAAATATTTTGGGTTGTCACCTCAATGTATTTTAGATTTTCTGTGTCAAGTTGAAGAAATGTTTTCTATAATTATTTTATATTTTATGGATGGTGATATTGGCCTTGTGTTTGCCATGTAAATAGCCTCAATGCTCACATGGCGTTAACAATTTAATATAACAAACTCGTAATTATCTGTCTGATTTTTAATTTCCAACCTATGTTGGGTTATTTTGAAGCCAGCCATAGTTGAGTTAAATTAAACTGCCCAGCAGGTTGGTCAAACATTTAACCCAACTGCTGGGTTTGTCCATATTTAACCCAACTTGTGTGTTTTTAACCCAGCATTTTTACTAGAGTATTAATTTACCTCTATATTAGCTTAAATCTTCTACTGATAGGCTAATAGCCCATTACAGTACAGAAAACAGTTCACGGACATCTCAGTGGTGTAATATCTAGTTTAATGATCCATTATACAAAATATATTTGTCCACTCTAAAAATGCTGTGTTGTTTCAACCAAAATTTGGGTCAAATATGGACAAACATTTTAATTATGTGAAGCACTTTGTGACCTTTTTGTCTGTGAAAAGTGCTATTGACATAAAGCTTACTTACTTACTTACTTACAAACACAACGCAGCATTTTTTAGAGTGCATAATTCTAACCTAAAAAATGTGTAAAAAATATTAAAAAGTGCTTACTATTTTATACTACTTCAAAATAAGTACACTGAGATAATATGAATGAACTCTTCTCAAGCATATTTTTGTATTAATTATTTGATAAGACATCACATTTACATAGTTTTGAATGTTTTCACTCCAGGAACTGTAAAGTGGAAGAAGCTGTTACATTGTTTTATATCAGTATAATTAATTCTTATCTTTTCCCTTACAGTGCAGGGAACGCTAGTTTTAAATCCGGCCCTCATGAATAATAGAAGTCTTGAATGAATTGCTGCAAAGAATAGATGTCCTAAATTGGTACCAGGGTGTCTCATGTGTCAGAACAGACTGTGTCCAAGGCTGATTCAGCCACAATCCTGGCAGACATCATTTCTCATGATAGTTAAGGCAGGGCATGTCTAATAAAGGCCCAAAATCATGGATGTGAAGAGCAGCAGTAATTCTTAAGGTATCTGGCCTCAGGTGACTCAGTGGCCTGGGATAACTAAGGAAATCAATTTTTAACATCTCGTTCATCAAGTTTGACTGAACTTTTGTGCGTCATATTCACTTAAATCTCATATTTTTACATCTAAAATTAGTTACTTTTAGTTACTAGTCTTCACAAAAATATATAATTTCCCATTGATTTAAAGGTGCAGTGTGTAGTAGTTTTGAGGATCTATTGACAGAAGTACAATATAAAATACATAACTATGTTTTCAGTGGTGTATAAAGACCTCATACAATGTACCGTTATGTTTTTATTAGCTTAGAATGAGCCATTTCTTTCTACTCACACCGCAGGTCCCCTTACAGTGAAGTTGCCATTTTGCGCCGCCATGTTTCTACGGTAGCCCTAAACGGACAAACTACACTAGCTACTCTCTGCTGTCTCAGACAACGACATCTTTGTCCTATGTTGGCCACCGTAGCTTCTCTATGTGCTTTGAAAGGGAGGGGTGGGCGGTTGCAATTCCCAACCTCACTGCTAGACGCTGCTAAAATTTACACAGTGCACCTTTAAAGGACAATGTGTAATTTTCACCACTAGAGGTCGCTTATTCAAAACAAAGGTGTAGCTCGATGCCTTCATTTCACAGAACAACGTTGTTGTCTTCAACGCAAAAGAATGTGTTTTAACCACCGTGTCCTGGTTAAAATAGCTTGTTTCTCTGGATTTAAACATTCGTGGACACATTTGGGATAATGTAAATACACAAGTCAACAAAATACAGGCACGTGAGCATCAGAACTGGCCCATGGGGCAATGAAAGGTGTCCTGGTCTGATGAATCTTGTTTTCTTTTACATCACTTGGATGGCCGGGTGCGTGTGCGTCGCTTACCTGGGGAACACATGGCACCAGGATGCACTATGGGAAGAAGGCAAGCCGGCGGAGGCAGTGTGATGCTTTGGGCAATGTTCTGCTGGGAAACCTTGGGTCCTGCCATCCATGTGGATGTTACTTTGACACTTACCACCTACCTAAGCATTGTTGCAGACCATGTATACCCTTTCATGGAAACGGTATTCCCTGGTGGCTGTTGCCTCTTTATAGGATAATGCACCCAGCCACAAAGAAAAAATGGTTTGAGGAGCACAACAACGAGTTTGAGGTTTTGAATTGGCCTCCAAATTCCCCAGATCTCAATCCAATCGAGCATCTGTGGGATGTGCTGAACATACAAGTCTGACTTATGGAGGCCCCACCTCACAACTTACAGGACTTAAAGATTCTGCTGCTAACATCTCGGTGCTAGAAACCACAGCACACCTTCAGGGGTCTAGTGGAGTCCATGTCTTGACAGGTCAGGGCTGTTTTTTCAGCAAAACAGGGACCAGTACAATATTAGGAAGGTGGTCATAATATTATGCCTGATCGGTGTGCATGTAAAATGGCACATTGATTTCCTCACTATATATATAATATGTAATATAGTGAGGAAATCAATGTACCATTTTACACAGGAAATAACAGCCTGGCTTCAATACACAGAGAATTAGATTTTTATTCCTCCATTAACTTTCTTTGTGTAACATCCCATGTCTCTGTCGCTTTAAGCTGCAGTCAGCCGTCTTCTGGTTGCCTAGGAACTGAAAGCATCAGCAGCTACCTAAGAAGTTAAATTGCATCAGTGGACGATTAATACAGCTGCATGAAGCAGGGATCGTCACAAATGGCTCCCACAAGAGCAAAACAACTTAGTTTAATTTTCCTGTTCTCTGCTTTCCTCCCCATCAATATTTATTGCTTGCACGGTGCAACGTTATTCCATTTTGCAATTGGAATAACTATTGAACCTACCCCTAAACCTAACCTTAACCTGTGTTGTTAACTCAGTGTTTTCGTGGGTAAGGACACTGTAATTACACTGAAAGTGCACATACTATAAAATAAAGCTCAACTGACTGTACTTTTTATAGCTCTGTGTGTGACTGACTGCAACCTTTCATTGGTGTTCACTGTATCCTCTTAAAGGGGTAGTTCACCCAAAAATGGAAATTTCATCATCTACTCACTTTCAAGTTGTTCCAAACCTGTATGAGTTGCTTTCTTCCGTTGTAACACAAAATATATTTTGAAGAATGTTTGTAACCACACAGTTGACGGTAGCCATTGACTTCCATAAAAGAATACTATGGAAGTCAATGGCTACTGCTAACTTTCTGGTTACCAACATTTTTAATTATGCTATTTTAAAGATTCCTACTTTTTTTGTTTTGGAAGTCTTCAACAACGGGTTTACATGCATCAAAGGTTAAAGAACACTTTTATTTTTTATACAATAAACAGTCACTCTAAACCCCTCCTTTCCGTGAGCTACTCTTCTCTGATTGGCCAGATGGCTCAGTCTGTTGTGACTGGTCTACTGTGTGCAGCGCGTGTTTCCGAAGCTAAACGTTCATAACCATAACTGAACTCAAACTCATCAATCCGAGCGCGAGTCTGATGATGAAACATTGGAAGAGCTAGTTATTCAACCCAAACCTCCATCACAAGGACGACTTGAGCAGGACTTTTCTCAGTGATACGCTGCTCATTTTGAGTTACATTATGAGCTGTAATTCCTCACCATCAGCATTAACAAGAGTATTTCTGTCAGGACCACTATCGTCAAAGTAGATTGATTGACTATTAGTATACAGTTTGGATGGGCGGTATGGTTCAGTTCTGGGCAAGAACTCCTTGCGCATCTATGCAGTCTAGCATGGATAAGAGCAGGGAGAGCAGCGATAAACCCCCTTAGGGTAAACTAAACAGAACCAACAATGTATTACAGAAGTAATTAATGTAATATTTAATGTACAAAATTATTCAGGAAGTTAGTCTGATTTAATGGGAATTAGAATACCAAGTCCTGACTGATGAGAGGAGGAGCTGGGGATGGAGGAGGGTAAATGAGCTCTGGAGAAACGTGCTAGAAGTTGATAATACTGAAGGCGCTTGTATATGTATGCTGTGATAGGCACTGTATCCCTATAGGTAGACATGATAAGCTGACAGTCGAGCTGATGAGAGCTTGACTAACGTGACCTGCCAGAACTAGCGCTGATTTCTAATTTATTGCGGTGCACATGTGGGAACTGTATCAATAACGGCACATACGTTAGCCGAGCAGTAACGACGAATGACTGACGTAACATTAAAGTTTTTAAAACAAATCTAGCTCCATCCTTTATCTTTACTCAAAGTAGTAAGAACACCAGACAATCTGCAGTAATACACACAGTTTTAGGTAAAAGTGATAGTAATAGTGGTCTTTTTTAATGATGTAGCACCGTAACTCAGTGGGATTCGACTCAAACGACTCATTAAGGCGGTTAAGATTTGACTTCACAACTTTTATTTATCGTGCACTTTCGACTTTACAACTTTGCAGAGCGTTTATATTCACAAACAGCGATATTACACACCGAATGAAAGAGAATATTCCCAAAAATGAATTTTTTATAAATTGGACAGGAGCTCTTTATATTTACCAATGTTAGATGTTGAGCATATTGTGAAAATATCAGTGTGTGTGTGTGTGTGAGGGTGTGGACCTGCCCCTTATTTCATCTGTAAAGATCCTTGAATGACGACTTAATTGTTACCGTTGTCAGCTTGGCTGGAAATGGGTTGTAATGCCATTGTTTTTCCCGTGAGTCACCATGTGGAGCATTTGAACTGGGTTACAATAAACATTTGCAATTTTGTGCCACTCGAGCGTTGAACCAATCTTCCGCCTTTCCAGGCGTGTTATGCAATGCAACAGGCTACTGTAGATAACATGGCTCCACAAGTTAGAAGTTTTTCTTTTTAATCCCAAGGACAACTGGGTAAAGACTTGATATCAGCCTTCTTTTGTGGTCTGTTGGCCTTGTGGCAAATCTCATACCACACAAGTCATGCCCGTAATCAGCAGATGCCCATAATTTACCCCCTCCCATTGCTACAATTACCCTTCTACTGTTCTTCAAATTACACAAACAGTAGAAAGCCGCCTGCAAGGATTGTGATTAATTAGTCTGGGATTTGCTGTATACTGACAGTTGGAGGAGAAAAATGTGACAGCCTCATTCTACACAGTTCCTTGCACTCCCAGGGAAACTTATCAATTGAATGATGCTAATTAAAGCATTTGTGGTCACGCTGTCATGATTCATTAGTTGCTTTTGTGCACCCGATTCCAATATGCAGAAAGACTTGCCGTTATTTTTGCAGATCTCCTAATTACGTGTCTTTCCACGTCTAGGTGAAGCAGATTATGGAGGAGGCGGTGACCAAGAAGTTTGTACACGAAGACAGCAGCCACATTATTGCACTTTGCAGTGAGTACAAATCAAGAGGTGTTTTGTTTTACAAGTGCTTTGTATCACACGGCCTGATTCAATTCAGTTCATTTGTGTAGCGCTTTTCACTATACATATCGTTTCAAAGCAGCTTTACCGAAAACGCATATGTCTAAATAATCTGTTATCAGTAGTGTCCAAGTAATGTCTATATGTCAGCAATGTACAGTTCTAAGATCATACAAATCATGCAGATAACTAACATCGTGTATTAATTTAAGCAGAAACAATGAGCTTATTAAAGCAGTTCTTATTACATGTTGTGATCATAAGGATGCCTTGCAAACTGAAGCTTTTTTCTGGGATTTATGGTGAGCTGATTTGAATGTCATGTTATTTTTAACATATATAAGGATTGAAATTGTAAGAATAATTTCAAGCATCTTTTAGTATCAGTTGAAAATAATGAACAAATCATCATAGTAAAAGTGGGTTTATGAATATCATAAACATCAAAATGTCCTGGCTATAGCTGCACAATTTAAACAATTTAAACTATTTTTTATTACTGTATTGCAAATTAAAGTCATGAATCAATAATTAATATACATTCAGTATAATGTAAATAAAACCTAATAATTACTTATAGATATAAATAGGACTACAAATATTTGGTAAGACTTATTAGTTGATGGATTAGTTAACATTAACTAATGATGAACTGCACTTATAAAGCATTTATTAATCTTTGTTAATGTTAATTTCAACATTTACTAATGCATCAATAAAATCTTGTTGACATTAGTTAATGCACTGTGAACTAACATGAACAGCTGTATTTTTATTAACTAACGTTAACAAAGATTATTCAATGCTGCACAGAGGGGTTGTTCATGGTTAGTTTATGTTAACTAATGCGTTAACTAATGTTAACTAATACAACCTTATTGTAAAGTGTTACCAAATATTTTCATTTCTGACATAAAAAAGAGCTCAATTTCCCATTGTGAATAAAATTATTCATCAACTATAACTTTTTTTGTAAAGAAAACCCAAATAATTACTGAGAAATATATTATATAGATATAAATAGAAATATAAAAACATATTTCTTTCTGACCCATAAAATAGATGCACAGTTTCCAAGCTGATATTGCAAATTCATATCACAGATGAAATTATTAAATTGAATGAAATATGAAATTGATATGAAATATTAAATAACTACTAATTAATATATATTCTTTGTAAAAGACAACTTGACATTTAATGAAAAATATCTTTACTATATTGCAAATTAAAATATTAATGAATTAATAATATACATTCAATATAACTTTTTTGTAAAGAAAACTTACAAAATATATATTGGCATGGCAGGCATTAATCTGAAGCAGGACCAGCAGGAACATTTTTGTTATTGTTGTTGAGCAGGAAAGACTGGCTAGGGCTCTATGGCATGATAGTTTTGGAGCTTTGGATCACTGCCAACAATAAGGATAATTTGTCCGGTGTGGATTACTGGGAATGTGTGTGTGTGTGTGTGTGTGTCGCACTCTTTACTCCAGTGACACAGAGACTGGCTGGAACATTACGTCAGTGACACACCGGTGCTGCGTGGCACCACAGATATTGCTTAGTCAAGTTTCCTCAATGCAGAAGTAAATGTTGTTATATAAATATATGAATGGAAAGGAATAGTACAGTATTACACAGCTTTATCGTGTGTATGCTCCTTTTGCCTTTGGTTATTTACTTTCAGAAAGCACTTGATCTGCCTGTTTATGCGAATATGAATTCAGTTTTTAAATTGTGGTCAATCTGTATTTCTCACACAGCAGATATTCTTGCACAGATATTTACAGTCTGTGCCTCTGTTCGTCCAATATGGCATGCCAGCTTTTGCTTTGAGGCTCAGTTGTTGTGTTGTGCTCATTTCTGTGTGATCTAAACACAGTGTGCAAGAGTCTGGACATGTCACTACACATCAGAAATCACCGTGCCCGTGTTCGCCTGAAATCTTTTTATAAGTATGCCGTGCTGCCATGTTTATACGAAATGCTAAATTTATCCAAACTCATGTTATTTTCCATGACCGCTCTCAAAACTGAAATGGAACGGCTTCTGTGTATGGAGGTTAAAGGTCACATGATAACAAGCAGTGATGTCAGCCCTCGGGTATTCTGTGACTCATATCTGTCCTTCCTTTTGGAGGATAGCGCTTTTTTAATTGTGGAACGTCTGGTAATAAATGTGAAATTATTACTACTGTTAGTCGGGCATTTATTTTGGACACCATGATGAGTGCATCTTCATTCGGCACTCCTTTTCATTAGCTCGAAATTACAAGGAGTTGGAATATGAGCTTTGCTGTGTAAATGCTATAGCAATAGCTATTTAACTCATGCATGACTACAGCAGATCTAACCTTCTCAATGCTTTATATCAGTCCTTTGAGATAATGTGTTTGCACTCAGCTTATGTGAATCCCGGTGATTTATGGGAACCTTTCAAGATGTTAATAAGGTGAACAGGAGCACAAAGAGTGCAAAACATTACTATTTGTACTGTTTTTGAAAGAGGTCTCTTATGCTCACCAAGGCTGCATTTATTTGATCAAAAATACAGAAACAAATGTAATATTGTTAAATGTTATTACAATTTAAAATAATGACTTTCTATTTGAATATATTTTAAAATGTAATTCATTCCTGTGATAAAAGCTGATTTTTCAGCACCATTACTCCAGTCTTCAGTGTCACATGACCCTTCAGAAATCAGGATAATATGAGGATTTGATACTTCGTTATTATCAATGTTGGAAGCTGTGTTTTTTTCAGGATTAATTGATGAATAAAAAGTTAAAAAGAACAGCATTTATTACTGTTATATTATTACATTTATTACACTTCCTTGCTGAATAAAAGTATTAATTTCTTTCAAAAAAGAAAAAGAAAGGAAAAAAAATTACTGACCCCCAAATTTTGAACTCTTGTGTTTATTGTTCCAAAATATTTCTATTGTAAATAAATTCAGTTCTCTTGTTTACTTTTTATTCATCAAAGGATCCTGAAAAAAAATACCACAGGTTATAAAATATTAAGCAGCACAACAAATGTCCAACATTAACAATAAATCAGTAATTATTCCAGAAGGATCATGTGACATGGAGTGATCATAATAATAAATTCTCATATGAGAATGATTTCTGAAGGATCATGTGACACTGAAGACTGGAGTAATGATGCTGACAATAAAGCATTGCCATCACAGAAATAAATTAAGGTTTTAAGTATATTAAAATAGAAAACCATTATTTTAAATTGTAATATTTCACAATTTTATTTTTTTTGAGTATTTTGGATCAAACAAATGCAGCCTTGATGAGCAAAACAGATATCTCTTAAAAAAATAAAAATAATAGTGATTAACTTTTGACCTGTGTATGCGTGTTGGTGTGTATATATACATATATATACACACACACACACGTTGGGTTTTCATGTTTTATGGGGACATTCCATAGGCGTAATGCATTTTATACCGTACAAACCATATTTTCTATCCCCCTACACTGCCCCTGCCCCTAAACCTACCCATCACAGGAGACATGCTGCATTTTTACTTAGTGTTTACACTTAGTGTGATTTATGACCTGTTTTTCTCATGGGGACCAAAAAATGTCCCCACAAGGACAAGAATTTCGGATATTGCCATCTTTGTGGGGACATTTTGTCCCCATACCGTAGGGATTACCAGTCCACACACACACACACACACGTATATGTGTGTATGTATATATACTGTATGCATACATACAATACATACCATACATACATTACATACATAAATATATGTATAATAATTATGATGATACAAAATTAAATATCTATATTCTAATTGAGAAGGGGTGAATGTTTGATGCATGTCACATAGTCTGTTTCTTTTCATGTCTTTTATTTAGAGTGGCAAAGAAAAGACAGATTTTTTGGGGTTTGTGCTTCTCTTCTAAGCCGTTTCTCCCCTCATGCTGGTTTTCACACCCTCACGCTTCGCAGGCGTTTTACATGATGATTTGGAGTGTTTTTGGGTGTCTCAGGGTGAGAGCATCTGAGTCGTGACCGTGAGCGGGGTGATGAGGTTTAGTATAAATGCTGTTCAGCGCTGGTGTGTGTGTGTGGGTGTGCGGAGGGGTGGTCTGGGAGCGCTGCCAGTCTGTTGTCACTACCAAAAAAGCAGAGCAGTTCCCCTGTTTTCCAGTCAGTCGTCGGGCACGGATTCCCCACGCAGCCGGCCACCCCCTCACTTTCATCCTGGAGCACGCACTCACCCACATCATGCCAGCTTGTGACAGTGCACTTCCCTGCTAAATTATGTTTCAGGGGAATAAATCAAAAGGAATTGTGCCTGTGCGATGTAGGTTGGTAACGGTGCGCGTGTTATGGAGGCGGCATGTTGCATTTGAGCACTAACATAAAGGCTTTGTTCTGACCTCGAAGGAGAAAGCTCTCCGCTAGCATTTCTGTTCATCTCATCAAACAAACCTTGAACGCTCTCTTCAGACAATCAAAATGTTGTTTTGGCATATTTGACACATCCATTTAGTTGTTGTAGTCTTCCACAAAAAAAAAAAGAAAGGCATATGGAATTTGATTTCTACGTTCCTACTCTCACCTATAAGCTGTGGGTCATGAACGAAAGGACAAGATCCCGGATACAGGCGGCCGAAATGAGCTTTCTCTGTAGGGTGGCTGGGCGCTCCCTTAGAGATAAGGTGAGAAGCTCGGTCACTCGGGAGGAGCTCAGAGTAGAGCCGTTGCTCCTCCACATCGAAAGGAGCCAGCTGAGGTGGCTAGGGCATCTGTTTCGGATCCCTCCTGGACGCCTTCCCAGGGAGGTGTTCCAGGCACGTCCCACCGGGAGGAGGCCCCAGGGAAGACCTAGGACACACGCTGGAGGGATTATGTCTCCCGGCTGGCCTGGGAACGCCTCGGGGTTCCCCCGGAAGAGCTGGAGGAAGTGGCTAGGGAGAGAGAAGTCTGGGGGTCTCTGCTTAGACTGTGGCCCCCGGGACCCAGCCCCGGATAATCGGAAGATGATGGATGGATGGAATTTGATTGAAATTTACAAGTGAAAGAGTCCATTTTTTTAAATAAAAGATAAGTCTCATATGTTTTCTTAAGAAGACTCACCAAGGCTGCATTTATTTGATCTAAAATACAGGAAAAACTGAAATATTGTGAAATATCATTACAATTTGTCTGCCATGTGTCATCTTGCGTCACAGAAAATAATAACAGAAAATGGGCAAAGAGGCGGGATGTGGGCAGAGCTATACTTTCCTATAGCTCAAACAGTAGAGCATGGCGCTAGCAACGCCAAGGTCATGGGTTCGATTCCCAGGGAAAGCAAGAATTGGCAAAAATGTAAAACCTGTACCTTGAATTCAATGTAAGTCGCTTTGGATAAAAGCGTCTGCCAAATGCATAAAAATGTAAAAAATGTAAATGTAAAGCTGAGGTGACGTGATGACTAAAAAACAGCAGATAAATGGCTACCCACCTGCCAGAGTGGCCACGCCCTTAATTATGCAGAACTTTAAGGCTTTATATAATGTAAACAAATGAGTTACAAAAAAATTCACCCCCCTCACAGTTCTCATGAAGGGAAAAATTAGCCGTATAGACCAAAACCACAATTTGTGCCAGGCTGTAAACATGTTTTTTTTCTGTTGTAAGGTCTTTTTAACATGGGGCTCAATGAGATTCTGCTCCCTTCTGGAGCCTGTCCCTAATGGCCAGTCGATGAACTGCAGTCACTTCCGTATTGGCTTCAAGAGAAACTGGGGAGGTTGCCTCTTGGCGTATGCGCACAGCCGAAAGTACATCCTTGCAAAGTATACTTCTTTTGACTCGTAAGCAGGTGTTTGACGCATGCACAGTTTTGAGCAATCTTTTGCCACAAGTTACAACCCATGTCAATACTGAAAAATGTATGTAATGCGCAGGTTACAAAAAAATGTAATGCGCATGTGCAAAATGCTCAGGTTACAAAAATCTGGCGGTGTGTGTACTCAGTTACTGATGATAGAATTGCCGTCATGCGCACTGTGCACACATTTGGCCTTCAGACTCAACACTCACACGGGTTGCCAGATCGAGGACACGCAGCAGGAGACCTTGGGAAATGACCAGCTTTACACTAAGTTGATGAGCTAATACGTTTGCAATGTTTTTATTGCAGCAGCTTTTTAGGATGGGTACAATCTATGATTTTTTTATTTTTTGACCCTGTTCATTTGCTTGCGTCAAGGCTGAAATGTGCTGTCTTTTCCAACAACTGGCAAGCCGGGGTGTCGAAATACTATTGGGTAAATTGGCAGTGGGCGGGATCACACAGTCCAAAATCAAAAACAGACATTCAGACAGTGGAATAAGTTTGAATAAATGGCTGTTGCATTGCTTTTCGGAGAAACAAATATTTGAACTTAGCCTGTTTCCTAAATCTCTGCAAACATATTAGGCTTTAGTACGGTTTTAAATTGCATACATACAGCAACTTTAATATTTTTGAGAAAAATGTGATGCATTTTTTTCAGGATTGAGTGAAAGAATAATTTGTCCTTGCTGAGTGAAAGTATTAATTTCTTTAAAAAAAAAAAAAAATGGACCGATCCCAAAATATAGCAACCGCAGTGTCTGAATAAATATATATGGTTTTATTATTTTCAGAATAACTGATATAGTCATAAAGATAGCATTGAAAAAAAACTAGAACATGTTTATGTGCAAAGTTACAAAGACAATAAAAGCAATAAAAGGATATTTATTTCCTAAATTGGCCTCTTTTTTTGGCTTCTCTTCAGAAATGAGATGAGTCAAAAGCCTAAAACTGGGTTTCCCAGAAAGCATCTGTCAGATGCGTTGATCCCAATGTGTTGATATTGGAGTTGCTGTCGGATCATGTGCCTGTACCCTGCTGCCTTCCCATAATGCAGAGCACACACTGTACGGACATGCCCTCTCTGATGGCGAGCCATTAGGCACAGCAGAGCTGCATAATAGCCCATGTCTTGATGCTGCCACTGCTAATGCCTGTTTGAGAATTACATGGGTGTGTGCACTCTCAGATCTCTCTGTGTATTTAGTGTAAAATAAAAATAAAAAACACCCTTCAAACATTATTTGAAATGGAAATCTTTTGTTACATTATAAATGTCTTTTGTGCAGTGCTGGGCAGAGTACTTGTAATCGGTTTCTGAGTACAAATTACATGACACAAATTGTAGCTAGTAATGTAATCCATTATATTACATATTTAATATAGTACTTTTAGGATTACTTTTAGATTACTTTTGACTTAACTCTTTTGATTTGAGTAGAATAATCTTATACCATATTGATATAAAACTACAAAGAGAAAGAAAATATACTCTTATAATATATTCTTTGTTGTCAACAACATGAAGTGCATTAATTAATTACTTTTAAACTATTAAGTCATTAAATCATAAATTAAATTAAAAATAAAACACTACTATAAAAAGATTAACACTTTTTAATTTGTTTGCCTGCATGTCATGTTACCATTAACCGACATCAGAGAACATTTTATTTTTTATTTATTAATATTGTTTAATTGACAATTGTATTATTGACCTAAATTGCAAATTAAAATCTCAGGAGTAATTTCAAGTAAATATATAAGGTCAAATAAATTTCAGATGACAAAAAAATTGGAGAATCCCTATATTGCATGTAAATCTGAAATTACTTGAAGACAAAAGCTTCCAAAGACATTAACTCAATGAAACTGAATGATAATTCAAATAATTATTAATGCGTTAATCAGGAGTTGATTAGATATGCAATTTTGAGAAAACACTGTAAATCCAGTGATCAAATGCTGTGGCTCTCAGTTTTCAGTGGTAGTCACATGACCAGTGGCTGGTCTGTGCGCAGTTCCACAAACCTGGAAGACCTTCTGAACGTATACGAGCAGCAGTGGGCGTTTTTAGAAAGGAAATTGTAAAAGATAAAAGAGTGGTAGTAGGGAGAATCAATGAATTATGAATATTTGACTGCCATTGTTAGAATATCATGTAATCAATAAAAAAGTAACTGTAGTCTGATTATGAGTATTTTCTAATTACTTCATTTTTGGAATCCGTAATCCAGATTACATATGATCAGTTACTACATAGCTCTGGTAGTGTGTACATTTTTAACATTTCATGTTGTATAAATTATTAGCTTTATTTCATGTATTATGAACAAACATGATTGAGTGCTGATCAATAGATTTCAAATTTAGCATTAACGTAGATAAATAAAAGATGTAAAAATGTCATTCATAATTAATTCATGATGTTAATCATCATGAATTATCTATGATCTTTTTTTTTTTTTATTAACTAATGTTAACAAATAAGACTATTGTAAAGGGTTACTAGAATTTCCATAGTAAATGTTTAGCATGCAATTTGTTGCAGTTAGTCAAACATAGTTAATATAGTGACAGAAAGGACAAATAATCATAAATAATATATAAATGGATGTGCTAGTTCCTCAGATGGATTCAGTTTCCCACGGGTGAGTCCTGACTAACTGGTCTCACTAGTTTCACATGGGTAGTTTTGACATTGTGCTGGCTGGTCAAACTCTCAAAATGATTTGCGAGATGAACGCATGTTCTAAAAGTTTCCGTCCTCCGTGCATATTAACAAGCAGTGGGTTGTGTCGGGGGTCAGCTGGCTCCAGGCTGTGTAGCCCACTGACTGATCAATGGAAGGAAAAACACTGACCTTGTAAATCCTTTAGGCTGTGTTTCAACCCAGAGCTGAGTGTGGGCGGGGTCAGGGGTCACCAGAAGAGGGTGAGAGCACAAATTAATGCTATTTACATATTTAATATGAATTAAAAAGTATTTGAATTGAACTACATGCTTCTATTGTTATTTGGTGTCATTAATGAATAATACAGAGATAATTAGTCAAATCCATGAATCAAAATCCCTGATTTTCTGCTGTTGCATTCGCAAAACTGCATCAGTGAGCTAATATCAATGTAAGCCTCGAGTTGTTGGCGTATTTAAGCGATAAATTTACATCCCTGAGAGCGACGTTCATTTGAGCGATTGATTCAAATCTGAATATTACCTGTCATAGTCTATATGAAAATTCATGCCGTTCCAAACCTGTGTGACTTTATTTCTTTTGTGCAACACAGATGTACATTTTTGAAGAGACATTTCTTGATTTCTCTTCAAAAACGTGCAGTTTTTGTGTCACTTTAAATGCAAATGAGCTGGTGCTCCCCGCCCCCTTTCAAAAGCTCATGCATCAACAAAACAAGACAATCTCACACACTGAAAATGTCAGAAAGTGCCAGTAGCAGTGTTCAGCCAGCCTTGTATGTTCAAACCGCAGTCAATGATGCCTGCAGAGCCAGAGAATATCTGCTGCATGGAGACAGAACAGTTACGATTATAACTTATGTTGTCACCTTGCTTTTACCCACTATTAGCACTACAAGCCTATTCATCTGAAACCCTCCACCATCCCCAGCTCCACCTGTATAGATCTGCTACAGGTCATTTTATATGCTGTTTGTGCAGCAGTATGTCTCGCATGCCACAGCAGTGCATCACTGTTTGTATTGGAAGCAGCAAGTCCCTGTACATGCTAAAGCAGCCGCAATAATCTACAAAACAGCAATACTCAACAACAACAGCAGCAGCATAGGCGATCTATTTCGCCAATACCAAACACATTAAAATGGTCATATCCATTACCATGCTAAAAATCCTCAGAGTGTGAACTGGCTGTAGCATTTTTTCAAGTATTTGAACTTAGCATGTTTTCTTAATCTCTGCAAACATATTATGGTATTTTTATGCTTACGGCACCTTTAAGTCAGAGACTTTAGAGGAAAGACTGGTCAAGGCATAAGGTCACATCCTATTCAATACTTCCTGATTCATGGAATGTTAACAATACCAGAAGGCTACTCAAGCAAATAAAGCATACCAATCTTTTCACTTCACCCAGTCCAATTTCCTGTGTGCTGCATTTTTAAGTTCCTTAATGTCATAAGGAGCTGAAACAGAACTTTGCAGATTTTCTCTCGAACACCTGTGAGCTAATTATACGTTAATGAGTGAATGAATAGAGTGTGAGTCATGTCTGTTTACCCAGCGTCCCTCAGCTGATGCTCACAATGAAGCATCTTGTGAATGAGTCTTACTTGAGATCCAGATTCAAATTAGACTGTGAGCAGACTTTATTTGTGAAGCGCACAGCTGTTCGCTTGGATATGGCCAAGTCGAATGAAGAACAGGTAGTGAATTTTCCAGATCGGATGCTGCTTTACCCATTGACTCAAAATCGCAGGAGGAGTTATATCTGCAGGTTTTTCATTTAAGAAGGAAGCAGACAGAGCAGGGTTATTTCCTGAAATTGACTAATAACATCTGTATCTGATACAGCTTTTCTGTCTTTGTTTGAATCACAAGAACATGTTGGTAGAGGAAACTGCTGATTTAGTATTGAACCGATATGATGTTTTCAGTGTCGAATTTACATGCCATGTACACTTTAGAAAGTATTTATATTTTAAAGCAGTTGTCTTCAGCCTTTTTCAGACCACCTTGGTGAATAGAAAGACCATATGAATGTATATTACTAAGTGTTTTAAGTGTGGCCTATAACAAGTCTATGGCATCATATTTATGTATTTACATTAGGGAGGCACAATATATTGGTACCATATCTCGTCAATATTAGAAACTTTTTATTAAATTGATTTATTTCCCCTATTTGTACATTTAAATGACCTTTGCAAAAGATTTAAGTTATTGACATAACATGAAAATAATTTTAATTGTTATTTTTACTAAATTATAATAGTATAATTTTTTTGAAATGTTGAAAACTCACAGTTAGCAGCAGCAATGAGAGTTGGATCGAATCGCAGGAGTCAATTTATTTAACAACACAAACAAAATAAACAGGAGTACATGATAAATGCAGGAGTAACACAACCAACTTCACATAAATGAGAACGGACCAATCACAACTCAAACGAAGGGCTATATTGGCTGCGTTCCACTCCACTTTTAGACACGCACTTGCAAACTTCCCTAAAAACGTCCCCTCAGGGGAATCCCTGCCGCCATTTTGAAGTGCGTTCCACTTCGTGAAGTGGACGAGGGAAGTTTATATGGACGGAGGGAGTCTACTTCATATGTACACTTCAAGCAGCTTCATATACCACAATGCAACATGATTGTGACGTCACGCATATCGTGTTTAATTTACCCCAACGCAAACTCCATGATATATTAATTATTTAGTAAAATATTTAAAACCACCCAAACACTCCTATATACATAAAGAAAGCTGCATTAAATGCTGCATTTCGTAAGATAAAAAAATAAATAATAAATCAACTCCATGGTGGATTCCAAGTGATCAAGGGCTTAGGATGTTCCAATTCAGCATTGCACAGGTTCCGCCAGTAGTGGGCACTCATGCAACGTAAGCAATGACGCATATCCGAGTGAACGAGACGGAGGGAAGTTAGCGAGTGTAGGGCATAATATAAACAAACTGGAACAGTCTTTATATACACTGAGTAACTACAGATCTAAACAAGGAGCAGATGAAACAAATCAGTCAAACAATGAGTTACCGTGACAACAAATGAGAACATTCTAGAAACCATGGAAACAAAAAGGAAATGCAGGAAACAAAGATCTACAAACTAAAAATCCTGGTTGTGCTGGTCAATTTTTTTTTTTTTGTATTTTCAAGGTTCTCTTTTTATTTTATTTTTATTTTTTTACATAATAATTTTACATAATTGGTTTATTGTTCTTGAAAAGGTAGTTATCAGTGTAAAAGGTTGGCTGATTATTAAAATTCTATGACAAAAAGGTTAAAATAACTGACATTTCTGGAATGTTTTGTTTTTAAGGTTTCATATATTATCTAATTTGAGTGTTTCCATGGCTACTAGGAATTCAAAATGATGTCATACTCATTGAAGAGAGGCTGATCAGATTTATAATAATCCACTCTACATTTTTAATATTTATCTTATGCCCCTAGATGCTGATAATGTCAAAATGGTTAAACATCGGCTGACGCATCACTAGTCTAGCTTTCCCTTTTGGCAGTCAGTCCTGTATCTCCACATATGTGCTTGTGCATCATTTAGTGGAACCACAGATGTTGCAGAAGACTCTAGTATTTCACTAATTATGGTCTATCTCCATGACAACACCGTTTCTATACAGGGATTTGGCCATGTCAGAGGCTATTACGCACACATTTACTGAAACAGACACACTGGTTATGTAACCCCCTCGGTCGGTGGTCTTCTTTAGGGTTATTTCTGAAGACAATGTGCTGTGCCCTGAAGTGACAGTGAAGGTGGCCACAGCAGACCTCTCGGGCACTGATCCAGATTTGTAGTAAAAGTTCATATCTGTGTGATACATGTGCCAGGCTGATAAATAACATCGGTGTGTGCCCACAATCGATAAGATGATCCCTGGCACGGTGCTGAGGTGCTCACGAGCCCCCTGCATGCTGTCGCTGTGATGCTGTCTGCAGGGGACGGCATCTGACCTTCACAGTTTGAACTCCACTGAGGCTGCACCGTTCGCTCTGCTCATGAGGATAGGACCAGCGTCATATTCCTGTCGATTTCATCAGCCAGGAGACTGCACTGAGAGACGCTTCATGTTGGGTGGCAGAGACTTTCCCAGAGTTATCCACTGGGGCTGATGGGTAGACCTGTCTCGGGTGTCTCTGACGGAGGTGTTTTTGTT
Source organism: Gobiocypris rarus (assembly GCA_023029165.1). Lineage (NCBI taxonomy): Eukaryota > Metazoa > Chordata > Actinopteri > Cypriniformes > Gobionidae > Gobiocypris > Gobiocypris rarus. The sequence continues at coordinate 41,353,273 of CM040911.1, forward strand.
GTTGATGATTGGCAGTCTAGATGGGTTGTAATTTATGTGTTGCCATTTGGGGTTTGTGACTGATTTTCACCAGGGGATGTTTAGTCGTGATCAGCGCACCTGCTGGAGTGATGTGTGTGTGTGTGTGTGTGTGTGTGTGTGTGTGTGTGTGTGTGTGTGTGTGTGTGTGTGTGTGTGTGTGTGTGTGTGTGTGTGTGTGTGTGTGTGTGTGTGTGTGTGTGTGTGTGTGTGTGTGTGTGTGTGTGTGTGTGTGTGTGTGTGTGTGTGTGTGTGTGTGTGTGTGTGTGTGTGTGTGTGTGTGTGTGTGTGTGTGTGTGTGTGTGTGTGTGTGTGTGTGTGTGTGTGTGTGTGTGTGTGTGTGTGTGTGTGTGTGTGTGTGCTTGGAAGCTTGATGGGGTTCTCCGATGGCCTGCTGTTATCACTTCACTGATTGGACAATGACACTTCTCTATCTATATATCTATCTATCTAATCATCAACATTAGTTTAATTTCTTTACTATTGAGAATTTCTTTGACTTTCCATTTACTCTAATGATGCTTTATATATTCAAAATTTGAATATGCAATTCTATTTCCTGTTCATCAATAAATAGATTTTTAATTTAAAAGCCGTTCTAAATTCAATTCTGATGGAGCACTGGCACTGACATTGTTCTACATACATTCTCTTGCATATAATTACAAAAATTATACTACTTTCTAATAAAATAATTGTATTATTTTAAAGTACACAGTCTCTTACTTTTTTTGTCTTGTACCGCAATCTTATTTTCTTTGTATGTATTGTTTGGATTCATTTCAGAGTTAGTTGGTTTGGTTAATGAAACAAACAAACAGTTTGAAGGAAGAAGGAGGCGGTAACCGGCGAATGTTCAAACAAGCACCAAGTGAAAGTAACGCAGGCAGCCCCTCACGGACGGCTGCCGCACACATAATAAAACATAAACAAAACATGATGTAAAAGTCCAGTCCTGGGGCCTATACCATGAAGCCAGTTTAGCTAGCTAGCCAGATATTTTTAAGCTTAGTTTGTACCAATCCTGGGTTTTAAGTACCATTAAAGTGGTTTGGCTTTTATCAGTGTTCATCTCCATAGTAACTTACGCTCCGGAGCTAACCTGCTCCGGAGCAGGTTATGTACGGGATAAGAGGTCGCAAACTGAATTTGAACCAATCAGCTGTGAGCAAAGTGACTCATCTCTGATGCAATAAAGCCACTCCCCCTGTTTCTCTTGCTCCAAATTAAAGGTCACTACATGATAATAAATATATATCATATTGTCTAATGATGATTACTTAATATAATAATTGTACAATTATAAATTACAAAGTAAAATATGTTCAAATAGAAATCAGTTATTTTACATTTGAATAATATTTCACAATATTAAAGTTTTTATATATATATATATATATATATATATATATATACATATAAACATATAAACATATATATATAACATAAATGCAGGTGAGCACAAGAGACTGCTTTAAAAAAAAAGATATATATAAACTACTTTCACAACTATTTTCTTTAATTATCCTCTTACATAGAAAATGTTCTTCTTTGTAAATGCTTTTAAATTCTTTATATATACTTCAATGTCTTTATCTTCAGAAAAAGAGTTTTGAATCACGTTAGCTCTCTCGCGAGAAATGAGTCACACTTTGCGTCGAAAGGCATGTGATTGGCTGCTCACTGCAGATGTCACACTTTCACGTGCACGCGCTCCACAAACTCAGGATCAAAGCCTGAGTTGACAGAGAAAGTTGATGATCAGCATCATGGGACCAACAAAGGCTGAATTGATTGGTTTGGTTTTGTCAACTCAAAACTAAACCGGCCTCACGCCACGTTCTCTCGCGGCCCCTCGGCCTCTGCTGCTTGCCACACAAACAAACAAACAAACAAACAAACATAGAAACACATTGCAATCCTCATTACATACCTATTTGCAAACAATCCGGTTTTCAAATAATCTGGTTTAATCCAATCTTTACCAACATTGTGTACCAACAAATTATGTTCCATGGTCTTCTCTAAACCCTCTTATAATCCCACAATCCCTAGCTGTCAGACCGACATGGCTCCTGATGCTCCTCAGCATTCCCTATAACATGTTAACCTATGGCAGTATCTGCTGTCGTTCTTGTTCTCTGTCTCCGTGCTGAGGCCGGACTAGTTGATGTTGTTTCCCTTAATTAGAACCAAGTGTAAGAGAGGTAATGCGTAGGAGTGACTCCCCAGTGGGAGTCTGGGAGACATGCTTATTTGGGATTGAGAAGATTTAGCGCATGTCTATTTCCTGTGGAGCGTGGAAACTGAAGTGCACAAAATTCTCCTTGTCTTGTGATTTAAGGAATGTAAAGGATAGAAATGAAAAGGGAAAGGGTGTTAAGATCAGACTTGTGAAGCACTAATTAATTAACCCTGTTAATTTTTTTCCTCGTTCCATCATTATATTTGATAGGGATGCTCTGAAATCTTGGCCTAAAAGGCTTTAGATTTAATTTTGGGGGCATATAGATATATTTCCTCTTCAAAGACTGATGGCTCTGTGAATAGTCTTCGTAGGATAGACACCTTTAGAATAGATGTTTTGAAAATTTGAAAGTCAATGTGGGCCCCAATCATTAGACACATCATTCTTTCCATGGTATCTATGAAATGCTGTTCTGAATAAAAAATTGAGGAAAAGGGGGCTCTGGAGGATGGATGTGAGCTTGTCATGACTGAAGCAACCACAGCAATGTCACTGAATAATGTAGTTAAAGGAAGTAGAAAGTATGCTTAACTCTATAATGGAGAGATTCCAATCCAGGAGTACATTGCTGTTCATATTATGATGCTTGCACTCGTTAAAGTTATGTTCATTTAATTTGATATATGATGTACACTCACCTAAAGGATTATTAGGAACACCTGTTCAATTTCTCATTAATTATCTAATCAACCAATCACATGGCAGTTGCTTCAATGCAATTAGGGGTGTATTTCACAATCTGCTCAGTTACTGGGATTTTCACGCACAACCATTTCTAGGGTTTACAAAGAATGGTGTGAAAAGGGAAAAACATCCAGTATGCGGCAGTCCTGTGGACGAAAATGCCTTGTTGATGCTAGAGGTCAGAGGAAAATGGGCCGCCTGATTCAAGCTGATAGAAGAGCAACTTTGACTGAAATAACCACTCATTACAACCGAGGTATGCAGCAAAGCATTTGTGAAGCCACAACACGCACAACCTTGAGGCGGATGGGCTACAACAGCAGAAGACCCCACCGGGTACCGCTCATCTACACTACAAATAGGAAAAAGAGGCAAAAATTTGCCCAAGCTCACCAAAATTGGACAGTTGAAGACTGAAAAAATGTTGCCTGGTCTGATGAGTCTCAATTTCTGTTGATAAATTCAGATGGTAGAGTCATAATTTGGCGTAAACAGAGAATGAGAACATGGATCCATCATGCCTTGTTACCACTGTGCAGGCTGGTGGTGGTGTAATGGTGTGGGGGATGTTTTCTTGGCACACTTTAGGCCCCTTAGTGCCAAATGGGCATCGTGTAAATGCCACGGCCTACCTGAGCATTGTTTCTGACCATGTCCATCCCTTTATGACCACCATGTACCCATCCACTGATGGCTACTTCCAGCAGGATAATGCACCATGTCACAAAGCTAGAATCATTTCAAATTGGTTCCTTGAACATGACAATGAGTTCACTGTACTAAAATGGCCCCCACAGTCACCAGATCTCAACCCAATAGACCATCTTTGGGATGTGGTGGAACGGGAGCTTCGTGCCCTGGATGTGCATCCCACAAATCTCCATCAACTGCAAGATGCTATCCTATCAATATGGGCCAACATTTCTAAAGAATGCTTTCAGCACCTTGTTGAATCAATGCCACGTAGAATTAAGGCAGTTCTGAAGGCGAAAGGGGGTCAAACACAGTAGTAGTATGGTGTGTTCCTAATAATTCTTTAGGTGAGTGTAGTTAAAACACTTACATAACACACACACACACAAAATATGTGTACGGCACCTGTTAGTGGGTGGGATATATTAGGCAGCAAGTGAACATTGTTCTTAAAGATGATGTAGGAAAAATGGTCAAGCGTATGGATTTGAGTGAGTTTGACAAGGGCCAAATTGTGATGGCTAGACGACTGGGCCAGAGAATCTCCAAAACTGCAGCTCTTGTGGGGTGTTCCCGGTCTGCAGTGGTCAGTATCAAAAGTGCTCCAAGGAAGGAACAGTGGTGAACCGGCGTCAGGGTCATGGGCGGCCAAGGCTCATTGATGCACGTGAGGAGCGAAGGCTGGCCAGTGTGGTACAATCAAACAGACGAGCTACTGTAGCTCAAATTGAAACAAAGCAAAAAATGGTTTGAGGAGCACAGCATTGAGTTTGAGGTGTTGACTTTGCCTCCAAATTCCCCAGATCTCAATCCAATCGAGTGAATTAAAGGAACACATTAATTGTATCGTTAAATTTGCTCTCCAAATGCAGTCCCTTTTAAAGAAAGCTGGGAAATACAGGTCCACTGCCCAGTCAACAAAAATCATTCATGTATTCCCTACATAAAATAATGAAGTAAAAGTCAGTTTTAAATATATTAGGTCGACTGAACACAATGAAATTAAGTTGACAAAATGTCTAATTTTAAATAAGGCAAACATCACTGAATTAAGTTTTTTAGTGTACATTTAACAAACAAACCATGGGCGCAAAACAGTAAAAAAAAAAAAATATATATATATATATATAAGACTGAAAATTCACAAACTACTCTCATAACCTTAACTAGCTAGATAACATTACATTGATGACATATTTAACCAGGCCAAAACGTTCTCCCATCATTACTGGTTTTAAAGTTATTAAAAGGTGTTGTTTCAAAAATACCAAAAACAAATTCTATTGCATGTGTTTGTTTAATAATAGTCACTAAGAACACATGCTCTGTCTCTGACAGCGATATCAGGGAATGTTCTCTCTATGAGTCTCAGTGGGTGTTTCTGTCAAGTGAATGCAGCATTGTCATGTTTTCCTGTCTCTGGAACAGGTGTTTGGCAACCGCTCGGCTCTTCTCTTTACAGTGTCAGCAGCTGTGGTTGAGCGCTGAGCATCCCTCGGCTGATTGAAGCTTCTCTGTTTCGTAGGTGCTTTAACAAATAAAGCATTGAAGTAAACTCCCTCTTTCACACAGTGGATGGAGGGCGGTGCACGCAGATTGATTTCTATTCAACCTGCCCATCTTAGTCCAGAGAGATTAGATAAAACTCAAGCTTGCCATCACCGCTGTGTGTCTCAGAGACGAGATTGCAGCTCTGATGGACCGTTAGAGTGAATCAATATTTAATCACAGGTGTGAGAGAATGACCTGCAAGGCCATGGGAAATTGAGGCACATTTGAACATGACTTGTCTAACTTATACATCTTTAGTTAGTCCTTGAATAAATACATTAGTGACAATGATCATCTGATGTTGTTCATACAGATGTTAAAAATGTAATTTTTATTGATGTAAAATAATTAGTGTCAAATAAAATAAATCTTATTTTACGTAATACCAATTATTTGTATAATTTTATTATCTTATTTTATATTTTATATTTTTTCCCTTTTTTATTTTAAATTTTAGATTTTTATGAAGCCCCCAAGGGGATATGATGGTGGGAAAAAAATATGAGATGGGAGGAAAAATAATGCCAATAAAAAAAGTCAATGCTTTTGGGAATGTTTACCCAAGAAACTTTGCGTTTGCTTGCAAAACCTTTTCCCTTAAGGGATTCCGTAGATTTTCATTTATTTTATTTTTAAAATATTTCCTCAGACTTTTGGATTCCTCTGTCGATGTGTATGTCAATCTATCCTGTTTTCATACAAAGACTGAGATGAATCCAGCCATGTGAGGTTTGTTTGGCTGAGAGTCACTGGTTTGGATGGATGAGACACAGAGCTGTTATTAGGATCATGAAAGCAGGAGTCACAGGTGTCCTGAGAGCAGGAATGGAGTGAATATATCATAAACTGAAAGAGGTGTATGTGTGCGTGCGTGTGTGTGTGTGTGTGTGTGTGTGTGTGTGTGAGAGATGTTTAAATATACTGCCATTTTGCAAGCCTTCTAGGTGACAGACTTCTTGTGTTCACACTTGGCTCCTTTCACAAAAAACTATGGATGGCTCTATTAATAGAGATATCTAACTGTTTAAACGCAGCACATTCTCACCTCATATAAATAGCATGGCAAATCCTTTCCTTTTTTTCTTTTGAAAGCAACATCTGTAGAGCACAATAGTTTGTCATCATGAAGGAAGACTCCATTACCTTCTGCTCGTTTAGTCTCTCCCATGGATTCTTCCTCATCTTACTTGATGAAGTTTTTCCTTTTTCCGTCCATTCAGCCTAACAGCCTAATTATGAAAACTTAGTTATACTCACCTTCATGTAATTCCAGACCCGTATGACCTTTTCTTCTGTGGAACATGAAAGATGTTTTGAGGCTTTTTTTTTGTTGCTACGTAAGATGGTTTCCAGAGTCAATGGAAACCATAAGTGTTTAAATACCACCGTTTAGAACAACATGAGGGTAAAATTATCAGAGCCATACATGAGCTTTGAATGAGAAACATTTACAATGTTGACAGAACAATTTTCCTCTGGAGAAAATTCAGGTCAGTCAATTGAAAGTGTGACTTTTAATGACAGTTTCGGCTCAGACAAGAAAACATTGGACCCTTTTGAATTCTGCACAGAATGCTATTTTAAATCGATATGGTGGAGATTAGGTGGAGAAACGGTTAGAGATTAGGAGGAAACTACGACTTTGCCAAGCTCAACGGCTCTGGCCGAGCTGTGATATAAACAAAACTCTATTGGCTGTTCAAAATGTCCCGCCTTGTCTTCCTGTTTCAATGGAAATTACATCAACGCATTGAATAAAGGTGCGTTCACACCATATTGTAATTATACAGTTGTAACTACGATTTCAACTTATAAAAATAGTTTCCTGTCTGAGAGATCCTTCTTGTACCACCTGACCGTTGATAGTGGTGCCATAGAAATGCACAGTCTGAGTATGTGAACAGTTTCGAATATAACGTCACGTGCTGTCATCTTGAGACTATGGTAATTACGTCATGGCAGCCCAATGCTATGCGTATCAAGGCACTTCAGTGGGCATTGGTATTCAGACGTCTGGACAATCGGAGCATGCTCTTTTCCGTAAGGCCAGCGTTTGAGGACCGAGTCGGAGTCCAGACTGAGGGACAAAGATCAGGCTGATTAATAAGTGCAGCACTGCCAGAGAGCAATGAGTCACTGAGCCTCTGCCTTTTTCTTCCTGCCCCTTTATTCTACTCTATTAATCTTATCTTTTGGGTCTGTAGTTTCTCTCACGCTCTCGCCCCTCTCATTTCCTCGTTCTTCATCACTTTAACTCTGGCTTTCTTCTGGCCTGCCTTTCTATGCCCCTCATTTTCAGTCCTTGTCTAATCTTTTTTCTTTTCCTTATGGTCCTCCCTTGCCTCCTACGCTCTGTGCAGTTGCCGAGTACCTCTGTAATGCAGTTCATTACTGTGACTCACAGCTTGACTGCACAGTCACAGGTGTGTTCCCCTACGGACGGCAGCGATCACATCCAGCCCCCCACCTCTTCCAGAGATGATAGTAGCTCTGATTACAGCCATCGATCAACGTGTATAGTCAGTTGTGAGCGCGTTCACGTGTGTGATGTCATAGCGTCTCAAAAGCTGACCTCAATACTTGTGATGTGCATCAATACTATGGCTAATAGATGATCTGCTGTCAACCTGGTCAGTGTGAGCTTGATAAAAGCTTGTGGCTATTGTGCCACCATAGCCTAGTTAGATGTTCTTCTCTAACTGCTCAAATAAGGCAAGACACCATGAATAAGGTAAAAATGTTAACTGATAGATAGGGGTGGGGCGATATACCAGTAGACACGTTCAACCGGTAGAGATTTTGGACTATCACCTCTATCGCGGTAATGGTCATGTGACGTTGTTGTGCGGTCACAAAAGCTGGTCGTTTGTTGTTGTGCGGTGCGGTCACGAAAGCTGATCGTTTGTATATGTTTTTAAGCATTGCGGTTTAAAAACAGGTGATCTTAAACCACTGAAGTGCAATAAGCAGCAAAAGACAACTCATTTCAGTATGTGTGTGCTCTGAGAGTCAGTTTCTCAGTGCTGTCTGAGGGACGAGCGACATGAAGCCGCTGCTCAAAGGGCACGTGAGAACTCAACTGAGTGCTTTTTGCCAGCTAATTGACCTTGAATGGTTAAATACACATACCCATGTGTCAAAGTGGTATGTATTTACAAGTAAACACCAATTTTTGTCTTAAGTGAACTAAACTGTTGAGAAACCGCACGAGTATACTGCTGGATTTACGCGGAGTCCACGCTTGATGGAGGGCGTGTCTGAAGCGACGGTCATAGTGACAACAGCCAATCACATTACTTTCCGGTGTTGCATGAACGCAATTGGCTAGCGTCTGTGCTAGGGTATTTGCGTAAGGCGATCTGATTGGCTGACACCTGCTTTGGCGTTTAAAAAATTGAACATTTCTCGACTTCTGCCGTGAGGAACGCCAGTGATGTGATGCAACGGGACTCACAATTCATTTCGGCAACGCATGACGCGACCCATTCAAAGCAAATGAGAAGCGTTAACATGTGAGTGCACCGTAATGGATCCGTGCAGTCTTAAAGTGACAGCATCCAAATTTACCTGCTGTTGTTATTAATGCTAATTACAAAAAAAGGAGAAAATCTCTCACTGCTCTTGACTAAATCACTTTAGAAATGAACCTGAAGTGTTGGTGTATGGAAGTGCTCCTGAAGTTGAGATATCTTTCTCAGTGCATGAGAAAAAGAAAACACTTTTTGAGAAAAAAAAACCAAAAACAACTGATATGTATTGTAATTGAAATCTATAGTTGGTTGTATTCCTAAGTCACTTTGGATTTGCATCTGCTAAATAAACAAATGTAAATTTAGTCAAATAAACACTTACAGTAATTGTGTATTTTAATTCTACCGTATCTGAAAGAAAGCATGTCAGAAAGGCTAAATAGACCAAGCTCTTAAAATTGACCAGTGCATGAATAAACAGTTTTGCACGTAGTGTCTTGCCATAAGCAGAGCAATGTTTAGATAGCACCGCAAAGACAAATTAAAAATTTGTCTCAAAGGAAATGAATCTATAGATGGCTTACATACAGTTGTATAAACTTGAATATAAGTATTTAAAAAAATAACATAGCTTGGCCATTAATGCTCCATTTAAGAATAGCAACAATGTAAAAATGCAGCAAATGATTTATAGAGGTAATATGTCTAATCTATTGCTTATTAAACCCCCATGTGGTCTGTCAGATGCGCTTGTCAATGCTTATTGACTGGAGGTTGTTAGAATCAGATAAACCTTTTTAATGTCTCTGATGGGATACTGATCTCCCAAATGCATTGTTTCAAAGCTTTCTTCAGTTAAATGCACAAAGCATCTTACCTGTATGAGATAGTAAAAGTGTGTCATTTCCCCAGTGAGCAACTGAATAGAGAATGAATAGACAAAATAAGTACGAGTTGTAATTATTATGTTTGCCTAAAATGGTTGTGCGCATTTAAACGTGTGCTTCGAGCATGAGACCAGGGTATCTTGTGGGTGTATGGATGCATACAGAACGTCGTGCAAACGAGCAGGCACAGAGAGATTATGTAAATTCTTCTTCATGAGCGTCGGCTCGTTTCTCAAATGCACAGCGCTTTGTCTTCACATTTGTTGCTCACTGGAAGATGGATCCAAGAAACACAGGAAGTGCCATTTCTTATAGTGCCTCTCAGGGTATTACTGTTCAAATCAGAGCTGCTTTTGGGAGAGGACAGTTATCAGGCTGGGTTCTCAAGGGGGAAGCACTTAACAGCCACTTAGATGATTCATTTTATTGTATGCTGTGAAATTAGAGGTGTAGATTAGCAACATATTTGCAGCTTGTGATCAAATCTCTTTCTGTATTGGTGCACATACCATTGAAAATCTCATTGAAAGCCAGTGCCATAGTAGTTGACTCGAACTGTATGCAGTGAGTGGCCCTGCTGTTTAGCTTCTTTTGGGAGGCTCCTAGAAGTAGTCCAATGCAATCTCTGACTTTGTCTGCATGCATTTTCCCTTTATGAATGTGCATTTTAGCTATCTTAATGTATCAAACAGGCTCGTAAAGGGAAAACTTGAAGCTGAGAATGCTTAAGCCGCTGCCCCCGGTGGCACAAGCCAAGCAATAAAAGTGCCATTACCGCCATAAACATCTGATTGCTTCCACAAATGCAGTCGATTATGTTGCAGCGAAAGGACCTCAATTCTGTAGAGATATTGATAGCATCAATCACACAGCGAGTCAATAGGTAGACTTTACTCAGCTGTCACGGCTGATGCAAATCTCATAACTGGCCTTTCATTGCGATCATGTAAAAAATTATTTTGATTTCCTTTGCCGAACAAGTCTCCTCATGTGTCTTGATTTATGTTGTTCTTGGCCTGTGAGCACTTGGCTACTTGTCAAGAAAGATGGATGAACGCATTAGTCGTGCTTTTGCGGCAATATGAACATCCTCTCCATCCTTCATCGGTGAGATTAGGGGGCCGGGGAACTGTTGCCGTTGTTTATTTGTTTTTGAAGTGAGCCCACGGCGCTTGAGGCGCTTGAATCCCAGGCGCGTAACAGGTAGTTTGCTCTGACTTTGCCTTACTGAAATATTTAGCTGTGCTCCAGGGTCCAGCGGTAAATCTCTTTCCCAGTTGCAATTGCGCTCCCGTCATGGCTGTTTACCTCACAAAAGGAGAACGAGAATGAGACTGAACACAATTACTTCTGCAATAAGATTTTCCCTTGCATCATGCGAGTTCATCGATAGCAAAGCCCACTGGGAAAAAAATGGAATTAAAAACATGACTTGTGAGAACAAATGGCTGTTATTAAAGGAATTCATGAAGCAGTTGGAAATAATAATATGCTAATTACATAAGTTTATTCAGTGTTTTGTTTGATCTCTTATGTTCCTGCAGGCTCCATTGAGGCTTGCTTAAGTCACCTGCTGAAGCGACGAGCGGCCGGATTCCTCCGCAGCGATAAGATCGCCGCCCTCTTCACCAAGATCGGCAAGGTGAACACCACGGCGAGTGAGATCTGTCGCAAGGTTCAAGAACAGCTACAGCAGCAGGCCGAAATCACCAGGTCTGACTTCTGATTGTGTGCAAACTATGCACATTCTAATTTAATTTATTTTAAATCTTTTAATTGAATAAACTCCGCCTCTGAAACAACTTTCTTTTTATCTGATATCACCTAGGCCATGTAGCTATTGGGCTAATCATAGTGTGCACTATCCCTTAAGCCTTTGTTTTTAGGCGTACGCTAGCATATGCATGCAGTCCAACCAAAGACTTTAAAAAAAAAAAATGGACAATGCACCTTCACTTTCTTCCGTTGACGTAAGTGAAGCTCCAATCTAATCCCGAAGTTCGAAAAATGTCTGTTAGTGCCTCAGTGACTGCATCGCTCAGAGAAGCTGTCAATCATAACGTCACACCCCCGTTTATATAGCATCAAATAACTAACTAAAACCAAACTTATCTAAAGAACAAACTCTTGAACTAACATCAGCGTGATCACATTTTTTCCTAAAATGACAGAAACTATCCTTGGGTAAAACATATTTGAAGTGTAATTGTTTAGTTTGTCTTAAAAAAAGTTTGTCTATGTCCCATTAAATTGCATGGAGAGGGCGGGCTCTATGACCTTTACTGCTTCCAGTCACCAGGCTTCAGTTTTCAGGACTCATGTGGCACACTAGAGTCAATCACGTAGCCTTTCAAAGTATACTCCATTTGATAGCGTGCACAAATGCAGGCGGTTGACACTTGAGCTCTAGAAAGTTTTATCTTTGTTCGGTGCTATTTTATGACAAAAGTTGTGGCTCTCTCATAACCTCCTCACACAAGCGCTTGTCAATGAGGACATCTGTTGTTGTTGTCTCTTGTAGTTTGTTGTTGTTACTTTAGTTTCCTTTTCTACTGTGAACAACGGCCTGGGCAGGGTTGCCACCTTGTGGAACAGCTAATTAGTGCAAAACAAATTCAATGCGCGTTACAAAAATCAAGTGGACGCGGACTCTCATTTACGCTTGTCGCATCCCTGTTTTTATAACTCCAGACCCCACCCATGGGTCCTGCCTCTAAGTTTGGGAACCACTGTCATAGCCAATTGTTACATCAAGCGTAGTGTTAGTTCTGGCAGGTAAAGCTAGCTTTAGCTCACTCTCAGCTGATCCACGTCTACCTATAGGAAACGACAGCGTCCCTGTATAAGGTCCATTCAGTATTATCAGCAGCTTTGTCACGTTGTTCAGGAGCTAATTAAACAGTGAATTTGGCGGGCAAAACCGCATAGGAATTGTGAAATCAAGATTTTAGTAAGAGAGACTCATTCCCCACCCGGATTTCATGTTTATGAACTTGAACGCGAATTCTGCATATTGATTATAAGCTGCTTGATTGTCAATCACTGTGTATTGACATGGACCCTTTTCCCGCCATTTTGCGGAACTTATACTAAGCTGACTGCCTCAAGAACAACGTTTTATGATATCTACACCTGCACAAAGGAGAAGGAAATCATGGAGATCATGCATCCATGTCACAGCTGGCCATGTTTACCCTCCATTAATCTCTCAACGTCTTCACGAAGCTAAACTAAGTTTTACATCAGAACGGCATGTCATTATTGGCTGAGGCTGTTCAATATGTAGAAACCGGAAGCGCTGTACTGTGTTTACTACGTGAACAGCGTAGGACACTGACATGGACGAGAAGAAAATGTTGATTGATCGCACAAAACTATTCTCGTCGCTTCATAACATTTAAGGTTGAACCACTGTAGTAACATGGACTAGTTTAACGATGTGTCTTTACTACCTTTCTTGGCCTTGAAAGTGGTGATAACTTTGCTGTCTATAGCTAGTCTCTTAGTCTCTCTTTGCCCTCTTAGAGTCATGTGGGTTCTGATTGGCTGTCAGTGATTTTATCGTTCTGAAAGTGATTCAAACAATATAGTTTCTCTGTGTCATTATAGTTATAGCTGTGAACATTATAGTTATATAGTATATCGCTATTCTATAAAAATTAGAACGATTAAAATTATATTGATAGTTATTATCTTTAGTGTGAATGCATAACTGGAAAACTTGGTTTAGCGTAAAATCACTGTATTAGGCCGCCCCAACAAACAGCAATGTATTGTGTCTGCATTTTAAACTACAATACGTGAATCAGAAAAATGGCATACTTTACTTGCAGTTCATAATAATAAGTAGAATAAGAGACTGTTAAAAGTAGAGTAAGTATGCTAAAAGGCAAAGAAAGCCATAAACTAGAACTGATCATATTAGTGATATAAAAATTGCTTTGTGACTGATAAGCTTTTGAGACAATGAAAACAGGAAGCAGATCACATCTGGTGTGTGGAGAGGGATGATTTGCTGCTTTGACTAACTCTGCAGCACTCTAAATGAGGGATGGTTTTGGCGGATGCTCCGGGGCTTCGGTCAGCTTCTTATTTTCCAATTAACTCTCCATTAGCAGAGCCACATGGCCAGTGTGTCACTCAAGAGTGGACCGCTCTGGTCTAATAGCCACAATCTCCAGGTGATGTGGTCAGAGATGAGTTGCCACTACAGCAGCTACTCACAGACACACATTTAAAGCATTTTTGTGGAGTGCTGCTAGTCACGTGGTCTGCGGTGTTCCCTGCCTGTCCATTTTAACCCCCCCCTCCCCCACAGCGCACACTCGGTTACTCGTGTTGCCACAGCAACACCATGGTGTCACCATCGCTAGAGCAACAAGATGCTCGCTGGTTATTGAATACCCCTACCGCAGCGATTCAGGGCTCAATCTCAGGTCTAATAAAGCAACTGTGTGTCTTTAATTTCTCATATTGCACTCTAAACACATTTGTACTTCAGTGGTTCCCATCCTGGTGCGGCATGACCCCGGGGCTTATCGTGGCGAGGCTGAGGGATAGTGTACAATCAGCAGATTGTTATATAAAAGAAGAAGAAGACTCCACTGAGAGTTGATCCTGCTTATTATGTGGCTACTTGCCACATAATTAAATAATTGAACACAAAATATTAATTTGTCATATTTTATTAGCTCAAGATGACTCGTAATACCCGCTTAGGAGGTCTGTTATCAGTTGTGGTGGTGGAATAACAGACTGCTACATGGCGTTACAGAAGAATCAGAATGGATTATTGCAGGGAGCCGTGTAAAAATATAAAAGAATGATACATGGACTGCCAGTTTTACAAGTTTGTGAAAGGACTGCCAGTGCTAGGTAAACTAAAAGCAGAAGATGAATTACTTTAAACGTCACAACTATCAAAATAACGCGTCTAGATATTATGCGAGCGGCGTGACACGACAAGAGCAAATATAACCCATTATAATCAATGATGCTGTCTACACTGGATCTGGCGCGACATGACAAATTCCCCGTTATACCATATTGTTTCCGAATATAAGAAATGGTTTTCCCCCTAGAAATACATTTGAAAAAACGGGTTTGTCTTATATTCAGGGTCTAGACTTTAACATGTCAATAATATACCCATAGCAAACGGTGGTGTCAAATACGCGTATAATGTGTATGCCAAGAACTACGGTGTGTCAGAGTGTAATGTTAGAAGACCACAAGCTTAAAAAGACTTAAAAACGCCAAAGAAAAGCTTACTATGTAAAAACTGCGTGACTGTCATGTTTGCGTGCCTCGCTGACAAGACCAGACGTCCCCCGTAGTGTTTATTTTTATATGTGATCATTTGTACATTTTACCAGTATTTACCATACTTTCAATACAAACATTTAAATATATATATATCATTTTCATACTGAATATTTTTCATATATATATGATCTAAATAATGCAATTTATTCCTGTGATCAAAACTGAATTTTCAGCATCATTACTCCAGTCTTCAGTGTCTCGTGATCCTTCAGAAATATTATTGGTGCTAAATTATTTATAATGAGCACAAGAAGATATATTCTATAAAATAGTTGTTTAGTTGCTCATCCCTATTAAATAGATGGATATGAAGTTAATTTTATTATATAATGTAAATTAGCTTAAAGGTAATCTGCCAGGCAAAAAGACAAACACTGTAACAATATTACAAGAATTACATTTATGTATTATTGTTAATTTTCAATTCAGGTTATTTTTTCTATGGATTCCTTAGCTTACACATACAGATCTGCAGTGTTGGGAGAAACGCATTACAAGTAACAGGAGTTACGTAATCAGATTACTTTTGTTCAAGTAACTAGTAAAGTGACGCATTACTTGTAAATTTATTTTTAAAAAATCTGAGTTACTTTTTCAAATAAGTTACGCAAGTTACTTTGTTTTGCCATTCATTGACTGACATCTCTCCTGTCCTCATGTTGAGAGCAATCAGGAGTAAGTGCAGAGGCGTTGTGTGCGCTGAGTACACATGATGTGAGCATGCATTTACTCTCACTTGCACAAAAACAGATTCAGTATTGCGGCCTTATTTATATTCGTAAACCTGCAATAATTAAATATGGCATACACAAATATACTTTATGTATTTAATCTCACTTTATTAACCAATGTCTTTGCTGCTGACATTTGATGGTACAATTCAACCAGCGTAACCTGTTCCTTACCATAAAAAAGTAAATAAGTAACAAAATGTTTTATTTTTATTTATAGAGTAGTTTATTTATGGAGTAATGCAATACCTTAAAAAATAAACTTTCCCCAATAATGCAGATCTGTGTCTCTTACAAGTTTGTTGTTTTTATTTTCTTGCTTTGATAAGTGGAGACTCCTGAACTTGTAGTTTGGTATGAAAAAAGAGACACAGGTTAAATATACAGTTTAGCTGACGTTATACAAAAGTATGTGCAATATATTAATGGCCTCTGACGCTGCTTTGGATGCTCTGCATGATTGCTTTTGGAGCAGAAATGCACAGGTTTCATCTCAGGTGCATGGATTTATTTGCTTGTTTATACTGGATGTCCACCGCTGTGGCCAACACTCACACATACAGTGTAAGTGGTAGGCCATTATGGGATCAATGCTTATGTAAATCAGAAAATGAGGACGCTGTGGCATAGACAGCAGACTCATCCATCTCTGGTGAGCCTGTAGCTGTGGTGTAGTGTGATGTCCGGGCTGGAGGGAGATTGATGGCTGCGGGGTGTTATTGGCTTACACCCCATGATGGACTCCTTCATCTGAGCTCTCAACATTACGGGAGTCCTCCCAGCTCTCCACAGACTCCTAACGGATCTCAGAAGGGCTTAGTCTTAAAGGAATATTATAATATTTCAACTGCTTTTCTCCATACAATGAAAATCAATGGGGTCCAAAACAGCAATGAAAAAAGACAAATACAGTAGAAGACAAAAATGTTTTCTTTGGTGTTCCAAAATAGTGCAGAAATATGCTGATCTCTACTAGGGTTTTCCCTCATTTTTCTCATTTTTTCCCCCCTAACCAGCTTCTATTCAATCTTAGCTTTTTGCTCTTACTTGACATTGCCCTAAAGCAAGATTTTTTTATTTCTTCTGTGATTTCTTTGTTTTCTCCGAGTGCAGCAACGGCTTTCTGTCACCCTAGAGCTGATGTTTGGCTCTCAGCGACTCGAACAGTGCTTACTGGAAATACTGTGATGTAATCTCAGCCAAAACATACAGTAGCATTCAAAAGTTTGGGGTTGATAAGATTTTTTTTTTTAAAGAGATTTCTTATGCTCACCCAAGCTGCGTTTATTTGTTCAAAAAACAGTAATATTGAGAAATATTATTACCATTTAGAGTAACTTTTTTTTCTATTGTAATATATTTTAAAATGTAATTTATACCTGTGACAGTAAAGCTGAATTTAAGCATCATTCCTCCAGTCTTTAGTGTCACATGATCCTTCAGAAATCAGTCTAATATGAGGATTTGCTGCTCAAGAAGCATTTCTCATTATTACTGTGTGTTGTTGAAAACAGTTGTGCTGCTTCATATTTTTTTCTTAGAAAATCTTACTGACGTCAACATTTTAACGTTCGCTTTCCCAAACGCATCTTCCGCCTGGCTTATGATGCCTTTATGAAGCGCAGCCCTATTCCAACAAGCGCTGAGCGACGCTGTGATTGAATGGTTCCATCTTGCATGTTCAGATGACCAGGAGAAATAGTTCCACCCTATGCAATTATTCGCTAAAATAGTTAATTTTTACATTTAAAAGCGTATTTTTTGCACTGGATTTTGTGCTAAATAAATAAAATTACTGGTTAAAAAACATACCTTAGGATCGCTATTTTTTTTATGTGAGGATCGATCCTTTCAATACAACATGAGTATCGATATTTCAGGATCAATTCGCCCACCTCCTATAGTGCACTTTTAGAAACCCTCCCCCTTCCCTAGCTCCACCTGTATAGATCTGCTAAGGGCGGATTCATGTATGCTATATTGTACAGCATATCAGATCTATTCCACCAAGACCAAAACACATTAACATTGTCATATAGTCATTATTACCATGCCAAACACCCAGAGAGTTGAAACGACAGAAAAATTACAGAAACACCTTTACTGTCACTTTTAGATCAATTTAATGCATCCTTGCTGAATAAAAGTATTAATTTCTTTAAAAAAAAGAAAATCTTACTGACCCCAACCTTTTGAACAGTTGTGTAATTACAGGGACTTTGGCCAAAAATGCATTTCAGGAATAAGAGGAATAGGTGTTGTTCATGGGTTGAGTGGTCTGCATGACGAGTTATGCAGACAATAACTCTAAATCTTAGATGTTACAATAACTTATATACAATAACTCTAATCTTAGATGTTCCGGCTCTCGTGTTACTCAGTCTTTTATCTGTGAGATTTTTTTTTTTTTAATACTCTGAGGTGAGTCTTTTGGGATGACACATGCTCTGTCCTTGTCATTGTGTAAATGTGTGTGTTGTCTTCATTGGCTGAATGGTCTGGCGGGTTCGAGTGGGCTTTGCAATTGCCGGTGGCTCTCCTGCACTGCTAGGTCATCCTTTTGAGATGCTGTATGGAGAAGTATATGGACACACAAACACTTAGAAACACTCACTGACAGACACAGTCATAATCCCTTTTGCGACTCTTTCTTAAGAGCAGACAATGTAAGGGATTTTTATAAGGTAATATTAGGATAAACAGAAGTCACAACAACACTTTTGAAAAACTGAAATGCACTTTGTCTTAAATTCATGTAATTTTTTGTCTAAGGAAAATTGCAAATTAGTGTAAATACAAAAAATGACGGTTCGGTACATTAGGAGGGAGACAACTAAACATAAAATTGCTTTTTTCTGTTTTACTAAACAGTGGGTTTACTGAACAAATTGTCTCTTTCTTTAAATAAATTCAATTGTAATTAAACTTTTCTTAAATATAAACAATCTATCTCTGCTAATGCTGTAAACTAGGTAGCCCTTACTTGCACATTACTATAATATTAAAGGTTACAATTCAGTAGCTATTTATTTTTAGATCTAATAATCAACAGTCACATACAAATTGTATGCAAATATGCAGTTTTTGCATTAACTTCTAATTATAAAATAAGTTTCTACTTCAATTCGTTGCTTACCCTTAAACATATACCTCATCTTTAGTAACCCGGGACGTCACTCACTACCCTCCTCCTCATTCATTTTGTATAGTTTGACATAAACCTTCTTAGTATTTCTCAATCAATTCATTATATCAATATAACAAGGTCATTTTTATTTATTTATTTTTATAAAAGATGCCTGGCTTCCCATTCTTTTTTTGTAAAAATTGTATAGGATCACTAATGACCCGAGAAGTAACAGTAAGTATATTTTTTTTCTGCACAACAAGATTTGAGTAAGTGCAATTCACCTTTATTCCACAAGGTGGCAATGTCTGATCCACAGTGAGGAAGTGACGTTTCACTCATAACGCAGAAAACAGAAGAATACGAAGAATCATCAGCAGAACTTGAAATGGCTCATTTTTACCGCAGAGCAAGTGGTTAAGTAAAATACATACTTATATAGTGCATATATTTAGCGAAAGAGTTAATTTCTCTAGCGAACTACCAAAACTGTTGACACTGAATGACTTAATATAATATGTGGCATGTCGTTTACAAGCTGGTTTATTGACGACTTTACGCGGTAGAAACACTGATTGAGCGATTAATCAACATGTAAGTTGCACCGTATCTTTCAACATACCTTCAGATGTTCATTCATGTTGATTTTGTAACAAGCATTAGCACTAGTGCTGTCATGCAACATTAAAGAGCGTCAAAATGCCATTTAATGTTTGAATTTTGTGATAAAATGTCAGAATTTGATAGATTAGACCTCGTTTCTTATTGAAAGTAATAAAAGACAGAGTTTATTGTGATTTAATGGTGGTTAAAAGTGGTTAATGGGCTACAACTCGTGTACCGAACCGAAAGACACATACCGAACATTCTCGTTACAAATACTTTACCGATACGTTACACCCCTTGTAAATACTGATGTTAAATTGTAAGAAAATGCGTGCTAAATAATTCTATTGTGTCATTTGGACACATCCGACTTGACTTTGTCTGTGCTTGTTTAGTGAGCAGTTTTGTCATATTCACTATTGATCTTGTGAGTGAACTTGTTTGTTATGGCTTGTCTCTCACAGGAGGACCCAGAGCACAGGACAGGAGGCCCTCAGGAGGCAGGCCTCCTCTGCCGGCCGAGCCCCTCAGCCACTCTCCGCACAGGCCATCAAGCACATATGGGTCCGCACGGCCCTCTTTGAGAAAGTCCTGGACAAAGTTGTGCAGTATATTGTGGATAACGCAAGGTAATAATTAGTAATCAGTACTTCCTGTATGTAAATTCTTGTGGTCTCAAATCTTATTATGCTTTGTTTTGTTGGATTAAATAGAAAAACGAATAATTTAAAAACTCTGCAATCTTTAGTCTCAAAATGAAACTGTGCGGCCTAACTATTCCTGCCATAGAAAGAAATGGTTTAAAATTAGTAAGAATAGTTTGCGGTTACGATTTCAGCAAGACTACAGAATATAAGAACAACAAGAATATTCTGTGGTCAGTGTCCTTTATATTATGGAGCCCCGCACATGAAATGCAGTAAATAAACATGTATATTTGGGCCATGAAGTAAGAATTACTAATATGTCAGCACTTTTACTAATCCGGTCCCTCGTTTGAAGTAAATCGTGCTCATGACATAAATATTTGTTCCCTTGTTTTACTAAAACGTGGCCACATTTAGTAAAATCTTATTGAGAGAACAAAATAGGACAATGTGGCCATGATTTACTAAAACGAGGGAACAAATGTCAAATTCTTAATACGTGGACATAAATTAAAAAATTATTATCAGCTTATCGATATAGTTTTAATATATGTGCATGCCAATTCTTTTTATTTCTTTATTATTCATAATATTATTTGTTAAGATTAAGGCTAAACATTTATTTTTTGTCCATAGTGATTGTTTGGACTGTCATATGGAGCTCATGAAATAATAATGAGTTATTTGTTCAGCCTTTGAAAGAGGTCACTGGTTATTGACATACACGTTGTGTGTGTTTGCTGTTGGTGTGTGTCTGTAGTAAGTATTATGAAAGGGAGGCCCTCATTCACGACTCTGTGTTTGGCCCTATACTGGCGGCACTGCTGGGTGAGTCCATCTGATGCATAAATCACATGCTATATTCTCATAATGCAGCTAATAGAGATTGATAATAGAGATCATTGAACTTGTTAAAGTGCCCTTATTAAAGTTTTTCAAATATTCCCTTTTATGTGTATATATATATTGCTGTATATATATTTTACTTTCATGTAAAATCTCGGCGTATAGTGCGGGTTTTGAATACACATACATTTTAAATACAATACATACATATTTCAAATACATAGGTTTGTGTTTTATATTGTGTAAGTTTCTGGTTAACCGGCTATCTCGCGTTATTACTGTCTTAATGAAATACTTCTGCTCATCAGCTGTGGGCCACTATTACCTAAACCTGTCTATTAATGCAGATTGTCTGTCGTTCTTACTACTTAGAGTAAAAATAAAGGATGGAGCTAGATTCGTTTTACAAACGCTTGTTACATCATTTGCGTTACTGCTTGGCTAACACATGCGCTGTTATTGAGACAGTTCCCGGATGAAAACCCGAAATAAATTAGAAATACACATGGGTTTGTTGATGGTGAATTACAGCTGCAACATCTCATAATGTACCTCAAAATGAGTAGCGTATCACTGAGAAACGCCCTTGCGATGGAGGTTTGGGTTGAATATCTAGTTCTTCCAATGTTTCTTCATCAGACTCGCGCTCAGATTGAAAGGGTAAAATTGACGCCATCGTTACTGTCTTTAGTGTGTACGATCACTGAGCTTTAGGAAGCCTCCGGAGATGAAGTTCAGTTATGGTAATGGACGTTTGTAAGCGGTAGGCCAATCACAACAGACTGGGCCATCTGGCCAATCAGAGCAGTGTAGCTCACAGAAAGGAGGGGTTTAGAGAGACTGATTCATCAGACGAGTCTGTATAATGTATATTAAAAGAAAATGAAAGTGTTTTTTGACCTTTGATGCATGTAAACCTGTTATAGGAGACAAAATTAGGAACCTTAAAGTAGCATAATAGGGGCACTTTAAATGAAGAGATATAACAAATCAAAGCATTCAAATGTTAGTATTTCATTATTGTATTATGATTCACTGTGTCATTTTTCCATCTATAGTTGGGCCTTGCGCTCTAGAGTACACTAAGCTCAAGACGTCAGATCATTTCTGGACGGACCCGTCGGCCAATGAGCTGGTCCAGAGGCATCGCATCCACGGAGCCCACAGGGGCCAGGAGGTGTCGCCGGGACGCAGGCCTACACTTGGGGTGAGAATATCATACATATGGGGTGATTGTTCAGTATGTTTTGTTTTAGTAGTTCAATATTAGAGTAAACTCATATTCATGGTACTTTCCTCAGATCCGAAAGCGTCAGTCCTCAGGAAGCATGTCTGAGGATAAGTTTGCTGCCTCGGCGAGAGAGTATGTCGAATCCCTGCACCAAAACTCACGCGTTCACTTGCTTTATGGAAAGAACAATGTACTCGTTCAACCGGTAAGATGGTCCACACACACACACGCAAATGCACGTACAGGAAAACTAGTTTGCATCTACATTTCTTTTGATTGTTGTAACAAAACGGATTGATTTGTAGATCAATGTATCTCATCTAATCAATACAGTTTAGCTCAAGGACTGCTGGTTATAGGAAGCGAGCAACAGTGGTGTACTGTAGATAGAAAAGATCATTGATCTACTGGTCAAAATTAGTTTTCCCTTGTGTAATGAATGGTCAGATGGACCCAGCTCCCTTTATCCCTGGCATTTTTAGCTCTGCTGACTTCCTAGCTGATAGTTGTGAACTGGAAAAGGCCGACTGGATTAGCCATTACACCACATTAGATTTGTCATCAAATGAGTCAGGCATGGACTTGATGTGTGCATGGGTGTCTGTGAGATTTGCAACAGTGACTGATGTAACTGGGCACCGAGAGTGCTGGGTCTGGCAAGGACTTGTAGAGATCAATAGTGCAGACGACCCTTGCCAAAAGGATTGCAGTGATTCAAGTCTAATTGGATTTCTGTGTGAAACCCTGATGCATTTCGCAGTTTTCATCATCACTGTAAATCGCCAAAGATGTTTAATTAATGCCACTCTGTTGCTCATATCACTCTTTTCTTTGATTCAGTAAGCTCACACCTGTTTTCTCATTTTCTTGTGTTCATTTATAAACCGAGAATTGTGAAAGGCTGCTGATTTTACTAGTTATTTTTAGACTTCCTTTAAGAGGAATCGGGGAAGCCGTTGTGTTTTATTAAATAGACTTTGTTCTTTGCAGAAGAAAGACATGGAGGTGCTGCGTGGTTACCTGTCCCTTCATCAGACGGCAGAAACACTCACGCTGAAGTGGACGCCCAATCAGCTAATCAATGGCACTCTGGGAGACTGCGACTTGGAGAAGAGGTAAAACATACTGTAAATGCACACACACACGGGGAAATCAGGCAAATTGTGTCATCAGGTAAAATGGGCCAGAAGAGCTTGAAATGATTTGAAATGGCCAATCACTGCAAATAATTTTGCCATTACTCTGGTATGGTGGAAGGAACTGATTTGATTGGTCTGATTGTTAGGTTGGGCAGAGCAATTAGTTTTATGGAGGATTTACAGGAAAAGCATAAGATAAGTGTCCCGATATGCTGATTGCTGGTTTGTAATGATATGGTTGATAGACGTCTATATGTGTGGGTTCAGGAATGAGATTAGCAAAGAAGCCTTGTTGGTTTCATGAAAAAGACTATTTAGATTCAGATCTATTTTAATAGAACAGGCGCACATTTTCACTCTCTGCCTCTTTCTCCCTCTTTCTCATTTTTTTTTTTATCACTCTTTAGTATTTATTGGGACTACGCTTTGACTGTGCCTTTAAGACAGATCGTCTGCATTCATTGTCACCAGCGTCGTGAGTCCCCTTCATTCACCTTTGGCATATTGTTATAATATAATATATAATATGATTATAAATACTTAACATTTGACAGATTCAATGTAGCACATTTTTTTCATTAACAATTATTGATTTAATTCACATTATAGCTATATTATATGATATATGATATTCTGTTATAAATGCTTAACACACAATACTTACAATATTAATATTAAAACAATACTTATATTACATATACATTACATTTGTTCTTAAACTGCTTGTGCTTTGTAGTGTTGCAGGTGTATTATATTATATTATATTATAAAAAACATATTAATGTGAATTTCTCTTAGCGGACTGTGGCGGCACTCTGGTGTTAGTAAGTCAGGATGGGATCCAGCGGCCTCCTCTGCACTTCCCTCCTGGGGGCCACCTGCTAGCGTTCCTGTCCTGTTTGGAGACGGGTCTAATGCCCCGGGGTCAGCTGGAGCCCCCCCTCTGGTCCCAGAGGGGTAAGGTGAGCGTTTTACTGCAGCAGATCTTAAAAACATCATGCAGCAGAATGTTTAGGCGTGTCAGCAACATTTGAAACTTCCACACTTATTAGTGATCTGCTGGCAGTGCATTTAGTGTTGATGCATTGCAAATTAATTGCATGCTCTTTATTTGGAGTAAGACCCTGAGTTTAGTGTGAATATGGCTCTTTGTGTTTGCTTAACAGGGCAAAGTCTTCCCTAAGCTTCGTAAGAAGAACAGCACGGTCCGTTTAGTTGATCAGGATGGGGATGGAGAGGAGCAGATTGCTGCAGACTATGTGTTTCGCATCGTTTATCCAGGGCACCGTCACGACTCAAGTGAGTTTCAGTCAAAATGTGCCTGACCTGTTCACATTTGTATGTCCATCCATCTGTCCATCCAACTACAGTGACCCCAAAAGCAGTAAACACTTAAAAGCCACGCATAAAATGCTTTTTGTATTATAATGAAGTATCATTTTTAAGTGTGACTTTAGTGTTTAAAAGTAAGTTTTTGGGGCCATTGTACATCTTAAAACCTTTAAGTCCTCAGGCATCCTGTCGGATGTGTGAACACTGAACAGGGCTGCATCAGACACCATCCCCGCATATCATTGTTGTCTGTGTGTTTTGTTCTCACTTTTCTCTGGCACATAACAGCCGTTGTGGAGGCTGCTGGGAGGGACGTGGGTATTCAGCGCAGCCTTTAGATTTTCAACTGTTCTTATTGGGATCACACTGCTCCTTTTTATAACTGTGTATGTATGCACTGCAAAAAATCATGTCAGTGTTTTTGTCTTGTTTTCCAGTTAAAATATCGAAACATCCTTAAAACAAGAGCCATTTACTCAATAGCAAAACTGCATGTTAAGATTTGTTTGCAGAGACTTTAAAAACGTCTTAAATTCCTTCAAAAAATCTTTTAATTATTTGTAACGACAAGAAAAAAATTTAGAGCGTGACATAGGGGTGTCGAAATTAATCGTTTCTTCAATGCATCGCGACGCAGAGCGATTGATTCGATCGATATAGGCCATAACCGATTATAATGTACTGATTCTTTTCTGCCGTCATTTGTCATGCACGTGTATTGTCGCGGTAGCATACGATGGCAGAGGGAGCTGAGACGCGAGTGAGAGTAATTCAAAATGCTCCAACTACTTTAAAAGCCAACATCTGGGCACATTTCGGCTTTTATGGACAACCTGGTAACGTAAGCACGATGTGGAGAACACACACGCTGTTGATAAATCAGATAGCTTTGATTTACACAAACTATTTTATTTACACTTGGGCACATAAATGTATCTCCACAAAACGGAAATAAATCCGATCTTCAATTCCTGCACTATATGCAGATATAATGGAGTTCACGTCACCGAAAACAACAGATATGAGCTGTGTTTTATTGATCAGCAGCTAATTTCAAATTCAAAGCCCACAATATGAGCGAATGCGGCCACAGCACTGGTAAGATCATTCAGTTTCTTTACTTTTAATGAAGATGATTGTATGTTGAACAGTTTGAGTTTAGTTTGATTCATTTAAGAAGCGTGCTTTCTTTGAGCAGGTCAAATGAAAGGTTCAGTTCATATGTCTGGCTGCTTGTATTTATTGACAAAATTGTATTCATGAGGATGCGGTGCATCGTCAATGCATCGTGATATCGAATTGAACCGAATCGATGACATGATAATCCTAATCGAACCGAACCGTGAGACCAGTGTAGGTTCACAACCCTAGCGTGACACGATTTGGGAATTGATTGGATGGTTGTTTGCTGTTAGGAGAAGAGAAGAGAAGAGAAGAGAAGAGAAGAGAAGAGAAGAGTCTTTTTGAGGCCTTTGCCATGCTTGAAAGCTTATGAAACTGTTGGAAAAGTGCCATGTTGGATGGAATTATTTTTAAATTAAAATTTAAGTTTTGAGGGGCTCACCATGGCTAAAAACGCATGAAAGTTACCAGAAATATTTGTCTGAGAACAACTTTTGATTTGATACTGCAATTCTGGAGAGACGCACCTCATCGGCTCCACAGCACCACCTAGCCCAAAAAAGGATATTTTGTACATTAAGAATATCTGAAAAATTGGCACACTGGTAGAAGCTTAGCAAGACTTTATAATTCTATGGTCATTTGATTTGGGTGTGGCCAGTGGACTTCATAGCACCCCCTAAAATTTCAAAATGTATTTGCCGCTGTGGTTGACATACACATTTTGTCTGATATTCAAGAATTTTCATAGGGATGTTGCCCTCAGCATGACAAACATATTTCCTATTAACATTCATTAGCTCCACCCAACAGGAAGTCTGCCATTTTGGATTGTTTGAAAATGGCATGCTGTTAATTTTGAAAGACTCCTCCTAGGGGATTTATCTAAGTGCCACAAAACTTCAGTAAAATCATGCCAAGAGGCTAAATTTTGAAGATATTTTTGATATCTTAAATGGTGTTGCTGCGGCCTTGTTTGTGACCTGATCACATTGATGTGACTAGTGTGGGTCACGGTTGTAGCGCCACCAACTGACAGAAGGAAGTAAGACATTTCAATAAACACAATGTTTATTTGTGTCCTTTTGTCTTGCTTTAATTTCCATTATTTTTTGCACACTTGTCTGTCATCTCCCATTATAGCTTGGCCAAGGTTCACACATGGGTGTGTAGAGGTGACTCTATAGTGCCACCTAGAAAATAGGCATTTTCAGGGAACTCTGTAGCACAGAGTTTGGCCTTTTCTGTGATGGGGACCCCTCGTCTTATTTTTTTTTCATCAAGGTTTTGAGGCCCTTAACATGCTCAAAATTTCTTAAAAATGTGCCCACACATTGGAATCCGTGGCCAGGCCAAAGCTGGTACACGAGCATGGTAGGGGTGCGCTACAGCTCGAATGGAATCTGAAAACTTGGTTGCATACTAGCACGTATATGTAAGAAACTCGTAACACATTTAGATCTCATGGAGCTGAACAACTTCCACACTGCATGTCATCAGCTCCGCCCATCATATTTGACATACAAGGGGTATTCATCCGATCGCCACCAAACTCAGTCAACATAAAGTCAAGACATTGAGAATGTCTCCGCTAAATTGCGAGCCGATTATTTCAAACGGTTTGCCCATGATGTTGAAACGACTTTATGACGAGAAAAGGCAAACAGGAAGTGTTTTATAACTTTTGCATACATTGACTGATTTGGATGAAACTTAAGCTGCTTGTTTATTGTATGAGGCTGATCACATGATATGGATGACCAAAGTCATAGCGCCACCAACTGACAGCAGGAAGTGACACTTTCAAAAATGCTTTGAAATCCCTTTTATTTTTACCTGATTTGCTTCAAACCTCAGTATAATGTCAGAACATGGCAGATGCTGTGAAAGTATTCTTGATATCTTAAATACTGTTGCCATGGCAACACATCAAACTTTAATAATATTCTCCTTAGATCTCAATTTGCCTGTGTGTGTGTGTGTGTGTGTGTGTGTGTGTGTGTGTGTGTGTGTGTGTGTGTGTGTGTGTGTGTGTCAGTTACACTCTTGATGGTTTAGAGTTAAACACTTTCATTGTCTGTGCTTTTGCCTCCATTAAAGGTTAAGAAATCTCTCAGGCCTTGTTTTTTTTTTCTAAAAGTTTGCATAACAAAATAAAGGCATAGAACCAGTTTATTTGTAGGGCACTGACAACATAATTATTAAACGTTTTATATAAAACTAAGTTAATAGAAATACAAAAGACCCTGAGATAAATACTGAACTTTTTTGAGCTGCAAAAGAGATTTATGACGTTCTGTGACGTGAAATTATCGTGGATGTGGATGTTGTGGTTTGCAGTCATAGTACCACCAGCTGCTGCATTAAATGTGACTTTGACCTTTTACATTTTCCCTGGTTTAAATGCATGTTTCCTGTTTAAAGATGATTAAAGATTTAAGAGACACGTGAATAAAAATAATAATGTGCACGGATAAATCGTTTATAATAAATTCTGCAACATTCCCTAACAAACCAAGAGTTTTAATTTAAGCCTTGAAATTAGGCATAAAACGAGAATTTTTCATCAAGATCAAGATGTGTTCCCAAGAAAAGTCTTATCGATTTTGCTTGTTTTAAGGATGTTTAGATATTTTACTACAAAACAAGAGAAAGGTACCGGTTAGTTCTTTTTGCAGTGTGTGAGAGCAGAATGTGACTTTGCTTCAGAGGCGGGTGCTAAACTGTGTTCTTTTATTGCCCAAGCAGTCACTATAAACTACCACCACACCACGGGCAGTCGTGCGCCCTCTCTGGACGACGATGAGGAGGAGGAAGATAGACTTCACGCTATGATCTCTATGATCTGCTCACGGAACCTCACAGATCCTAATGTCATGAAAGGTTTTTATCACCAGTGGCCCACTTCATTCTCTCTTCCTCCTTTCATACGTCCTCAATCCAATCCTCCCACTTTTCTTTCCATCCCAACTGTTACCTGGTCCCCACAAGCAGCAACCCAGCAGTGCGGCCGGTTGTCGGTCAGTGAGGGCAGATTGAGACACAGGAAGCGCCTTAGGCGTCAAGGTTTCCGTGTCACTCTGTAAGTTGTCGGCCTGATCTGTATGCTTGTAACCATGGCAATATTTGCGGCTAGGACAAAAGCTAGGTCAAGTCGCACAAGACCCTGAGTGTGTGTGGCAAAGAAAACCCAAATGTGATATTTAAACTAGATGTTGGCTAAATGAAAAGCAGCTAAACACTACGAGATCATACCGTGCTAGTGATGGAAAAGTGTATAGTAAAGATAGTGTGCCAGTGTTGGGGCAGACTACTACATCATGAAGTGCTCTTAAATGCCATGACTACTATATTACATATTATAAGCATTACATTTTTTTTTAGGATTTAAAGGTGCTGTAAGTGACATTTCACTGCTTTCCTCCAAGCCTATTTTATACACTTATTTGTTAAAATGTATAGCTCTAAACTAAAATTACTAATAATTCTAATTATTGATTTTGATTTAATTTTTATTTCTCTTAAATATCATAAATAGTTTTAAGTACATAAGTATGTATTACACATTTTACTCAAATGTATCAAAATCTATGCATCACAAATCTATTTAGCTAAATGCATATTGTTCTAAACTAAAATAACTTGGTAAAAAAGTTTAAATATATACATTTCATTTTGAATTATATTATATATATCCATTTTCCAAACCACTTGTGCTATGTAGGGGTGCGGGTGTATTATTATATTATTATTATTATTACATAATCTGAATATAAGCAGAGTTTACATCCCTGTGTGTGAGGTCAGTACAGTGCACATCTCTCCCCTTTACTCACTCTCCTCTGTCGTCACTCTTTTCCCTCCACTGCTGTGGGATACCCACGCTAACCTTTTTCACAGTCAGGAGAGCGTCCACTGCCCTGCCACGTTGTTACACTGCCTTTGTCCTTTTTCCTTCTCGCACACACACACACACACACACACGCACCGACCGACACAACCTGACTGAGCTTGTCATGGAACGGCGGTTGTGGAGTACAGACTCCTCACCTGAGCGCTTTCCTCCTCTCTGCACTGTTGGGCCTGACTGCGGTGGCCAGGCAGCAATGCTTCCAATGATTTGCTCTGTTTTCCTTTTGCACTGTTTGGTTAACATGAGTAAGACTGTATGAGAAGTCTTGGTTATTTTTGGGTTTTGTGTCTTTATTTGGTTTCACTGCCAAATGCTCAAGGGCTTTGCATGTTGAATTTGCACACATTGTGTATTATGTTTTCTTTTTTTCTTTGCGGCGAATGTGCTCCACTGCTTACCTGTTACTCCTTCCCTTTATTAATTCTCTCTTTTCCTCTTTGGTTTGAGTTGTCGTTGTTGTTTTGTTCCTCCTGTGTTGAGCCGGTTTTCTGCAATGCTGTTCACTGTAATTCTTCACTAACTGCAGTCACCTTTCATTATATCAGTTAGGTCCTGTGGGGTTCTGGTGTAGTAGACACACGAATCGTTCTGTGAACGCGTCGCCCATTCGATCATAGCCTTATCAAAGTCCTATAGCTCACGTCAGACTTTTAGGGACAGATATTGAATACATGCCCTCCGTCCACTTTTGTTATTTTGGTTACACGCAGGGAAGTTACTGTGTATAGCAGGTCACCAGCTCCAACCTGAAGAATTAAGGTGAAGAGCATTTATGTTTACTATCGACTCTTTTGGTTCAGTTGGTTCACTATCACATTTTATACAATTACGCACAGTATACATTTCTCTTCTTTATTTGTCTTTATTTTTGTCATGGTTTCAATCTGATGCATCCAGCATGGTAGGAATGGTTCCTGTCTGTCCTTCTATATTCCTCTCCAAGCTCTACCAGTGCCTGGCTTGATTTGTGACACCGTGATTGATTGATCGATTGATTGGCAGGTCTCCTGGCATGGCATCCCCGCATCGTTTTACACCTTTTCCTTCTGTTCATTCATAGATGCATGTTTCTGATATCCTTATACTTCAGGTTTGCTTTGATTTCATTATGTGTGTTTAAGAACATCTGGTTAATGCCATTTGTGACAGGAAGAAATATCTGTAAAGAAAAGTACATCTAAATTGGGGCTGTCAATTAAATCAATAGGGTATTATTTCAAATGAAGCAAAATATGCCACACTTTCGGAGTGCAGACAACGTGTTCGAGACGCTGAATTACTTTATACAGGAGATTTAAGACTTGACTCTACTGACACGAGTTAGCACATAAGCCAAAGTTTATAGACATAATGCAAGAACAAGTTTTATATAAACAGCCCCAACAGATAAACGGATAGTCTTATGCTCAATTATATGAAAATAATCAATATATCAACATATATTAAAAACTGATTTACTACATTTATTTTAAATGTTTTGTTGGGGATGTTTTCTCAATCAAAATTAATATGTGAATACTTGCATTTAATTAATCAACATATATAATTGTATAAATTCAGTCACACTTTCATTTGGGGAACACGCATTCACTATTAACTACAACTTTTGCCTCAATAAACTCCATATTTACCGCTTAATAGTTAGTAAGGTAGTTTTTATAGCGTTTAAGTTTAGCTTTTGTGTAGGATTAAAGCGATAGTTCACCCAAAAAGGAAAATTAGCCCATGATTTACTTACCCTAAAGTCATCCTCGGTGTATCATGACTTTCTTTCAGATGAACACAATCTTGAGTTATGTTAAAAATGTCCTGGCTAATCCAAGCTTTATATTGGCTGTTTCTGTTGTGAAGTCTAGATAAGTGCATCTACCCATCATAAAACTGCTCCACACGGCTCTGGGGGGGTTAATAAAGGCCTTCTGAAGAAATATCCATATTAAAAAACGTTACAAACTGTAATCTTTGGCTTCCAGCGTATGACCTTTTCTGGACTTCACAACAGAAACTGCCATTATAAAGCTTGAAAGAGCCAGGACATTTTTAATATAACTCTGATTGTTTTCGTCTGAAAGAAGAAAGTCATGATACACCGAGGATGACTTGAGGGTGAGTAAATCGTGGGCTAATTTTCATTTTTGGGTGAACTATCTCTTTAAGTAATAAGGTCATGCAGAATAAGGCACTAATATGTGCTGTATAAGTACTAATAAACAGCCAATACACTAGTAATATGCATGCTAATAAGCAACTAGTTAATAGTGAGAATTGGCTAGTGTTACCATTAATTCATGTAATGAATCTTTGATTGACAGCCCTAATCTAAATTGTCCATCCAAAATGAACAAATTGCTAAATATAAAAAACATCAAAATCAGATATATTTAAATGCATTTTACTCTTCCTTAATTATCTCATGGTTGAGCTGAGGCCTGTAATTCAGTGAATCTGAGGCTTTCGAGCTGAATGTGATGTTTTATGGCCATTCTGTTCCAGCTGTGAGAGCATAATTTCCATTAGTGAATTCCCAGATGACAACAGCTTCATATTATAGAGTAGCTCTGAGGAAAGAAAAGTAATAGTAATATTTCTCAAATATGCTCTTCAAATGCAGGTTACTAGAGCAGGTTTTACCTTTGCTTATTCATCTCTTATTTCCTGTCTCTCTTTCTCTCGCTCTGCCTCTTTTCTGTGTGTTCCACTCCCACGCCCTAGTAGACCACAGGGACATGATGGAGATGCAGGGTTTTGGCGGCAGCCCGTTGTCATGGCAGCAGGGCGAGTGCTCCAGTCATATGTCATCTTGTCTGTCCTGCTCCACTGGGGGCAGCAACGCTTCCGTCGAGCTTCCAGCGAGCTGCACGTGCATGCATGACCGGTGAGTGAGACACCTGCACTTTTACACTTCTCGCCCTGGGGACTTTTAGAAAGCACACCTTTATTTGGTCAACAATACAGTAATAACAGCAATATTATGAAATATTGGTACAATTTAAAATAACTGTCTTTGTCAAATCATTTATGTCTTTGATGGCAAGGCTGAATTTTCAGCATCATTACATTAAATGTCACACAATCCTTCAGAAATCAGTCTAATATGATGATTTGCTGCTCAAGAAACATTTCTGATTATAATCAATGTTGAAAACAGTTGTGCAACTTAATATTTTTGTGGAAACTTTGGAATATTTTTCGGAATAAAATGGCAGATTAATATGCACAATTAAATAATATTTTCACACTTTAATATAATATTGCAATTTACTGGAAATTACACACAAAATCTTCACAAATCATGTCTCATTTTTCAATAAAGATATTTACACTGCTCAAAAAAATGAAGGGAACACTTAAATCACAAAGAATGAAATATTACATTTCTTCAGAAAAATTATGCGGCAAAATCATCAACACACTGGATTCAAAATCATACCAAAAATCAGTGTAAAATACTGAAGTTACAGGCTGATCCAACTTGCATGAACTCCTGTAAGTCAGAGTCATGCACACCGTAGGGTTGTATGGTTCTGGCAGTGCTCCTCCTGGCACAAAGGAGCAGAGACCGGTCCTGCTGCGGGGTTCTTGCTGTGTCCAGCTCTCCTTGTGTAACGTCCTGTCTCCCGGTATCTCCTCCATGCTCTTGAAACTGTGCTGGGAGTCACGCCAAAAACCTCCTTAAAATGGCGTGTATGGATGTGCCATCCTGGAGGAGCAGGACTGCCCGTGCAACCTGATTGGGTTGCAGGTACTGCCTCATGCTAGGGACAAGGACCCTAACAAAACTAATGTCAAATGAATTAGGAGAACTAATTTTTCTAAGAAATAATTGTCTAAGGCCACCACCTGCAAAATCATTCCCTTTTGGCGGTTGTCTTGCTGTTGCCTCTCCAGTGCATGTTTCCCCTGAAGTTAAATTTTCTGATTTTTTTTTATTTTTTTATTTTTTTTAGCAGTGTACTAACACTTAGTGAACTTTATTAGTGGTCATATTATTGATGGTCATGAGAATGATGCCACACCTGACAGACAGTCAATTTGTGTAAAGATTGATATAAATCATTTTCACACAGTAAATATTTAAATGGTTTACGTTTATTCCATTGTTTCGGTTGTCAATAGATGTTCATATTTTAATATAATACAAAACTAATACATAAACAGCATTTGAAAAGTAGCAAATGAAGGCATAATAAAACATTTTCCAAGACTGGCTTTTAGATAATCAAATGAAGAAGACAAAAATCCCTGAGACATAAAAGTGATATGTGTATATGTGCAGTTTGGCTGTAGTGTGCATATGTTTTTTCCAAAGCATCCTGTATTGAAAGATGTAACAGATATTTCCCTTCTGTGTCTAGTATTCCACTGAAGATGCTGTGCCAAAATATGAAGAGACAGATTGTCTCTCGAGCGTTTTATGGCTGTAAGTCCAAAAGAATCTGCGTAATCATTCATATGAATTAGTATAATAAACCCTCAGCTGTGCTTTAATGCTCGTTTACCGCTTTCCCGTTTGTAGGGCTGGCCTACTGTCGGCACCTGTCCACTGTGAGGACGCATCTTTCGGCACTGGTCAACCACAACATCGTCCCTCCGGACAAGCCCAGTGAAGCCGCCGGAGGGCTCAGCAAAGATGTGTGGAGTAAATATCAGAAAGACTGTAAGGTTAGCCTAGTACTCTTCAGCTCCAGTCACTAGAGGGTACTATCGGTCAGTGTCGTACCGTAGTCCTGCTGTCTCCATCTGTCCCTTGTTCTCTCTTGCCAGAATTATAAGGAGCTGGAGCTGCTGAGGTTGGTTTACTATGGAGGGGTGGAGCATGAGATCAGAAAGGAGGTGTGGCCGTTTCTGCTCGGACACTACAAGTTCGGGATGGACAAGAAAGATATGGCTCAGGTAAAGATGTTCCCAAAACTTTGTAGTGTGTGCATGGCTTTTGACTACCCTCGCAAAAAAGAAGTACACTTCGGCATACTTTTAAAAAAGAGTAGGGTACGTATTACAGAAATAAAGAATATAAAATCAGTGTGTTTTCAGTCACATAATTGCATGTTAATTGTTCTAACCTGATTTTAATAATAAATTTATTTATTTATTTTTTTGGTTGTTTTTTTTTCTGGCTCACATAAGTAATCTTTATACAGTCCCTGACAAAAGTTGTGTAGCTTATATATTTTGTAGAAACACCTTCTACTGTATTAACCTGATTTTTAATTCATCAATTGGTGTTAGAAATAGCTCATATGAAAAGCTAAAACCCTCCCAAATGATGTTTAATGCACTGAAATAAATTAGTTTCACTGAAAAAAGATTTATCATTTAATCAAGACAGAAAAGTCAAATTTTGGCTAGACAAAAGTTTTGTCGCCTATACAGAAATTGAACAAATTTACTGCAAATACAAAAATATGTCAGCAAATTAAGTAGTGGTGCAGTGACTTCCAAATGTAATATCTTGTATGACTTCCATGAGCTTGAAGGACTGCATCCATGCGGTTTGGCAAGGACTCATACAATTTATTGAAGAAGTCATCAGGAATAGCAAAGAAAGCAGTATTGCATGCCTCCCAGAGTTCATCAATATTCTTTGGTTTCGTCTTCCATGCTTCCTCTTTCATCCTACCCCACATATGCTCAATGATGTTCATGTCTGGTGACTGGGCTGGCCAATCCTGGAGCATCTTGATCTACTTCTTGAGGAACTTTGATGTGGAGATGGAAGAATGCGATGGAGCACCATCCTGCTGCAGAATTTGGCCTCTTTTATGGTTGAGAATATAAGAGGTAGCTAAGACGTCTTGGTATTTTAGACTATTGAAGTTGCCTTCCACCCTGCAGATCTCTCGACACCCCCATACTGGATGTAACCCAAGACCATGATTTTTCCGCCACCAAACTTCACTGTTTTCTAGGTGAATCTCGAATCCATGCGGGCTCCAGTAGTTCTCCTGCAATATTTGCGGCGACTGTGGTGTAATTCAACACAAGATTCATCTGAAAAATCCTTCTGCTACTTTTCCAGCGTCCATTCTTTTAGCAGGCTGTGGGCTTTGGCAAATGTCACACGGTTTTTCAATTGTCTTTTGTTTAGTGCTGGCTTCTGGGCACTGATTCGACCATGGAGGCCATTTCGAGACAGAATCCGACTAACTGTTCTGGTTGACACAGGGACTTCAGGTGACCAGGTCTCGTGGAGCTCTGCTGCAGTGGAAAATGGGCTGGCCTTGGATTTTCGAGCCAACAAACGGTCCTCTCGAGCAGTTGTCTTGCAGGGTCTGCCTGACCTGGGTTTGTCATAAACGTCTCCAGTCTCTTCAAATCTTTTTTTTATCCTCTGTACTTGACGCTGAGACACTTTGAAGGTGTCTGCCACATCAGCAGTGGATCTGGTCTTCAGCCTCTTGATAATCAAAACTTTAGTCTCAGGGTGAATCTTAGGCATGTTTGCAGAGGTCTAGTTGCAGTTGATGTGAAGGTCTAGTGCACTGGGGTCTTTTTATACACACCTGAGATCTAATTGATCCATTATTAGTCACAGGTGAAGCTCATATGACAAGGTGACAACACTTATGTCTTTGCAAAAATTGACTCAATGGGCTTTCCCAAGCTGTGAATATTAAAATATTTTTTGACAGTTTCATTTTGCACTGAAACATTATTACAAAAGCTGTTGGGATTAAAATGAGCCATTTCTTGTAAAAAAATCTTGATAAGAAATATATTTCAGCGGCACTTCAGTTCAATTTGTACACAAGCGACTAGACTTTTGTCAGGGACTGTAATTAAATTAATAATTTCTTTATTGTTTTTAAAGTATGGTAAAGTGTACTACTGAATGTGTACTGCCAAGCATTTATTGTAAACTAAAATATAATTTCATGTCATTTTTATTGAACCTTGTATGTCATTGCACATTTGTAATGCTTAAGTTCATTTAATATAGGAAAAAACACTAGTTAAAATTATAATCAAGTACTTTGAAGTACAAATAGTGACATACTAAAGTCCATGCAGCCGACACATCAAACTAAGTGTACTTCAAAGCATGACAGAAGATTATTAAAACAATGATTTCTACTTTTAAAAGTAGAGCTTTTGCTCTTAACTGAGTTTAGACACCTAGACATTAAAGTTGACTCTCTTTAGGTACACTTAAGAGGCCTTTTATTTATTTATTTTTTATTATATTATCTGAAAGTTTAGATATATACTTTTAATATTTGAGGTACACTACAGGTTACGGAAGCCCTGAACCGCAAAGTAAAAAAAAAAAAAAAAATCTAGAATTTTGAGATTAAAGTCGAAATATTTCGAGAATAAAGTCAAAATTACAAACAGGAGTTTTCGTACTGCGAGCGCCTATAGCGAGGCTCAAGATGAATGAGTATAGGCATAAACTGCTGTGATTGTGAATATAATTAAATAAACCCTTTTATCAATATTATCTTATACATAGGCTATCTGTGCTGAGAGCATATCTTAAAATCCCCGCACTTTTTCGGATGTGTTCACGTAAAGATTTCTATGGGTCAATGTGGATAAATCTAGATTTAAATTCAGAGAGACCAGATATGCATGACCTGACGTATTTGGATTATTCTTATCCAAAATGAGATGATAATGTGAGCCTTATGTAGTGTAACTTCGACAGTTTAAAGCCGCAGGGCGCTCACACAGAACGATAAAACTCTCTCGTAGAAGTAATGATATGACGTTCCAGTAAATGGAAAAAAATCATCCAGCTAAATTGAATAAAAAGCAGAAACATTTTGACAGATGAAACATGAGGACAATTAACACACGATGTGATCAAATATGGTTTATGTGTATTTTTCAAGCCATCTTGGGGTATTGCCATATTATATGAATAATGCAGTGTTAATTTCCATAGCATCTTGTCGAAGAAAGATCTGCATCTGCTCCATAGCAACGTTTTCTGTCCCACTATCAGAACGGCTCCTCCTAGGACAACCATCTCTATTCTTTACTGTCTCAATAAAATATGCTGCAATGACTTTCGGGTCATTATTGGTGAAATACACTTTCAACCACATCACATTTCGTGAGAATCCGAGGCTAATCTTATCGTACGAGTCAACATGCCACATAAAGTTTGGACCAGGATTGTGCACATCCTCCGGCGGTCTTCGTGCTCGTCAGCAGTTCTTCACCAGCGCAGTTCTTTACAAAAAAATATAACAAAAATGTTTCGAGATTAAAGTCAAAACGTTACGAGAATAAATTTACTTTAATCTCGAAACGTTTCGACTTTAATCTTGAAACGTTTCGACTTTAATCTAGAAACATTTCGATTTTATTCTCGCAATATTTCGACTTTAATCTCGAAATTCTAGATTTTTTTTTTTTTAACTTTGCGGTAACTCTTAACTCTTTTTCACAAGGGTAAATAGTTTGTACTGGTGTGATGTAGGTCTTGTCTGATGTGCCCTTGTGTGTTTTGTAGATTGATGAGAAGATCACAGAAAGGTATCAGCAGGTGATGCGGGAGTGGAAGGCATGCGAGGTCATTGTGAAGCAGCGGGAGAAAGAGATGCAGTCGGCCATCTTTGCTAAGTTGTCGTCAGGGAGCAGTATAGACAGCCACGTCCTCAGACTCATCCATAGGGACTCCACTATTAGCAACGAGGTCAGTCACAGGCTCGGTTTAAGCAAGTAAAGCATATTTACTTACAAACTTAGTTTCAAAACCTAGAAAGACAGCATTCAAATGCTCATATAACTTCATATGTGAATGCTTTGGGACAGTATAATCAATAACATGATGTCTAACAAACACACGACTATGACAATATATGGTTTATCGGAGTTCTTCAAGCCTTCTCTGGTATTTTCATGATAATAAAGTACATTTATACTACAGTGATGATAAACATAATCTTTATCACTGTATAGAAGACTCTGAAATGTGTTGTGTGCGCCGTATTCTGTGTAAGAAGTTTGGAGTAAAAACATGTTATTAAATGTTGTCTTTTGTTGGACAAGAGGTTCATAAATGCTTCTCATGTTTGGAAGGATGTTTGACACGCTCGTGTTGCTTTTTCAAATGCACGATATAATCGACTCAAACTCGCAGTGCTTTCAGACGGAGCAGCATTTACTTCTGATCACAGAGCTGTGCTTCACTGACTAGAAAATAATTGCAGCTTTAGTGATTTCATAATCACAATGTGCCAAATCGGTTTAAGCTCGATTTCAGGTTAATCGTGCAGCCCTATTTTTGATAGACTTGAGTATTTAATTAAATGTATATTTATCATTTGGTGTTAGCATGTTGCTAAGCTAACGGTTCAGTACTTTAATAAGCGTAAACATACGTGGCACACACAAATATTGGGCAAAATAGTTTTAATATGTTTGAGTATTGAATGAAATGTATGTTCATTTGTCATCTAGGATTCTTGGAAGCCTGAGGTAAATCTAGCATTATGTAGCCGTCCTATCCCATGCATCTCATCTCTACTCGCTAGGTATTCATGTCTGTGGATGAGCCTGACGCAGGCGGTCACGACACCTCGTGTGAGGGAGGAAGTACTCCCACCTTAACCACTGTAGTCACTCCAGCCATGTTAGCCCCAGACGAGAGGCCGCTGGTGGAGTTTGACTCTCCAGACTCAGGCCTGCCCTCCTCCAGAAACTACTCCGTAGCCTCTGGACATTCCCAAATCATGTCCAGCATCGAAGACGGACAGAGCATGGAGGAGGACACGACACCCACTGGGGTTTTGGAGGAGCAGGGTGGACGGGACTCTTTGAGTGAGGACAAACTCTGCAGTCAGTTGGACAAGCTCGCAACCACCACTGAGGGCACGGCCCCATCTTTCTCCTCCTATACGGTACATGCACTGTTTGAGCCAATACATCACAGTACTACATTTATCATTATAACGCATTGGAAATGTCAATGATATACTGACCGCTGATTTTGAGATTTCATAAATCTTGTCAATTGGTCAGATGTAGCTATCTAAAGACAGTTGTTTTGTATCAAATGCTGTGCTTGTGTGCAGATTGAGCTGTTGGACAAGGTGGCTCTGAACTTGCACAGAATAGACAAAGATGTCCAGCGCTGCGATCGCAACTACTATTACTTCACCACCAGCAACCTGGAGAAACTGCGCAACATCATGTGCAGGTCAGTGTGGATCTCTGGATGTGCTTGCGTTCTCAGTCTTTGTGTCTCTCTCAGAATAGCAGCTCATTGAATTTCAAATCAGCCAGTCTGTTAGATGAATTGAAACATAAATCATAGACCGTAACTCATTTTATAAATCGGCTGAACTGAGGCCCAGTCTACCTCGGCCCTCATGTCTTTGTCCTTGTTTTACGGTCCAGTTATGTGTGGGAACATCTGGAGATTGGCTATGTGCAAGGCATGTGTGACCTTCTAGCCCCACTGATGGTCATTCTGGATGATGGTGAGTGAGACACATAAACAGGATAGACAGAAAGTCTTAACAATGTTTTACATCACCGACATGTATATTTATTATACAAGCGATTTTATGAAATCCACTTGAGACCAACTTTCAAGCAGCAGCTGAAGACACCTTAACCTTAAACCAATGCACTTACCCACGCATTAAAAAGTTATATATTTTATGTACTTTTTCAACATATATTATTTTGCAGAACATTAAATAACATCTTAGTAATATTTTTAAATTGTGTATTAAGCATTTTCTCATAATCAAGATTTTAATCAAGATGAAATATAATACCATTGTTTTATATATAATAACATGATTTTTTTATATTATAATCTTTATTATATTCCCTCTCTAACCCCTAATTTGATGTAATATGTAACATTAATATAATTTATATCTATATATATTTGATTTATTTATACTATTTAATATTTTCTAAATTTGGATTTTATATATAAATATTTTAAAAAAACCTTGCGTGTGTCTATTTATATACACATAAGTTATATACATGACACGTAAATGTGGATGTGATTAGTCGATTTGACAGCCTAGCCCATCTAAATAGTGCTTCATAAAATTTCATATAAATTTTTTCAACAATATTTTAGGTTCAAATTATATATAAAATATATCACTATTATAATCATATTCTCTTCTGTTTAACCCCCTCCAAAGAGTGCTTGGCTTACAGCTGTTTCACTCAGCTGATGAAAAGGATGAGTCAGAATTTCCCGACCGGAGGAGTCATGGACACTCACTTCGCCAATATGAGGTCACTAATACAGGTAACATGACACATGACCTTTCTCCCACTTCCTGCCTGAGTCAGAATTGTGATTTGTCTGTTCCTCTGATGCATTATGTGACATTATAAGCTCTTAACTTGATGTGTTTTCTTCAGATCCTTGACTCAGAGTTGTTTGAGCTCATGCATCAGAATGGAGATTACACTCATTTCTACTTCTGCTACCGCTGGTTTCTCCTGGACTTCAAAAGAGGTAACGACACACAGACACGCAAATGGAGCCTGTATGTTATTAGACACTGTGAAGATATTGGACACTCGTTGTTTAACATACTGTTTATTTTATGTGTCTGTGTCAGAGCTACTCTATGAGGATGTGTTTGCCGTATGGGAGGTTATCTGGGTCGCTCCTCGCATCTCCTCCAAGCACTTTGTCCTGTTCATTGCATTGGCCTTTGTGGAAGTGTACAGAGACATTATCCTAGACAACAACATGGACTTCACTGATATCATCAAGTTCTTTAATGGTGAGTGAACTGAACAGAGGACAGCTTTAAAGCTGAAGCTTGTCATTTGTGCGCTACTAGCATTGCTAAATAAAATTGCAAAATGTTTTTGTAAGCAACATACACTGATCAGGCATAACATTATGACAGGTGAAGTGAATAACACTATCTCTTCATCACAGCACCTGTTAGTGGGTGGGGTGTATTATCAACATTGAGGACAAAATGTTCACTTGTTGCCTGTGTTAGAAGCAGGAAAAATGGGCAAACGTAAGGATTTGAGCGAATTTGACAAGGGCCAAATTGTGATGGCTAGACAAAAACTGCCGCTCTTGTGGGGTGTTCCCGGTCTGCAGTGGTCAGTATCAGAAGTGGTGCAAGGAAGGAACAGTGGTGAACTGGCGTCAGGGTCATGGGCGGCCAAGGCTCATTGATGCACGTGGGGAGCGAAGGCTGGCCCGTGTGGTCTGAGCAAACAGACGAGCTACTGTAGCTCAAATAGCTCAAAAAGTTAATGCTGGTTCTGATAGAAAGGTGTCAAAATACACAGCGCTTCGCAGTTTGTTGCATATGGGGCTGCATAGCCGCAGACCAGTCAGGGTGCCCATGCTGACCCCTGTCCACCACCGAAAGCACAAACAGTGGGTACATGAGCATCAGAACTGGCCCACGGGGCAATGAAAGGTGTCCTGGTCTGATGAATCTTGTTTTCTTTTACATCACGTGGATGGCCGGGTGCGTGTGATTTGCTTACCTGGGGAACACATGGCACCAGGATGCACTATGGAAAGAAGGCAAGCCGGCGGAGGCAGTGTGATGGTTTGGGCAATGTTCTGCTGGGAAACCTTGGGTCCTGCCATCCATGTGGATGTTACTTTGACACGTACCACCTACCTAAGCATTGTTGCAGATCATGTACACCCTTTCATGGAAACCGTATTCCCTGGTGGCTGTTGCCTCTATAAGCAGGATAATGCTCCCTCCCACAAAGCAAAAATGGTTTAGGAATGGTTTGAGGAGCACAAATTTGAGGTGTTGACTTGGCCTCCAAATTCCCC
Source organism: Gobiocypris rarus (assembly GCA_023029165.1). Taxonomy (NCBI): domain Eukaryota; kingdom Metazoa; phylum Chordata; class Actinopteri; order Cypriniformes; family Gobionidae; genus Gobiocypris; species Gobiocypris rarus. Next base: position 41,395,600 of record CM040911.1, read on the forward strand.
AGACTCCGAATCCCCCCCCACCACCTCGCGATTTACGCCCGTTTCACATATACTCTGTTTGCAGTGCGTATGCGGTGCTTATTTTTTTCCGTACCCATGTTAACCGATTAAAGCTTTCACACTGCAGCGATCGATTCCGCACCGAATCTATTTTTTGCTGTACTGCACGCACTGAATTAAAGTTACAGAGTATTGTTTGCATTAAAATAAACATGTATTGATGTGAAAATTTAGTAATTTCACCACAGATAAATATAATTTAAAGTGTACTGTTTCAAAGTCAGCACATGGCTTTTTTTCAGCCTGTAAAGTAAGGAATATACACCTTGCCTGGCATTCATCAGGTAAATAATATAGCACTCTTCCTTTTTTGGAGGTGGAAAAACAGTTCTTTATGACTGGCAGGATTTCATGTAAAAATATTTAAAAACGAAAGATGAGAGTCGGCTATTTTTGTATTGTAAGTTTTAATTTAAAATGTTTGTGATTTTAGGCTATATAACCTGTTTAAATGTATTTGCACTTGCATGAACAACGTAAACTTTTAGCTAAATCTAAAGGACAAGGCTATATAAATAAAAATTAATGAATTGAATAAAATGTTGTTTAAATGTAGTGGGTTAAACGTGACATCTATTAAAGAGTGAAATAAAGAGAATTACAATTCTGACAAGCCATGTTCAGTAACAACTCTTGGATTTGAAATAAAATTATTTTAAATGAATAAATGTGTTTGTGATTATAAAACCGTAGATCAGTTGCGCACTGCAAACGCAGCATATGTGAAAGCACAACAGCGCGTGCTGCTCCTGCTTCTCAAACACACTGCCACATGGAGTGTGTGACATGGGCGTTAAAGGATCTGCTGCTAACATATTGGTGCCAGATACCACAGGACACCAGTCAGGGCTGTTTTAGCAGAAAAAGTGGAACCAACACAATATTAGGAAGGTGGTCATTGTTATCCATGTACACTACCATTCAAAAGTTGAGGGTTTTTAATAATAAGTCTCTTAAGCTTACCAAGACTGCATTTATTTTTTTCAAAAATACAATAAAAAAAACTGTTGATCATTTTATTGAACCCATGACATGTTTTTCAGGATTCTCAGGAAAGTTCAATTTATTTGACATAAATCTTCTGTAATATATATTTTTAATTTGTCAAAACTGACAGTAAAAACATTTATAATGACACCCTCAAACTATTGAAAGGTAGTGTATATGCTGTGTCATAAAGGGACGAGTAGTGAAGAGAGTTGGAAATGAGTCCCACAGAAGATCACTTTGTGGCTGTTTGCAAAAACAGTAAAAAAAAAGAAAAGAAAAGACCTACCTACCGACCCTTTTTTTTTTTCTTAAGTGTCAGTGTACAATTTTGGTGATAGTGATTACTTAGATTTGAATTTAAACAAATTAGCATGTGACGTCACTGACTGGGTCTTCAACCCGTGCCGGCGCATCGTTGCAAATGTATAGCTTTAAATATGATGTAATGTTAGAAAAAGTAAACACAAAATATATCATATGAAAATATAAAATACATTTATACAGCAAAATAACACCAAATATAGGTAAATCCATGGACAACAGGCAGGACGAAAGTAAAGATTCAATATATTGGTAAAGACCAATATTTCTGAGCATGAAACGTCACACCAATAAATCATCAATGTCAAACAGGAGTCCAATATTCTCGAAAAACAATAGGCAGAGTGAACTGCCATAACAATGCAAAACATTTAGGCTACGGCAGGCTTCAACATGGCTGTGTTTACGATTAGAAATGGCAACAAAAATAAATAAATAAATAATTTGCATACGTTCTCTAATTAAAACTACATATATTTTCTAATAATAAGGACAAATGTTGTTTAGTGATGTGTAGCCTACAAAATAAGCCTTTATCCACATTAGAGAATTTATATAGCCTATAGCCTACTATGTGCCTTTGTCACATTTCCATGCTTCTATACTAGATCTATTAGTTTAAAAGTAGGCCTATAATATAAAGTAGCCTATATCAGTCTGGAGACTAAACAAAACAAAATTACTAGCCAATGGTGATTCCATTGCCAAGGTTTGCGTAGAAGGTTGTGTTCACGTTTCATAATCAACATATGAAATTTAAAAATAATAATATTATAGGCTAATAGTTAAACATAGCCTAACTACGAAACAATAGCTATAGGCTACGTTTTTTATAACCCTCTGTCTGACGAAAGTACTGGCGCGCCACATTCACATGGATATTTTCCTTTATGACGGCGGAAACCTCTCACAGTAGTCTGTCATTTAAGTCATTACAGATAAGTGCAAGACATAATTATAAACTATAAACTGTCTACCTTTATTTGTATAGGCCTAGACTCACAATAACAAGGGCCGTGGATTAAGGAAACTGGTTATTTTGCATGCGCTGCACTCCAAGTCCAAACGCTGTATTCATTTCAAAAATGTATTTTGTTTATTAAATGCAGTTTTTCATTTAAAAAGCGTTTCTAAATTCAGGTTATATTTTCAACAAATGAAATTTCAAGCCAAAATAACGAAGAAAAAAAAAAAGTTACCACCATGCAAATGCAAACATGTCTCTCTTTTCATTTTATTTAATGCTTGAATAACACGCCTATGTCTCCTTCCATTACAAATAATGGCTATTGCGGTGGCTGGGATATACATAAACCTACCAACTTACCTGGCATAATTTTTCAATGACTTATCAAGAAAAAGAAAAGAAAAAAAAAACTTTGGATGTCACTGGTTTTTATTTAGAAGAAAGAACGTAGCCTTCATTTGTCTGTAGGTCTAGGCAATTTATATATTTACAAAACTAATACAAAAGCAATAAAATAATATGAATTATATTATAGTAAGTAGTTTGAAGAGAGAGAGAAAAAAAAATTGGTCGGTCTTTACGCAAATTTACAACCGGCAAATCGGTCGGACTAAAAGCAACAAATATTTTTTTATTGAGCCGGTCCTAAATTGACAGGGTCGGTGGGGTTTTGGCAAACAAGAGCAAGTTTAAGCAAGTCGCTCCTCCCACTGAACCACACCCCAAATTCACTGGAAACACGGGGCAATTGGTCCCTTACCTGATGTCAAGAATCAGTGCACTCTGTTCGGTTAATATGCTTTAAAGTGCACTATAGGGCTTTTCACACTTGAAATAGTTGACCGTGGGCAGGGTCCGAAATAAACACCCACCAAGCGCCAAATGCGGGTAGATTTTCCGTTTGGCGACTTAATTCAAAAGGCTATCGGCCACACTGGCGGGTGATTTTCATACCAAAATAGTAATGTAATATAATGTGTTTGCCCGTAACTAATCTGGGGACGAGAAACCGTTTTTGTAAAAAATAGGCTAACGATTGCGTCATAACCAACGCGACTCTGTCGCATAGTAGAGAAATTACCGTATAGGCAGGAGGAGAAGCTCGCAGGCAATCTTTTACTGTCTATGAGGCAATCGGGGGGACGTGGAGGCATGGAGTCCGATTAAAGGCACGGGGAGAAGCCCATAGAGAGCCAAAAACACAGAGACAAGATATTTCAACAACGTGATTCAGATTTCAATCTGTGTACGTCACATCTACATCGTCAAGCTCAGTCTGAGTCTGCGCAGTACGCTCAGCCATCAGCAAGTAAGTGCTTCTAATTGACTTCAATTCTCTCCGTTGAAGTCAATGGGATCGCTGTGTCCATTTCCTTTACTGTCTATGGTTGCTAGCTAGTACTGCAGCTAACTTACAGTCTGCAGCTATCTGCTGCATATTAGCTGATATGTGGTGACATTTACCGGGAGTGAGCCAACGTTTGAAAAATGAAAAATGAAAACTCACAGACAAAACTTTCTTAAATAAAAAAAGAAAGTTTTGTGAGAAATGGAGATAATAGAGTTTCAAGAGGCTGGCTACAATATGATTCTGATGCTGTCGTGATGAGTTGTTTCTGTTTTTATCTTTAGCATACTGGTGGCGACACACGAACAACTAATTTGTCATCAGAAATAAAAAGATGAAACCTGAGAACATTCGTGACCATGAACACAGCAAATGTCACATTGCCTGCATGTCTGTGTCCCTGGCTCGCCTCTACTCTTGAAAACTTCTGTGACAGCACTAATGGCAATGTCAACGCAGACAGAACTTTTGGTCAACTTCAACTTTATTTGTAAAGCACTTATAGAAACTGATTACATTTTGATCAATATGTAGATTTTTATATTATAAATTTCAAATTTTGCTCAAAACGTACGGAAATTAATGTATATGTGACAAAAAAGGCTATTATTATTATTATTATTATTCAGCCGGTAAAAAATATGCTTGGCTGGTGGATTTTTTTCATTTACCAGTCCCCGTGGCAGGTGAGCCAAAAAGTTAATTTTGGACCCTGACCGTGGGTCATTTTAACAGGTAAACTGAATCCTGGGACCGGGGTTATCCTGATTCACGTTTCACACTGCTCATAATTTACCCGCGGTTAACAATGAATCATGTGTATTCTTGTGTATCTGTTTCGCACTCCCTAAACCCTGGGTTAACTTCCTGATTTACATAATTACAGAATTTAGTTTTCCACCTACCCTAGCCGGAGCTACTTCTCTCTGCTTATGTAAGACGGGTACACAGGTGTGTCACAGGTACCGGGCTACTCCACAAGGGTTGTCGTCCTGCTCTGTCAAAAATAGTCCAAATATGAACACATATTATAGGTGCACCCTAGTGATTCAAAACAAAAACACAGTTTGGAATATGGATTCATTAGATACTTACTCATTGTATAAATTGTAAATTTTTAACAAAAAAAGGCACAGTGTACCTTTAACATAAAAAAAAAGAGTATAACATCATCACAACAGCGTTTTAAACCGGAAATGCAGCATGTGGCGATGTGAAACGTCAGTGTACTGAATCACTGTATTGTTTGTGTTCCTCTCTAACAGAGATGGCCGAGCGCCACGACGTGCAGCACATCCTCCAAATAGCGCGGGAGCTGCTACACAAGGTGCAGACCCTTATCGAGAACAAGTGAGAACAAGAGTAGGCTGCTGCCCACCTGCCTCGCCGGATCTCCTCCTCTCCTTCCCAACAGCCCAAGGCTTGAGACTGCCCGGGATCTGCCTCGACGTCTTGACTCTTTATATCGTTTGCCTGCCACAGAATGCCGTTGTGTCAGACCCTGGCGTTGTCTGCATGCTCGTGGTGTTTGAGCACACTGTGACTGAGGTTATTTTTTTTCCATTTCTTGCTGTACACGCCTCCAGCACACGCCGCACCAATCAGGTCCTTTTAGATCTTTTTGTAAGACATGAGAAGCCTCGTCCAACCGTTTCCCTCCCCTAACGGCCGACACATGTTAGTATTCCACTCTTAATGGAGACAGTGTTGTCTGCCTCGAATAAAACATGCCGTCGGACAGTTTAGCCGAGCACAGTTTTGAATCCATAAACGAGGCTGCGTTAGCTCCCTTAAATAATAACTACGCCACGAAGAAGTCGTCCAAACAGTGTGTGACCAAAAGGACTGTGCCAATAACCTTGTACTAGTATTTACTGTTTAGCGTCTTTTATTGCCCCCTTTTCTTCTGTACGATTCGTTGAAGGTGATGACGACGACGATCTTGGAATAAAAGTAGTTGACGTTGCCTATGTAACACGTTTCACATCTATACTTTTGCACTTTGAATCTGTGACACCCGTGATGCTCCTCTATGACAGGAAGTGAAGGGGTTGAGGTGCTCACTACACGCCCCTCGGTGTCCTGAAATCGGGAAAGGGTCCAGACTCTTCCACGGGTCAGCAAACTGCTTCCTCATGATGGAGAGAGTGTGACGAGACTACTTGTCGCATTTTAGATGCTGGTTGGCTTTATCTACTACCTACATGATTTGTTCACTCTGCACACTACAGTTTAAAAGTTTGGGGTCAGTAAGATTTTATTTCAAAGAAAAATGTACTTTTATTCAGCAAGGATGCATTAAAGTGACAGTAAAAGTATTTACACTATTACAAAATTAATAAATAATAAATTCTGTATTCATCAAAAGCACAACTACTATCTAGCACAACTACTTAAGTTTGTGATTTTACATACGTCTTTATAATTATGTATAATTAAATATATACATGCATGTGTGTATTTAAATATAATATAAATTACATAAATATATATACAGTATATATGCAAATTAGTTCTTACAATAATTATACACAAATATACTAGGGCTGCACGATTAATGGAACCGCAATGGTGATTTGGCGTATGTGCGATTATGAAAGCGTAAAGGCTGTGATTTTACTGAAATAAACATATGCCCAGCGTGTTCGTGAAGAGCGGCTCTGTCTGAAAGCCCTGCGAGTGAGGCGATTATAACGTGCGTTTGGGATTTCCTCCAAACGTCATTACATCACTTCTCTCGGAGGCAAATGTGGCGTTTCTGCTCGAGGGCGCCCTCTGGCTTCCAGTGTGAATAAAACAGTGTGTTTAGCGCCCAGCAGTGCTCACTCCATCCTGTTTTGGGTTAAAAAAAAAACAAATAGGAAAAATAAAACTTCTCTGAATAATTGTGTATTGCAATCCATATGTTTTTCTCCAGTGTACAGGAGTCCCCCCCCACAGTGGATGCATAAGAGGCTCAGAGTTCATATTAAAGACAGAGACTCGTTCTTGATTTTGAATACCTCCTGACAAAAAAATAAGAAACTGAAATCACAGATTTTTATAATAATTTCTAGTGATTTTTAGTCATAGTCAGCCTGCATGTTAACAGTTTTTTTTTTTTGTAAACTAAGTTTTCTTTAAAATCTAATAATAATAATAATAATTATTATTTATTATATTGTTACATTTAATCTTAAATACTTTTAATTTTAATAATGAAAATGTCATTGTAATAGTAATATTTCTTATTTTGTTAACTATTATATATATTTAACAATGATAATAATTATAATCATCATAATTATTATTAGTCATGAGTACAAAATGTGATTGTTAAAATTAATGTTAAATGTTAAAAAATAACTGACTAGAATAATTGCAATTAGATATTTTCCCCAAATCGTGCAGCCCTAAAATATACATAATAATTATAAACAATAAACATATTATGTAAACACAAACTTTTTTTTTTTTTTTTTTGTGGATGTGATGAATCGTTTGACAGCCCATATTATAGTGATTTCTGAAGGATCATGTGACACTGAAGACTGGAGTAATGATGCTGAATAATCAGCTTTTATCACAGGAATACATTACACTTCAAAATGTATTAAAATGGAAAGCAGTTATTTTAAACTGTACTAATATTTCACAACATAATTGTATTTTTGATTAAATAAATGCAGCCTTTGCGAGCATAGAGACTTTAAAATGCTTACTGACCCTAAACTATTGGACGGAAGTTTACCTAAATCCTGTCATTATTTCCACATCCAGTCTGACTGTATGACTGATTATTCACACTTGCAAGTGATGAACTATCCCGAATCATGAAATATAACTACTTGAATAAATCTGATCTGACTGTTCAGACTGAAAGAATTATTTGAAATGACAAATGTCACTTAATTTGACCTGCTTTTGTCACGTTACGGCTGTATCTCATCAAATGTGTCTCATTGCTCTTGTCAAAGACATTACATACTAGTGCACATTTTAAGTGTAATTCACTTCCATACTGTCTTCCCCCTTTTCCAATTTGATCCCTAAGGCTGATCAGAATGGTTTACTTTATTCAGTACTTTCTACTTCTAGTATACAGTCGAGTGTATTTTGGAAATAGCTATTTCTAGTTAAAATGTCCACTTTTGGCATGCTGATCAAATGATAGTTATATTATATTGGAAATGGTTAAATATACTGCACATTTGGTCATCAGGGTATTATTGCATGCATATGGACAGTTAACACATTGTCATAGTGTGCCTACTTTATACTGCAGAAGTAGGTGTGTGGTAATACGCAATTCTGAACAGCCTAAATCAGTCCCAAAACTGTACTTTTAATAACAGCTGCCATTGTGGGAGATAATGATGTGACTATTGCTCACTGCCTCAAATCTTGCCAATTCCTTTTGTTCCTGGTTCCGGTTGAATGTGTGCGAGTGCACGGGATGTTTTTAGCCCTTTTTGAAAGGTTTACTTCCGACAGGAGCTCATGTACCAAAGCCTCTAAAACATCATCCTTGTCATACACGCGCGTGTGCAATGTTGAACCAGAACTCGAAGACTGTTGATCAAGTGCATAAAAGGCAAATCATTTATTTTTATTTCTACTGTGAAACATTTATTATCCTCCTTTCCATGTGTATTATTGCACTGTAAATAAAGAGAAAAGCCCTGGATTTCTATGAGGAAACTGCTGTCCGCTGTATTTCAGACTCTATTTTTTACTTTAGTTGTAGAGACTGTGCTAACCTGGAGAGCTGTACACTTCGAATGTGGGAAACCTTTGTTACTTGTTGACTGTTATGTCCCTAATCAACATTGTGCACTGGTTTCTAATCGTTTAAAATATATATATATATATGTACATTTCTGTTCGGACGCCAACATCAGAATGAAGTATGTATTGTAACAGATGTATCATTAATCTTGAATGTACATGTATTACGGCAAAAAGTTGTTCCTTACAATTAAAACATTTTCATATGCAGAAAAACTGTCGAAAGTGTACATTCGCTTGTATTGGAAGTTAAAGGGGTCATGAACTGGCTTTTTATTTTTATTTTATAATGTTGTCTGAGGTCAACTTATGACAGTCACGTGGTTTTTATATTAAAAAAATCATAATGAATAAGTAATAGGCTATTTTCTACACTGCTTTTGAGGCTCTCTCCTGAACACTGGGTTTTTATGGGCGTGCCGCACTGAAGACTTGGAAGTTAACGCCCACTGCTATGATTAGATAACCTTTGCATATTATAATGAGTTTCGGCTCCCCCATAAGTACACAAGGAATTGTTTTGAAAGCGTTTGGGGAAACGGCAACCGGAATGATTTGCCTTTATCAAACAAACACAAGTAAGGGTGCTCCGATCAGGATTTTTGAGCCGATCACAGGAAGCAGTATCTGCCGATACGATCACCAATACCGACCTATTTGAAGCCTTCTTTTTATCATGTATAATTATTTATAGTGAATTTTACAGACATTCATTCAGGGCCTGAATTTTATTTCTGAAAATGGGAGAATCCCCCCCTTAGGTGACTCTTGTCATATAAATGTTTATAATTATCTTACCTAAAATCTGTGATCATGCAGGAGCATTTTTGTTTTTAAAGACAATTTTTCAGGTAGGTCTAACATTAGTATTGAGGTAAGAAATACTAAAGAAATGTAATAAAGAATCAAATATAATATTGGTCTTCCCTGAATAAATTAAATTGCAAAAGTTAGTTATTCAAGAGCAGTAAGTGTCATTAATGTTAATCAAACAACACAAGACAAAGAGAAACTCAGAGACAGCAGCAGTTTATTCGACTGCTGTCACTTTAAGAGCGAATACATGGATATGGTTACATGCAGTTACACAAATGTTAATGTTCACTCGCGAGTAGGGTTGCAACGGTTTACCGGTATCGCGATATTGGCATGTACGATTATCATATCGTGAGCATTTGCTTATATGCGGTTTTGGGGGGGAAATGAAAGCAGATCTCACCTGCACTACTGCGCATATGCAAATTCATTACACGTCACTGCTTAGACTCCACTCATACATGTACAGCTGAGAAAATGCCAGAGGCTACAAATTCTAATCTCTGTCCCCCAACCAAAAAAAGTTACAATCTGCAGTATGGGAATACTTTGGGTATCCGAAAAACGAACGCAGGGTTTTCCTTGAAGATAGTTATCCAGTTTGCACTAAGAGTGGCTGCAAAAGCAGGAAATACGTGGAACATGTTCTCACATATTTGTGAACACCATCCATCCGTGTAGATAAAGATGTTCTGTTTATAACTAAAGGCTATTTTATTTCCGTGATGCAGGTTGAATCCCAAACGAGCTGTTTGTCAATGTCCTGACACACACACACACACGTCCTGTCTTTTGTGTCTGTGTCTCAATCAGATCCCTAGTTGCACCAATCTCGTGCACACATCGAGTTCTCTTTCGCTCTTGAACAAACAATAACAACACATGTTGCCAAAATGCCAGTTTTGTTGAGTATTCTCGTAGGAGTCTCAAAAATAGTTAAATAACTTCTCAAATAAACGTGAGAAAATGAGATGCGCGTGACAGCACGTCAGATCCGCTTCATGTTCGGCAGCCGCCGGTCTTAAAGTGACAGCAGCACTGATGAACAAAGAAATAACGCGAACAGAGAAAAGATGATTCATCTCTATTTAATTTATTATTTATGCAGTTAAGAAAGCTGTTTGATAACTATTACATTTCTGTATATGTCTATAGTCTAACAGGGAAGGCCACAGGTAAATATAACATTTTTAAGATTGTTTTAAGTTCACTTAAATTAAAAGTTGTTTTTAAAGCCTAATAAATGTTGAAATTGCTAGCTTTCATTTAAACTGTAATTTAACGTCATTAAAGGGTTACTTCAGCGATTAGCATTAAGCTTTGTATCAGTAGAAACCCGGGATTATATTCAAATTATCGTACTTTCCCCCCTCATATGACCCTGAGACGAGAGAATTATGTATTTTATTTCTGGAAAAATTCCTCCGATGACGCAAATATCGTCATTTTGCATCATCTGAGGAGTTTTTGTCCAGAGGCTAAAGACTACAGCCAGCAGAGGGCGCTATTTCCACATGTTTTCAACATCACACTCAGCACTCGGCTCAGGAGCTGCGGAGATTCATGTAAACGGAGCGGTGGAGAGCAAAGTGAGTGTTTCAACTTTTCAAATGAACTTCCTATGACAGTTAAGCTTCGAAAGACATGAACTGAACACACGCCAGACTGATCACGCGCTGTGAATGCAGCCGTGAATCCCGCGATTACCTCAGCTCATGTGATGAATGTAATCCGATCCTGCTGCGTTTGTGCTGTGATGCTCAATCGGCTCACTCGCATTTCATCGAACAGACACGTTCAGTTTTTAATTGTAGTGTCTCTAACTGAACTGATTTTCTGAAAATGAACGTGGTGGGCAAGTGATCCAGTAATCCAGTAGCCGACTAGCCGTGCCTAGAGTAGGGCAGTGAAGCAGTGCGTTCTGGGAATTGTTGTCTTTCATCCCCAAGAGACAAAAATACATTTTCTGTGTTTTCTCAGTCTAGAAGGCACCAAATTCAAAAATAATTTCACATTTCTACTACATTAATGACCCAGTTTAAATACAGATTCATCTTCCCAGCGCTGAAGTACCCCTTTAATGTTTCATAGAGACATTACTGTCAGTGATACTGGCCTTCATTCATAAAAAGATGCCATTACAGCACATATTTAAAATATGCTGTCTTTAAATTGTTTCTACATTAATTTGGAATAACTGAAATTATTGGAGTAACTGAAATTATTACAATGTCAAAATATTAAAAATTCCAAAAATATTAAAGTTTGGTTTATTATTTTCTAATCTAAAGAGAAATAGCATTCCTTATTTTGTTCAATTGGGGAATTGTTTTTTAATTTCTTGTATTTTCTCCCCAAACAGGTAGACCCATACTTCCAATAAGGTTTTTTTTCTTCATCAAAAAGTTTGATATAATAAACCTAAAAAAACGAATCTGTTTTCATTTATTGAAGGGGCCATTGTAGCTGATGATTATAATAATAAGAATAAACAGAGCAAAACAATAACGTTTTTTTAATACTGTACACCGTGAAACCGTGATATTTTCTGAGATGATTATCATACCGTGAAAATCTCATATCGTTACAACCCTACTCGCAAGTCACGATGGGGTTTACGTGCATACTCGTCAAGACGGTAATTTAGTGCATGCATTTGTGTGTATTTGACCATTTCAGCGCAATTTGTACTCGCAAGCTTTTTGTGATGGCATGTGTGTGCTCACGGTAGGCATGTGCCGGTATCAATTTTTCATGTTGCAATTAATTGCTGAATCTTTTATCACGGTATACAGTATTATCATGATATTGACATAAGCTGCAAAAAAAGTATTGTCATAGTATAACAGGTTCAATAACTTTTTGTAATAAAAATAACTCTGAATGTTTAAATACAATAATACAATGCACCAGAAATATATAAAAGTAAAAATTTCAAACAGATTACAGTGCAAAAGATTTATAAAGAACAACAGGTAACACATTACAATAAGGTCTCATTATTTAATGCATTAACTAAGATTGAGCAATAGCTATATTTGTTACAGAAAGTTTTTTTTGTTGTTGTTGTTAATGTTAGTTAAGAAATACAACTGTTTGGTAATAATGAATTAACATGTTAACTAATGCAGCCGTATGTCTCAAAGTTTTACTGAACAATAACAAATAATCAGAAAATGTCTAATCATTAGGGCATTCTGTAGTCCAGATTAAAATATAAAAATGTTTAAGTTTGAAAATAAATAGCCTATTAAGTCTTTAAGTATTTGGTGCTGTGATGAACAACATTGAGATTACAAAAAATGAATGGCTGTTCGGAGCATTTAAAAAGTCACTAAGCGCAATTGCTTTGTTTGCGGGGTTTCCGGGGTAACCGCTGAATTCTGCAGTTCCCTCAGCGCCCTCTGCTGTCATTGAACGTGCACTTCATTCAGTGCGTCTCCTTCACTCGTTCAGCCATGTGCTTCTCATGCACTTAGGGCTTATTTACATCTGAGCATGCGCGTGTCCCTTTGACGCAGAATACCGCAGTCCTGAGCATTTTATACGGTTGATGGGCAAAGTATTCTATAATGCATTATAAAAAATGGTTCATAAATTATTATTTACGGTATTTCGAAGTGCCCACGATAACAATATCGTGCATATTCATTATCGTGATATATCGCATTACCGAATATCGGCACATGTCTAGCTCACGGTCTCGGTCTCAAATGATAAACTTAAGTGACGATGCGACACTGCCTTGATTGTGTAAGTGGCAATCCTGTGTCAACTGTCCAGCTCGGTTTTAGTGCAGATGCGATGCGCTGATGTGAATCCATTTGAGCATTTTGAGAGGGAAAGAACGAGCGTGCGCACGCGGTGATTCACTCTCGCTGTTTGTGAACTTACGTCTCGGTCTCACAAAGTTTTCAAATGACTCTGTGAGTTATATAATATAGAAATAAGAATTGTACCTCACCTTCATTCATGATTGATTGGAATATTATTTTTTATTACTTGGCTCGGCCGATCGGTGGATATAACCGCAAACTGTGCATCACTAACACACACGTACGTGATTGTATTTTTTTTTATTCAAATATCAAGTAAAGAGAGTGAACAGTGCACATCAAGTAAGAAATGTTATTTCACTAAGATTCACCGGTCTGCCGACGGACTAATATGGTAGCCCGTCTGGAAAACACACAGCCCCGGGATTGTTGGCTTTGCAAGCCCTGGTCCATACATGTTCTAGTCTGATCCCGAATCGCAGCACATTGAACCAACAACACCTCAAATAAAGGATTCTCCAGCCTGTGACAGCATGGCTATAGACTTGAACGGCATTACTGGGAACGCCCACAAAAACGTCAATTCCGAAAGCCTGTTCAATACGTCCATTACAATTAAACATTTGCACTACATGATGATGTATTTTACATTTACCTCAGCCATTTCTGAGGTTCTGAGTTTGTTTTCTGTGCACCTTGTCACATATCAGCTTTTAGACATTTTTAGTTTTTTTGTCAGAAATGACAAGGAGGCCGCTTCACGCAATAGAAAATCAATGGAGGCGGTTGGTTTGTTTTCCCCCCGGTGGGCGTGGTCTTCAGATTATGATGTGTCGCTCTGTCTGGACTACTGGCACATCCTGGAACTTAACTATCAATTTTGTCAATGCCCCTTTTAGGAAAATAAACTAGACTTCCCATAGACTTCAATACAGTAGCAGCACAAAACAACGTTCGTACACAGCCGGCAGGCTTGAATAACTTAAGAAATCACATGTAAAGTAATTATATGTCCAGCCTGCCTGCCAGATGTGAAAGGTACGTCCATTCACACACTTAATTTGATCAATTTAAAAATATGTCCCTCATTCTCCTACTGTCAAATTGGTGTAACAAGTGAATGATTTTACTTTGTTTTTGCAAGTAAACAGCTTTAAATGTAAATATTATGTATTTATATTTAGAGTACTGAGTGCACTTTCCTGTCCAGCCATACAACTAGCCTGACTTAGCTTTCGATAGCATCATTGTACTTCATGATTCAAAAAACAAAGTTATTCATTAGCTTACCTGACTCAATGAGGTACGAGTAAATGTCCTCTGGCCACTGGGTGGGGTTGTTACACCAATTTGATGGTGGGAAAATTAATGGACATGTTTTTAAATTGACCAAATTAAGTGTGTGGATGTATCTTTCACGCTCTATGGCAGGCAGGCTGGACATATAATTACTTGACATGTTTAATCTAGATGATTTCTTAAGTTATTCAAGCTTGTCGGCTGTGTACGGACGTTGTTTTGTGCTGATAAATTGTATTTAAGTCTACCGGCACTTTTCCCCTAAAAGAGGGTGTGAATCTGTTCAGAGACATTCTATGACGTTGCGCCGGTTGTGCATAAACAGTGATCAGTCAAGTCACATCAAAGAGCGTCAAAACGGTATTTATCGTGATAAAACATACATAATACTTAATATGTTTGTGTGGGAATTCGGATTGAAGTATGTTCTGCGTGTAAAACAAGCCGACTGTTAACTGTTAAAGATTGCATTCGAAACCGTTCGGTACACATGTGCACTGTTTCGAAACTGTTCGGTATGGAAATGTGTACCATTACACCCCTAGTTGATAATAATAAATATTTTATTTCTCTTTGTAGTTTTATATATCAATATGGTACAAGATTGTCCTAGTCAAATCAATGTGATAAGAGTTAGGTCAAAAGTAATCCAAAAGGGGTCAGATTATATTACCTTAAAATCATCATGTAATTTGGAACAAGTAACCGAATCAGTAACATAAACATTACACTACCACTAAAAAAGTTTGGGGTCAGTAATTTAAAAAAAAAGGGAGGGACAGAGGACAATTGGTTTAAATTGAATATATGCATTAAAGTGATCAAAAGCAATAGTAACCCCATTTATAATATTACAAAACATTTATGTTTTAAATTAAGTTCTTTCAAACTTTCTATTCTTCAAAGAATCCTGGGGGAAAAAATCAGTTTCCACAAAAATATTTATTTTTCTTAAGCAGCAAATCATCATATTAATTTCTGAAGAATCACGTGATACTAAAGACTGGAGAAATGATGCTGAAAATTTTTTGCAGGTTTGATCACAGTTATAAATATTTTTATATTAACATAGAAACCAGTTATTTTCAACTGTAATATTTCACAATATCACTAGTTTGATCAAATAAATGCAGCCTTGGTGAGTATTAGAGGCTTAAAAAACACTTTAAACAGACTTGTGCAGATATACACTATGTCTGTGTGTCAATCAGCTCAGTCGTCAGGGCACTGGTCAGGGAACCAGTCTGACTATTAGGGAGCTGATTGAGACGCTATGTGTCAACTATGTCACGTTGTAGGCCAAAACGCGACCGCGAGTTAGCATTTTAGCCCTTCTGGTTCCATCGTACTAAAAATGTTGGGTTAAATGGCTGAAATAAGGTCTAAACACAAGCTCAAGCGACGTTTACGTTTTATTCTAGTACATAAAATACATCAGTACTATCCACTCGCGATTGTTTACGCTGTTTTGTGTCTTGAAAAGGGCGGTTGAAAAGTTGCAAAATTGGACAACAGAGGGGAGATTAAACGTCATCACGCCGAAAAGGTAACCTCAGGCCGCTTTTACAGCCTCGTTATGCTCAAACTCTCTGGTAAATGTTTTTAAAATAAAAACTGAAAGCTAGTGATGGTGACTGTGTGGTGTAACGTTAACTTAAGTCCGTTTGTAGCCTACCTTTAGCTTTTTCACTTCTGGCGACAGCATTTAGGCTCCAAACTTCATAAAAGTCGCTCTCATCTGTGTGTAAATTATAATGTTTTGACAAAACGTTGTAAGTATCATAAACTTTTGTTGACCACACGGAGTTTATTTTTGCGGGTTTTTGTCGAGGGATCCAGTGGAAACTGACCGTTGGCCTACTTGTAGTGACGTCATACATGCGCCACTCATGTGCGCAGTGTATCAAAGTAACCACTAGAGGGAGTGGATATAACATATTACACTTCCACAGATTTGTTGAATCCGACTAATGTCAGTAAATTGGCTGCCAACAGCGCTTAGGGGTTTATTTCATTGAAAGAAATAAAAGAGTACATAGTTATGATTTACACAAGTACAAAAATAACAATCGTAAAAACAACATCACCGATGTGCGTTTCTCTGCCAGTGGAGAAAATGTCAATGTGCCTCTTCCTTTCAACACCGGCAGCTCATTTACAACAGCTCCTCTCAGAGTACATAAGGTCACTCCATTGCGAAGGCAGAGAACAAAATGCATGTCTATCTCTACACAAGATTAAAGTCTTGCACATCATTCAGTATCAGTACCCAAGGAATTGCACATTACAAAGGCATGAAAACAAAAACCAACATTACAATCGCGTCTTCTAAAGCCAACGCTCCTCCATAAATATTTCCTTGTTGCTAATTAAATCCACTGTATTTTCTTATAACAGAATCACAGGTTTATGAAGCCAGGAGAATTAATGAAAATTAAAAAGGAGTACAGTGTGGAGAAACAGAAAAGAAGAAAACACAGAATTCAGAACAGCAATGACATTCTTAGGCCACAATTGTTACAGTACAACATCAAAGGCCAAAACTGTCCTACAAAGAGTGTTCTGAGTCCAGAGGCCTGTGTGTGTGTGTGTGTGTGTGTGTGTGTGTGTGTGTGTGTGTGTGTGTGTGTGTCCATGCATGGAGGTCCCAGCATAGCGGGGGTGACGCAAGTCCATCATGGTCCCACGGCATCTGCTTCTACTCAGCCCTGAAACACAGCAAGAGTCGGTCAGCGGAGTAAAGGCCAGCTGCGTTTAGCATACAGTGTGTTACGTCAGCGTCATCACCGGTCACTGCTGACATCACAGCCTCCATGATTTACTACATAATTATATAAATAAAAATAAAATTGGCTTTTGTGAATCTGAATATTTCCATGTCTCCATTCATTCACCATAAAACTTTAATAGGTGATATAGGAAATTTAAAGCAACATACATGTAAAAATTGGATTAAAACATAATTATGCGGTGACATTATTTGATATTACTGGCATCACATTTAAAGGAGCGACAGCAGTACATCTTTCTCAGCATTTCATTTTCATCTGATACGGGGGGAAATCAGTGATACTTTTTTTTTCTTTACAGAAAAAAAATGCTGTGCTTGGCACGAAGCACAAGAATACTGATTATAAATAATGTCATGTTGTGCAATAACAGCAATAATAATAGTTATTGTTGTTTTGTATCTAATTGTTTACAGAAAACTATTAAATGCATAATAATAATTATAATAAACTATAAATAAACCAGCATTAATAATACATTATTATTATAAATAATTAGATAATAATAATTAATAGTAATAAAACATTTAAATTGTTTAAAATAATAATAAATTGTATTATATATTCATAGTATATAATATTATTATTAATATTATTATTATAGTAATAACAACAATGCCAAAATAAGTATTGTTTGCATTAAATTATTTATAAAAAATTAAACACATAATAGTAAGAAGTTTTCCGTTTATTTATTTGAATAATAATACTAACAATACATTGTATTACATATTTAATACTTTTCAATAATAACAACAATAATAATCTATTCAATTGGTTATAATAGTAATACTAAATATATCTGATTGTTTATAATAATACTACATGTATTATATATTTAACAGTATATAATATATTAATATAACAATAGTAATAACAACAATGCAACAAATATTTTGTATCTTTTTTATAAATAATAAAATTTATAATAATATTAATAGTAATAAATTATCAATTTATTTGAATAATAATAATACTTTGTATTGCATATTTAATGGTTTTCAATAGCATAAAAACAAAATAATCTATTTAATTGTTTATAATAATAATAATAAATATACTCAATTAATAGTATACAATATATGAATATAATAGTGAAAAGAACAACACAAAAAAATCTTATTTTGTATCTAATTATTTATAAATAAATAAAAATAATAGTAGAATTGATAAATTATCAATTTATTTGTTTAAATAATGATACACTTTATTACATATTTAATTGTTTTCAATAATAATTAACTACCTATACAGTTGTTTATAATAATAATAATACATTTTATATATATATATATATATATATATATATATATATATATATATATATATATATATATATATATATATATATATATATATATATATATATAATAACAGTAACAACAACAACAATGCAGAAATGTATTTATTCTTAAAGCACAAATGGTTGTCTTTGGATCAGCACATATACAGTTAATGATACAAAACACTATCAGATCCAAAGAGGAACCGAAGTTTGCCTGTGAAGATGATAATAACTCACTTCTATTGATAAAAGCTCTCGTCTTCTCCTCCTAACTTGGGTTTGGCTTCTCTGGAGACTTCTGAAGCTGTTATAAAACAAACATCTGTCACACATGTGCGGACACAATGCTGTACAGTATAATGTGTGAATGAACGGTTGCAGTGTGTTGTATCGTTCTGAGCAATCATGTTAGTTCACAATACGGTTTTCATTTAGATCATTTTTATCTACACAGGAGCAGATCTGATTAGTGTGTATGTGATGTGATATTCATGTATATTTAGTGATTCATTAGTCACAGATTTTGAATCGCAGTGATCTCCATCCTTCTTAAACTTCTCCACACCATCTAATCCAGGGGTTTTCTTTTTCTGATGCAAAGGACCCCCACATACATTCTTGCAAGGGACCCCAAAATATAAAGGCAACTAAATATTTTCTTGTATACTGCGTAAGGAAAATATTAAACATGATATAATAAAGAAAGCATCTTGTTTGTGAAATTAAAGTTTTTTTAGATTATCACTATACTAAATCCAGAACAAAGAATTAAAATATTAAAGGCACAGTACGCAAGTTTCGCCACTAGAGGTCACTTTTTCAAAACAATAACAAGAAGTAGCTTGATGACACAGTGAATGAGCATGGAATCAACAGACCTGCAAACTTGTCGCTTTTCAGCGACAATCGCCGTTTTCTTGGTCAGTTGGGTCATTTACGTGAATCCCGTAGAACCGGCAAGTTTTTTTGGGGAGGGGGTTGCGCTCAGCAAAAATGACGTCATTAATACAGTCGAAGATGCACGACTTTGTGTCCTGCGTGTTTGTGTGATGAATGGCGCTGGCCCGCAGTTTATTTAAACCACACACCCACATAAAATTTGTGCGTGACAATCGCATGTTTCCGTCTCATTCGAGGACATAAACGCACGTCCGTCATCTCCAAAGCCGCTCTGAGAGTCATTTCATCAGCATTTTACCGTTTCATTTGAGAAAAACTACCGTCATACACACACAGAAACTCAGGGGTATACACGACAACCCGTAAGAAAAAATAAAAATAAATTAAAAATAAATACACGACAATCCGTCAAAATAAAAGTTCGGTTTGACTTGAGAAATATATCAATGTTGTACAGTAGAGTTTAGAGACGTCTCAGTGTAATAATAATACTAACACTAACGTAATAATTATAAACTATCAAAACTTTATTTAAGTAATATATCAAATTTTTCTCCCATGTTTTAATTTTAACAGTATAAAGCTCAGTTGCGCAGCTTTGTTTGACAAAAACGTTTCATTAAGTATAAATTAATATTATCTTTAATATTAATATTTGATAACCAGAAAATACACAACACAGAATTTGTGGGAAATATTTTCATAGAAAAAAATAAATAACAATATGGTTGTTTTTATGAATTCAGTTAATTATGTAGCTATAGCCTATATTTACTGGTAAATATTACAGTGAACAAACATCACAGACAATGGCAGACCAAGGCAGTTCTGGCATAATGTCAATAACACTTTCATATTTACAGTTTCTTTACAGTTATTGATGTATCTCCTAAGTACCGAAAAAAAGGTACCGTTGGGAACCGGTACTGATTAAAATGTGAACGGTACCCAACCCTACTGTTTACACAATAGCTGAAGCAAGAGTCAGTGCAACATAAAGCAAATTAGCAAAGGTGTTAATCTCTTGATGCATGGGATTCATTTCTAACAACATAGGTCTATTTAGATAAGCAATCTGGTGAGTGTGTTGTTTTAGCATTTCCATATTGAAATCACACAAAAAATCGAGCCGGGGGCATGCCCCCCACACCCCGTAACACTGTCACCTTTTTTACTGAGGAGTTTGCAGGTCTGAATCAATGCCGTCTTCACCTCCACAGTAAAGTAAAAATAATCATACTAAATACATTTTAGTGTGTTGAAAGTTGTTATCACTATGTGCGGTTTCTGTATTCAGACATGGTTTGCACATTGCTAGATCCATATTAGAATATCATATTAGTAAAAGCTGGATGACTTGTGTTGCTAAATGGCATGCAATTCATTTTTAAATACATTGTATGGTGGCGAAAATGATGTATTGCTGTTATTGCAAATAAAGCTCTCTCTGATTATGCTATGTTAGCCAGTGTTGTGGTATAGTGTTGTCTCTGAGGCAAGGTCCAAATCACAGTAAATCAAGAAAACAAGAGATTTAAATAATAAGACTAAATGTGTTGAGCTGTATAACAATGATACGTTTTCTGACGATGAATGTGTCCAAAGAGTTGCTCGCCTGTAAAACACAACATATATAAAAGCGTCTTTGGTGTTTCCATGTTTGTTTTTTTTAAGGTGGATA
The DNA here is from genome assembly GCA_023029165.1 of Gobiocypris rarus. NCBI lineage: Eukaryota > Metazoa > Chordata > Actinopteri > Cypriniformes > Gobionidae > Gobiocypris > Gobiocypris rarus. The sequence goes on from CM040911.1 coordinate 41,416,599, forward strand.
TGACGTCATGACATGCGACACAACGACACGGACGTTACACTGGTTAAAATGGCTGATTTCTCTGGATTGAAACATTGTCGAATAATGTAAGGAATAATGTAAGTACACAACTCAACAAAATATAGTTTTAGTGGTTTTTGGATATTTTATTTAAAAAATCTTACATGTTGTGCCTTTAACTAGAATACATATACGGTACATATATTTTGTATTTCCACCCAGTTTTAGCTTGAAAACCCCTGAATATTAACTTAATGGCAATGCAACTATTTGTTTTTTTTTGTTTGCCTATAAAAGTTTTACTTGTATTTTTAGTTTAAAAAATAATGCTATTAAATTCCTCATCTGTCCAAGAGGGGGCGGTATAAGCCATCTATCTAGAAAGCAGAACTATGCACGCAAAAATGAGGCCACAAACATTTCTAGCAGCTAATGTGATCGGATCAACAAAAAAATGAAACCGTGAGATCAGAGGAGCGCAGACTGGAGGAGATCAAGACCTTATTAATCACCACTATGATCAGAAATGATGTGAAGAGCAAAGAATCAAGAGTGAGTGGAAGCAGATGGGAAGTAAAGATCTCTAATGACCACCATTGTATTATTTACTAGTGGTGGGCAAACTGTAACAAACAAAATAGGAAGAGCAAAATCAATAATAATAATTAAAAAAGCCATTTAAGAAGAGCTTAAGGACAGGCAGAATATCTACCATACCTGAGTCTGTTCTTTAAGAAAATCGGGTAGCTGAAATTCACCCTTAAAGACCTGGAAAAACAGAGAGCTGATTTTAGAGGCTGTCACACTGTGCAAACACAGGATCTACAGTCTTTCCACAAAGGGCACCGCTCATTCATTACACAGTTCAAATTTCAAATGTTTTTATTTCCCTACCTGACGTTATTTTCATCTCTACAAACATCCTTCTAAACAGCATCAATACAAAAACGCTTTTTATATGCCTCCAGAAAGCAGTAATGGCCAAATGAAAAGTCTGGCGCTGAACGGATAACAGAGTCGTCTTATGTGAACCGTTCTCTCGCGCTGCTTGGAGGATATTGTGTGTCAATTCCCAGGGTGTCTTACTTCACAAAATTCACAAGCTCTATCCAGGGATGAAAGAAAGAGTGAAAGATTGTGAGAGAATGAAAGAGAGCCAGACTGAATGCTGGAATGAGAAGCAGCCAGTGTGTCTGCTCCAGAGAGGACGACAATCTCCAATTAAGACACATCCAGCTGATCTCATTTCCTGGCTTTCTGCGCTTAGGAAGTTGAGAATGGGGAGCACAGAGAATCGTCCAAGTGTTTTGGGGTTGTGTACGTGTGTGCCACAGGAAAGAAGCGCTGACCTGACAGGAAGCTAGACAACTTGGCGATGGAGCCACTATTTGGAAAGCCTGCGGCAGGTCTAGACTGTGAGAAACCTGAAGCTCGCGCTTCTCACTCCACTGCTGGGGCTGTCAGGTATTGGAGCTCTGTGAAGGTGTTTTTCTTAGAAACAACCCATTTCATTTGTGCAGGAGCCAAAAACTATGTGCATGAGAGGCAAAGGGATCAGTCCTGTCTTGCTTTTCCTCATACATGAAAAAAAAGATAGAATGAAAGATAGATAGAAGAACGGAATGATAGAATTAAAGAAGGACAGAAAGAAAGATAGATAAAGCGATAGATAGAAGGACTGAACAAAAGATAGATAGAATGACAGATAGATAGAATTAAACAGATAGAATGACAGAGAAGTACAGAACAAAAGACAGATAAAACAATATAGAGGGACAGAATCATAGAACAACAGATTGATAGAATGATAGAGAAGCACGGAACAAACATAAATACAGATAGATAGATAGATAGATAGATAGATAGATAGATAGATAGATAGATAGATAGATAGATAGATAGATAGATAGATAGATAGATAGATAGATAGATAGATAGATAGATAGATAGATAGATAGATAGATAGATAGATAGATAGATAGAACGACAGACATAGTAGAGATTGAACGACAGACAGACAGTAGATAGGCAGATAGACAGACTGATAGATAGATAGACGACAGACAGTAGATAGGCAGATAGACAGACTGATAGATAGATAGAACGACAGACAGATAGATAGATAGATAGATAGATAGATAGATAGATAGATAGATAGATAGATAGATAGATAGATAGATAGAACGACAGACAGACAGTAGATAGGCAGATAGATAGACAGACAGACAAGACTGATAGATAGATAAAACCACAGACAGTTCGAACGACAGACAGACACACATTAGATAGATAGATTTTTTTACAATTCAGTTCATTTCATTCATCTCCATTTAGCTGTTTTTGAACACAACATGTCTTTATGTAAATGCCAAAAGCATCTGACTGGGGTTAGGTGAACCTGAAACAGCCTTACATGGCTTCCAAACACGACTGATTACGACTAGTCAATTTCGAAAATGTGTCATTTTGCACATCCTCTTTTCTGAGAGTGTTTGTGTTCCTGGTAGAGGAGAACAGTGAATTTGGCTCGCTCTCCCCATCACAGCCAGCTGAACTGCGGGATAAGGCTGTTACGCAAGACTTCAGACCCAATTAGAGAGAGGAGTCTCCGGGCTGCTGGTTAAAGAGAGCTGGTATCACTGGTGGGTCAAGAGGCGGGGGTTCAGCCGGTGGGCGTACAAGGAAGCGAGTTCGGTTGGGGTTCGTTTGACTCAAGTTGGCTAGCCAAGCTTGCGGTTTGGAGCCTGAGTAGAATTCATTTGCAACGAGAAAGGAGTGCTTTTTTCACATTTCCCTGGGTTACATTTCGTAACGATCAATCATTCATCCAAGACTGTTACCCGCATTAAATCCTGTCACTTTTCTGTTAGAGGTGGGGACTCGTAAATTAAATCATCATGCCTGGAGACGAACACAATCAGAGTTATATTAAAAAATATCCTGGCTCTTCCTAGCTTTATAATGGCAGTGATTGGGGGTTGACTTTGAAGCTAAAAAAAAAAGTGCATGCATCCATCATAAAAGTAATCCACACGACTCCAGGGGATTAATAAAGGCCTCCTGAAGCAAAGTGATGGGTTTTTGTAAGAAAAATATCTATATTTAAAACTTTATAAACTAAAATAACTAGCTTGCGGCAGATGCCGCTGATCCTGGGAGAGCGGCTGTCATGTAAATGTACAGTATGAAGCAGTTTCACAAACCGAACCCTCATTATTTTGGAGATCTCTTGTTATTTGTTTATTTTATTTACCTTTAAATTACTAGATTTTATAAATAAACAATAAATAAATAATAATTTAAGCACATTCAACTCAAATTCAAAATATCTCATAATTTAATGTATAACCCTTTTAATTCAGCTCAAAATATCTTAAATTTTTACATTTCAAGCACAAAACTTCTCAAATCCAGTCTTTTTTTTTTTGGGGTGTATTCGTGGTTCAAGTGTAACAAAAGTCTTAAACCACCACTCTGATGAAAACTAAATTGTTAATTTTATTTTTATGAATTTCGGGTCAAAATGACCCAAGGGAAGGATGAGACACACATTATCGTTACATATGTGTTATAAACATTTCAATAACGGGATAAAAGTGTAGCTACTGGGACAAATCATCTTTTGAATGTATTTTGACACGTAATGTAATGTATTGCTTATAGTTACGCTTAGAGGTGGCGACAATGAATCATTCATTTTAAAGATTTATTCACAAACGCTGATTCATCCAAAAACGAAACAAGTCTTTATGAATGAGTCATTGCATCCATTCAAATTATTTTTTTAATTATTGACAAAATGAATATTTTGTCAGAACCTCTATTTTGCATGTTAACTATTTTGTTTAGTTGTCTGATGTTTTTTCTTCTGAATCGTGGGAGAATCGCAATCTCCATTTTACACACACACACACACACACACACACACACACACACACACACACACACACACACACACACGTTGGGTTTTCATGTTTTATGGGGACATTCCATAGGCGTAATGCATTTTATACTGTACAAACCGTATTTTCTATCCCCCTACACTGCCCCTGCCCCTAAACCTACCCATCACAGGAGACTTATGATTTATGACCTGTTTTCCTCATGGGGACCAAATAATGTCCCCACAAGGACAAGGATTTTGAAAATTGCCATCTTTGTGGGGACATTTTGTCCCCACACCGTAGGGATTACCAGTCCACACACACACACACACACACACACACACACACACACACACACACACACACACACACACACACACACACACACACACACACACACAAATCAGAATCATGCAGCTCTAATATTATCTTACCCCATCCCCAAACACTCCTTCATATCTCCACAACAACAAGAGTCTGACAAGCAGGTTTGTGTTGGCTGCAATGACGTATCTGGTTCTTAATGTTGGATATAACAGCAGCAACACGCAAAATGAGACAACCAAGACCTTGCATGACAGTGGTTTGGCTCGCTACCATGGTAAAGTACATTTTTCATCGCTGATGTAACCTGACACACTTCTTCAAGCAAAAGCTGTTAGCATAGAGAATAATTTGACAAACTGAGGGCGTGTTCGATTGAGACCATCATATGGGCAAATTCTTCCGATCCGCACAGTTCCTGAGGTCCGGGAGGCGGCAGTGGAAAAACTGACTGTGTGGGCCAGCAGGGGAAATCTCTACTGGAATGTTTACATTCAGCCCTCCTGTAGCTAACAGCACGGACTGCTTACTGAACAGTATGTTTAACGTCTATAAATACATGGAGCATGAACATTAATCATCGGAATTATGTAATAATTGGCCAGTACAAAGAAAGGGACAAAATATGCAGAAAAAAAAAAAAACTTATGTTGTTTTAAGACCCTTATGCCTTGCCGTAAAACTAAAAAAGAGCCATAAAAGTAGTCCATATGATTTGTTCACTATATTACAACCCTGCTGAAGTCTTTTGATAGCTTTATGGTAGGAACAGACCACCTAACAGGACGCATTTGCCGTTATTCTTTTTTTTTCACCAAGGGTGCATTAAATAGATCAAGTGCCAGTAAAGACATTTATAATGTTACAAAAAATATCTATTAGGGCTATTGATTGCCTTGTAGAATGCCCTTGGAATGCTCCTAAAATTCAAGATATCACGGCAAAAATACCTCTATATAATTCCTCATATTTATATTGTATGATATAGTTAAGCAATATCACACGAGTAACGATCTTAATATCAGACAAATTATGTTTCTGCCCCGAATAGCAAGAACGCAAACGTGATATTGATTTTATACAACGGTTCAATAAATAGGAAGTTAATATTGTAATTTATTTTAGACACAATATTGTCTGTTTTGTCTTAATTTTGCCAATGAAAATATTACCTACAAAGCAAGACCCGAACTGTTGTGAGTTTCCGAGCAACACACAGCAGCTTTTCATTTCTGAATGAATCGGCTGAACCAATGATTCAATGGCCCCTCCATTTGCAGGGGTGTCCAATCCTGATCCTGGAGGGCCACTGTCCTGCAAAGTTTAGCTCCAACCCCAATTAAACACACCTGAACCAGCTAATCAAGGTCTTATTAGGGATACTAGAAACTTCTAGGCAGGTGTGTTGAGGCAAGATGGAGCCCTCCAGGACCGAGTTTGGACACAGAGAGTCATATCCTTCATTCCGCAGTAAATCAGCTGTTTGAACGAATCAAATGAACAACTCAATGACTCACTCATTCAGACATTTACCACCACCGACTGGCAGTTTTAGTCTCTTATTTAGTGCATCACTTCATTTATAAACCCCCAAAAAAAAAAACATGAGGGAATAGACGGGGTGAAAACCTTTTGAATTTGAAGATCAAGGTAAATTGTACTTAATTTGTCTTTCTGGAAAAATTTACAAGTATCTTCTGTTGCTTCTGAAGGGCAGTACTAAATGAAAAAAAATTATATTTAAACAAAATAAAGAAAAATTAGGACATCGTTATCCTGTTCAAAGGTTTGCCCTAATATCCATTTCAAATAAATGTTGTTCTTTTAAACCTTCTATTCATCAAATAATCCAGAAAAAATTATTTTCAAGCACCACAACTGTTTTCAAAAATATGATGATAATAATAAATGTTCCACTTGTATTCAAAATAGCACATAATTGTATTATTATAATCATCTGAACATGAAAATGATTATCTGCTTTCTGTATTGCTCTGATGTCGCTGCATTCTTAAAACACTATATTAACAGCAATAAAAGTTAACCCCACCACCAAATTACTGTAAACTACATCTTAATTTGAAGATTTGCACTAAAAGAGGTTGTAATAGCGAGGGGAAATTGTCTTTCCTTTCCTCTTATGTACAGCGCACAAAGATAAAGCCACCAAATTTATTATTATTATTAGTAATAGTCATTGCCAAGGACTTCATTTGGACAACTTTAAAGACAATTTTCTCAATATTTTGATATTTTTGCATCAGATTTTCAAATAGTTGTATATCTGCCAAATATTGTCCTATATCCTAACAAACCATTCATCATTGGAAAGTGTATTTATTTAGTGTACACATCTCAATTGACCCTAATGACTAGTTTTGTGGTCCAGGGTCACAAATGCACTGCATGATCCAACATTTAGCTGAGATAATTATATATTTTTTGATGCATCTGATTCTGCTTCCTGTGATTGACGATCGGTGATTTACTCCAAAAATCCTGATCGGAGCACGCTCTTACTGATCTCCCAGAACCAGTACATCCAGAATCACCTGCTGTAGCCTCTGAGGACAGGCGCACTGGAGCGTAGCAGAAAGCTCCAAAGAGCTGGTGCTCACTGTTCCACATCACAGAAATAGCAAAAGCGATTCATCAAAGATGAATTAAACTGTGGAAGGACAGTCACACACCAACAGCTCTTCTAATGCAAGACGACACTGCTGACTCAATGTGTTAACACACACATCAGACACAGAGGGTTTTACCCCAGTACCATCATGACTCTTTCACACCTGTATGGACACCATTTAACACTACTGCACACTGTATTAACTCAGGGTAAAACGTTACAATAGTATTAAGCTAAATCACTAACTAACCCTAACTCACCAAACATAATCCACACAATTTGTACAATGAACATGAATGATAACCGGAACATCTATTTCTTGTTATTCAAGTTATATAGTGTGTCACACAAAACTGAATCAAACCACATGATCTCCTTTTCTGGTCAACAAACTCTCATATTTGGTATGTTCCTCCCAAGCCTCCAGTGCAGCTTAGCACAAGCACTTCCACATGACGCCACTAGCAGCGCAGTTGAGACCGACTTATTGATCTTAATATCAATTTCCCAACATGAATCATGACCAAGCTGCAAAGTCACTTAATAGGTATCGATTGTGGCTTTGGACAGAATTCAAAATGTACTAATTCACAGGAGACCGATGACAGACAATTAAAGGGTGGAAAAGCAAAAACTGTCACTTACTCTCTACTCTGCATTCTGCAATGTATAGAAGCCTTTGTGAAGTGCAACAATATGGGCCAGGATGAGTCAATCTGTTGTCAAAAAACACTGAAACTAACAGATGTGTGTGATAAGATAATATCACTGAAATTCGGGCAACTATATACACATCCGTCCTCATGTTACCAATGTCCTACATAGTTTAGGTGGATCATGTTGAATCTGCATAAACAAACCAGATGAAAGTAAGATCAGCAAAAGACACCAACATCTTTACAGCTGAGATGATGCATGAGAGAGCTATAGAAGCCGTCGACAGGGATCCCATTAAAAAAATATGTTTTTAATGCATTTAGTGCATGTCTATTTCCACCATTAAGTGTCTTCAACAGCTGTATCATTTCTTGCTTACTCATGGCATGATGGCACAGGTCAAGAATGCTACGGTAAAAATGTCAGCAAGACCAAAATTCATGGCTTCAGTAGACACAGTATGACCATTTGGACACTCACAAGTTGCTCGTTCTACCTTGCAAGCATTGAATTACGCCAATCTGTTTATTTTTCACTAAATGGTAAGCAACTGGACATGTGATAGTGCTACCTTCATTATGCCAAATTATTCTGGAGTGCAGATCAATATTACCATCTCAAGCCAAAATACTTAATTGCAGAAATAGTGCATTACTGCCACAAGAAATTAGGTCCAAGTTTAATAACCACAGGGCACGGGCATTGAAAAAGTGCAATGATGTTCAGAATGGATGTCATAGCTTTTGGGTAGTAAAAATGCTGTAGTTTCAACAACCGGTTTTGTTTTAAACCAGATGTTTTAAAGCGGAAAATGGTTTCTTAAATGGTTTCTTCTCATCCAAAATGAAAGTCATTATTTACTCACCCACCCGTAAAACTAGCTTTTTTTTTTTTGTCTGTAGAAATGGAAATCAATGGGGTGCGGTGTTGTTTCGAACCCAACTGACTTTCTTTCAATGGATAGACAGAAGCTGAAATATCTTTCTTATATTTCACAGAGTTCTTTTTCGTGCTTGAACAAACATCAACACACAGAATTATGCCAAAAACACGTTTTACCGAGACTGTTTGATAACTTCAATTTCTATATATTTCCCACCTGTTAGACAGGAAGAACACAGGTAAATATGACATTTATTATAACGGGTTTATATGAAGATCATTTTTTTAAATCGATTTTAAAGCCTAATAAATGTTGGAATTGATAGCTTTCATTTATACTGTATACTGTAATTAAATACTTGAATGTCTATAATTAATGTTAAAAAAAATCAATTTCATTGAGACATCAATAGCTCTAATAGCTCATAAAAAGATGCCATTTAACAAATATTTACAATATACTGTCTTTAAGTCATTTCTATCTTTAGTACATGTGACATTATTGTGATGTAAACATATTTAAAACTCCAATGTTTTAATTGTGATTAATAACAGAAACAAAGGTGTGATTAATTAGGGATTTTTTTTTATTGATTGACAGCACTAATTTAAAGGGATAATACAGGGTTTTTAGTAGTTTTGCGGAGCTGTGTGAACAGGGATCTGTACACACACACACACACAAAAGTTTTTAGTACATCCTTGTTGTGTAAAGTTTGGAATGACATGGTGAACTATTGGTATTTTTTGGGGACAAACTATTCTTCATTTGTAAGTCGCTTGGGATAAAAGCGTCTGCAGAATTAATAAATGTAAATGAACTATATCTTTAAAGACTCCATAACTCAACAAACAGGAAGTTTGGAGCTCTTCGCTTTTTAAAAATATTACATAATAAATTTAAGTACTTTGTGAGTACACTAGTATTTAGATGCCTTCAAAGCTAACAGACTGACTTAAAGCCACACAATTCATCATTTGATTTCATCAGGTCTTGACAAGGGACTTAATGAAAACAATACAGTCAGTGATGGTAAAATGTAAAGAAACCAATTTGATATTGTAACCGGTGCATCACTGAGTAATCGTTTAAGTTAAACGCAACACAAATAGTTGGTCTGCCTTGAATCCGCCTCAAGACAAGCAAGACAAAACCATGACATGTTAAGGCAGAGCAGCTGCAAAAGCCATCAGAGCTCAGCAGACCATCATGTGGAGTTGAGGTCTCTTCTACAGACCAGCACCATGACTGTGCAACACTGCAGCTTTTTCTCTGATGAGCTGGAGTCTTGCAGTTCGCCTCTGTTACCAAGGAAACCTCGTTATTGAGAGGCTTGCGACTTCAAAGCCATTTCTACAGCTATCCACATACTGTACAGAAATGGCAGGTCGACTTGCATTCAGAGCTTACAGCAAGGACATCATGTGAATTAATCAAAAACACAGACGGTCGCTGTATTCGAGTAATGTACAAGCCCAAACGCTCCTCTTGCACTGAAGCGCTTCTCATTTCGAAGCAATCCAGGCAGTTGTTTTACATGCAAATGTTTGCAATAGGATGCGCGTTTTTGAGTGAATCTGTAGTCGAGTGCTCTGACACTTAGAATGAGCAACTGATTTACTGGAGATTACTTATTTCTTATATTTAAAGATATTTAACATTGTTTAGCTTTCACATGCTTATTCAGAAAGAACGAGGTGATACAAAGTCAGAGCCTTTTTGCATATGTTTGCTTATACTGGTCTGACAAGTGACAGTTTCCCTTGCACTTCTAACTTTCTTTCCACAATATAAGCAGATCCTTATCCGGTGGGATGCATGACTCTAACAAGAACTAAATATACCAATACGAATCACAATTATGCCACATTTGGATGCTCCTGTGGGTGCCAACCATCCCCACTCATCACTTCAATACTGTTTCCACAATGGCACCTACTCCATTCTGCTGTACCCATGAGATTGAGGTGAGACATTCAATGTGAAAGTACATTTCATTGTCGCCTACGGCAGTAAATAAATCATTTTGCAAGGAATTCGATTCGAGTGTTGTTTTGCCAGTTACGTAGCAATGATATGATGTTCATGTTTTGTCTGGATCTATTAATTAATTTTATGACAAGGTATATGCTTGTAAAATGGTGCAACTTCCCAAAATCTTAACATGCATGAAATATTTCATGATATTTGTGAAACGTTTTACCATTTAATATACAAGTTTGGGGTCAGTAAGGTCAGGGTTTTTTTAATTTCATAACTTTTTTATTCCATAAGGACATGTTAAATTGATCATATGTTACATAAAAGACATTTATAATGATACAAAAGATTTTTATTCCAAATAAATGCTGAACTTTACTATTGATCAAAGAATCTTGGAATCATGGTTTACACAATTATTACGACAGGTTGCAATTTCTTTCAATATTGATATTAATAAGAAATGTTATTAAAGCAGCAAATCTGAAATGATTTCTGAAGGATCATGTGACACTGAAGACTGGAGTAATGATGCTTTGCATCACAGAACTAATAATAAGATGTTTTAAAGTATATTCAAATAGAAAATGGTAACCTTAAATTGGAATTAAATTTGAACTATAATACATGAAGCCTTCGTGAGACATTAAAATATCTTACCGATACATTTCAAATATATGAATAATGATTCAAATGAAAATGTAATCATATAACAAATATCATATTACTTTTAGCTGATGGTTACACTACATTAGTTATTAAATTGAAACGTTTCTCCAAATTGTAACCAAAAGTACTCAGAGTATTTCAAGGGACATATGGACCCTCTTATTGGTCACTGACCCACATGCTTAGTTTGCACTGATTTCAGCACACCAAGGCCTGAAAATACAACATGAGCAAATGTTGTATTTTCTGACTGCAATACTTGCAATACAAGCACAGAGAAACCCTGAGTTTAATGGATGTTAAAACGAGTCGAAATAAAACGGCTCATATTCTTTGCCTTCTGAAGCTCAGCTTGCTTCTCAGACTTCAAAAATAGAGTCGCACCACAGTTTACAAATTTTACTGCGCTCACTCTGTGTTACGGTCTGTCTGCATTGCACACCTTGTGAGCAGATCTTAGATCTTCGCTGTTGTGTGTGTGTTGAACTCCATGTCAAAGGAGGGAAGGGGGGAGGCTTAACGACTGATCCATGCAGCTGTGTTTGATCCAGGGGAAATACACATTAATGCACAGCAGATGTGCTTCTCCCTATGTCTCTCTCTAACACACACACACACACACACACAAGTCAGAAAGATGGATCTAGCTGTTAAAGGAGAGGGACTTCAACAATAGCTTTTCAAAAGAATGCTGAATGAAATCTGGACTGCTTCATGAGGCACAAGCATGAACGAAACCAGCCAAACTATGCGTAAACACAAACAAACAAATAAAAGATGAAATACCAAACAACTACAAACAAACAGCACACTCCTGTGCCCAGTTTTAAAAGCCCCCCAACCCTCCATTTCCGAGCGAAACATTAAACATTCAAAATTTTGCCCGTGTGCGTAGAAAACTTTTATAGCTTTACAGAATTAGTCGAATACTCCTCCTTTTCAAAGTAAACAGGCCTTTGAAGATCACAGCGTTTCTGTGAGAAGAACAGCATGAGTTTTACTCAACAAGAGAAACATATGGAACTGACAGAGATTGGCGCCAATTGAATCGCTAAGAATGCCCCACACAAAACCCCCAGCAATTGCTCAACTAAAAGGAATCTTCTCTGTGTGGGAAAGAGCGAACAACTGTCATGGCAAGCAGAGCGCAACTGCAGAATAGTTCAAGGTTGACAACCGCTTCAGAATGTCATGGCAGAGATGTATTAAAGGGATGGTTCACCCGAAAACTCATCCTCATGTCGTTCCAAACCTGAATGACTTACTTTCTTCTGTGGAACACAAAAGAAGAAATTTTTGCCAATGAAATGAAAATCAATGAGGTCTAATGTAGGGCTGAAACGTTTAGTCGACATTTTAAAAAAATTCCGCAAATATTTTTGCTGTCTTTTGATCTCTTTTTGAAGGGCCTGCAATAATGCGGTTTGACCAGTGGGGCGCTATAGCGCAAAACTGTAATGCCGCCCTCCCGAATCTAATCCAATAGAACAAGACATGGCGATTCGGAATGTAAACGAAGCCGAACCTGTAGAATGTGGGCGTTTAGCATAACTACAAAAAAATCCTGTCATACCAGAGGCGTCAATTTGGTATGGCAGGGTGTGGAGGCTGGCTGTCAGGTAGTAGGGCCTATATGTTTAGTGCAGGATTAGCAGATTTATATTACAACATATTGAAAGGTTGGATTCTGGAATCCACTGTTGCTTCAATATACCTAAATATCCTTATTAAATTCATAATCAAAACCTTAATTAATATATTTCCTCCTATATTATTATGATGATTTTTACTGAGTCATTCCAGTAATGATTTTACTTAAAGGAAGAACAAACAATCAGTGGTTCTGTTGATTATGTTTTCTAAAGTTTGTGTTTGGTCTCTGAGTAGTGACTGAGGGTCTGGCCTAGGGATGTGTGATGTTGCTGATGATGCAACATGTTTTCATGTATTTGGATTTTGGAGGTATCGTGCACTCCTGACATGCTGGGAATGCAGGAATAGTGTTTGCTCATTTAGCCCGGCTTCCAGAGATTAAGTATGGATTTGTCATTTTTATTATATTTTATTCATTTTATATTTCCTTTTACTGAAACACTAAAGAATCAAGATGAATATTGCCTGTACTAATGTCTGTACCTCTACAATGGGCATCCTAAGAGATGGGTGGACTTGTTGTTCTGGACAAGCTGGCACCTGCTCCAGACCTGTGAAGGTCACTACGGCCTAATCCCAGGGTGAAAGCGTCAACGAGTGACACGTGCATCTGATTTACTGACAATGTGTGGAAATTTACCATGGCTGTTCATTTTCTCTGAGCCATCAGAATCATCCACCTTGAAGTAATGATGTGCTAGACCTTGAAAACAGTATAACTGTTGGGACAATTGTATGTACGGTATGACGAGACGGGTAGAGAGGGAGTGTGACCTACAAACTCCTTGTGAGACTTGAAGCTGGCTTCTGCTGATGAAACAGCAAACTATTCTTCAGTAAATTTTTCTTTAATTAATTACACTCCTGACTCTTGGTCGTCATTTTTCACAACTGGTCTCTGGTCTAAACTGTTAACCCCTAACAATATAATTTGTAGTTGTTTAATAAAAGAGAAAAGCAAGTAAGTTACAACGATTTAGTTGTTGTAATCGTGACGCGAGTTCAACAGCGCTGCAAATGTGTCAACAATGTGATTTTGCAGTGTTGAGTATTGTAGCCAATCACAGGCATTTCTGTTGAAAATAATGTCCAATCAGAGATGTTGAAGTTACCGGTAAGGAGAATCCACCCAGTATCGCTCAAAACGCTGAATGAGTTTGTTTAGCAAAATGTTATGAAGTTATACAGACGCACAAATCCTCTCATAATAAACAACAAAGTACAGAAAACTCAAGTTTGCGCTGAACTGTGACAGTTCCAGTGATTATACAGGTCTGTGTAACTTCATCCACAATTTAAAGAAAATGTTTTGTTTTTTGAAAAAGGAACTGTTGCTTTTTCTACAAACGTAGATACTAAAGTGACAAAATTTTAGATTTTAAACGCTATAATAGTTTTGATGATGTTTAAAAATAAATTTGCCAATAAGTGCTCCTCTGATGCCATCTACTGGTTATAGTGGTATTTTTATATTTAAAAATAAAAGTTTTTGTTCTTCATAAGTGTTAAACTTACTATCAAAGCTATAGGCCTATGTAATTCATCTTTGGACGAACCACACACACATTGTATTTAAAGGAGGCTGTAATGTTGAGTGAGTAAGATATGATGACGTCATCAGAGTCTGCCATACCTTGGCTTTTGGTGAACTGACACCACAGCCACCAACTCTAACTCATTCAAACGTGCGCAATTGACTGTTCTTGCACCACACGTCAATTTTCTCATGCAGTGAAAGATATATCGCAGAGCAAAGAGGACACAGACAATGCACCAAAAGATAAGAACTTTTACATTTTACTACGCAATTCAAACAATACATGTGGTTTTGGCTTTGTTTAATGTCGCGTGACAGATCGCTGTAGCGCCTCAGTTCAAGCGACACTTAAACCTATCATCTCTTCCTCTTTTCTACAGCACGAAATAAACATGAATGACCACCAAAAAGTATGTTGAAACAACAGTACAACTTACTAAAATGAATCATCTCTCATATAATCACTCAATTAGTGTTTCAACCTCAGAAAGATGTAAATAAAACAGCTTGTAAACAATGTCACAAAATGTTACACAGTTAATAACATAAAAAAATCACTCAGTATCACTCATTGTAACAGTTAGACTATTGATGACTTCTGAGGAGGAAAGAAAACTAGAAGGAGAATTCAATTCAGTTGGCTCAAAATTTATTAAAAATACATTTTCAAAAGCAATTTCCTTATTTATTAGTTAAAATAGGTATAATTAAATATTTAAATAATAACAAAAGTGGAATAATCTATCAAAGCCTACTGATTAATCAGCTAAATAATCAATGATTAGTCGATTAATCGTTCCAATAATTGTCTGATTTATCAATTAGCAAAATAATCGTTTGTGCCAGCCCTAGTTGAATGTTGTTTAATTGTATTGACTAAAATCACGGGACATTTTTGCTTGAATGACATGAAGGTGAATATATAGTTACAATTTCTTTTTTGGGTGAGCCATCCCTTTAAAAACATTTGCATTGGATTTCGAGACATTCCGACCACAATCGCATTCCTACAGCAAAGAAAAGGGCAACCGGGATGAAGATGTGGCCAGAAAACATTGCCCAGTCGTGTCAATGCCACTGATAATTTTCCAAGGATAGGAATCTGACACAGCTTTTCCCCTCAAACCCTTCGACACACTGATAGAGCTCGACAGGGGCCTCTTCCAGACCTTGGAGAGGGGAAAAAAAAATGACACACTCTTCACCGTGACTGTGGTTCGCTGCTCAAGTAGCATAAAAATGCTTTCCACTACAGTCAGCACTCCATCAACTCATGCAATTTTCCTAAGTTTTGTGTCGTTTAAACATGGAAAAAGACTAGCGCAATATAGTGAAGATTTATTTTGGCCCTGTCATAGTGAATGACAAGACCACCTAGCCCACCTTGACTGGCACGGTATCCATTATTCAGTATGGCAAGTGGACAGGGCTACAACCAGAAATGTTTCCCTCAGGCACAACTGTAAAAATCACAGCACATCGAAACCTGTCTGCTCAAGGAACACAAAGAGCCTGGAGACATTTTTAACAATCTTAAAGACTCTTACGGAGTATTAAACACATTCTATATTCTTTTCCCCAATAGTTTAGCATATGATTTCATCATTAACCACTGCAAATGGATTGCAGCTGTGAGGGAGTGTGGTGTAATACTGCTGATGTAAGAACTGAGCCCAAGTTCTCTAAAACTAGACTTCCAGTCAGAGCGAGAAGAAAGGGTCACTCCCGAGGTATAATTTCCATCATGTGTATGATTCTGCTCTATTGATGATAATGTAATGTTAGCAGCTACAACTCTAAATTAGCCTAGTAAAGAAGACGGAGACGGCAAAGATAGTTCTTTACACACAACAAATCCATATTCTATAAAGAAATGATGCATAATGAAGGGAAAATAAAATTAATATAAAATAATGCTTAAGCTCGGCTCGTAATAGAATGTGCATTTATTAAGGTTTGACAGCAGTAAGCTGAATCTATATCCACCAGTGAACCATGAATCATTAGCGATCAATAATTTCAGAGAAATGATGATGACAAAATGGATTCAATAGTGTCAATCAATCTTTGGTTCTTTGTAAAGTACACCCACTTCATCTTCATTTTTAAGTCTCTCAAACACAGCTCTGTCAGCATAAAACAAAATGGCCAATATGTAACTGTATTTATCCTTAAAGGGTTACTTCAGCGATTAGCATTAAGCTTTGTATCAGTAGAAACCCGGGATTATATTCAAATTATCGTACTTTCCCCCCTCATATGACCCTGAGACGAGAGAATTATGTATTTTATTTCTGGAAAAATTCCTCCGATGACGAAAGTATAGTAATTTTTCGAGTTTTTGTCCAGAGGCTAAAGACTACAGCCAGCAGGAGGCGCTATTTCCACATATTTTCAACATCGCACTCACAGCACTCGGCTCAGGGAGCCGGAGATTCATGTTAACGGAGCGGGGGAGAGCAAAGTGAGTGTTTCCCATGTTTCAAATGAATTTCAAATGAAAATTAAGCTTCCAATGACATGAACTGAAAATGCGCCAGACTGATCACGCGCTTTGAATGCAGCCGCGAATCCCACGATTACCTCAGCTCATGTGATGAATGTAATCCGACTCCTGCTGTGTTTGTGCGTGACGGCCCACAACACTCGTTCGCTCACTCGCATTATATCGAACAGACACGTTCAGTTTTTAATTGTAGTGTCTCTAACTGAACTGATTTTATGAAAATGAATGTGGTGGGCTAGTGATCCAGTAACCCAGTAGCCGTGACTAGAGTGACCTCGCAGGGCAGCGAAGCAGTGCATTCTGGGAATTGTTGTCTTTCATCCCCATGAGAAAAAAATACATTTTCTGTGTTTTCTCAGTCTAGAAGGCACCAAATTAAAAAATAATTTCACATTTCTGCTACATTAATGACCCAGTTTCACTGGGAAGATGAATCAGTACAGATTCATCTTCCCAGTGCTGAAGTAACCCTTTAATTTAAGGATTTTGACACATAAGAATATAAGATGTCATCATATCCTGTAAGTTTCAGAACTGAAAATTTCCTTGTTAGTCCGAAAAACAGCTTTTATTGAAACCAAGCCCCGAGAACGACCCGTAGTGGAATGTGCCTATCTATGAGGTGAAAGACCGCCTCTGCAGGAGAAGATTAACACCCACTTCATCATTGCAACTTTGGCCCCGCCCACTGGCGTGTTACTGAGATGACGAGGACAGAAGAGCATTACAGGTTGGACCATAAATAACATTACCTCCCACAGGATCCTAATGCTAGGAATGTGGTTATTTATTTTCAACAATGTTAATGTCTCAGTTGAGCATTATTTATTTGTGTTCGGTACATTTCACTGTTGATTCTTTGGTAAATCAGTCGCAATTTCACTTTACGATATGGACTTGACAGTAATGCCACAACATGTAAGTGACTGTGTTAATTCTAATGCCACTGATCTGTGACCAGTGATTTCTGATATGTAATGATTCATGTTCACTAAATCAATCCATTGACTAAACACTCAACTTCACATTGTTTCTCTTAGTAGGATGAAAATAATCTGTTATTTAAACTGTGATTGAATTATATATAGAAAGCGATCAGAGAACGCTCCCTTTGCAATCGCTGGAGATGTCAATCAAACAGCGCAAGTTTATCAGTGACTGCGTTCTGGACTCGCGCCAAAACTTCCATTATAATCAAAGAATCTCATATTTATATAATGCCATAGATCTAAATACAATATTAAAATCAACACTTTCCATGATTATTTAACCTTGAGAGCTGTAATAGTAAAAACATGCTAATCGTTTTTGAGGGTAAAATCATGGTAGGAAAAATGCCTTTTATTTCTAAATTATGACAATTTCAGAAGTAAAAAACAAAACAAACAAAAAAACAGTAAGATACTAAGTGCATTACAGGAAACATTATAAAACAATGCCGCTCATGACCCCTTTAACTGATTTCTAGACTCTAGCTTTCTTGATAATATAGCTAAAAAAAATGGGGATCTGCATAACCGCCCTGCGCTAATCTTAGAGGTGCAACTCACACCTAAGTACCCTTTTCACACATGGAGATGCTCACGCCTGCAGGATGTGTGGAATGTAAATGGCTTTTAATACTTGGATTAGAAAGTAAAAAACAAATACTGAGCGATACCAAATCCTCTGATCCCAGTCTCATAACATATAGCCTACATCGAGGAACACTTTTAACCCGCATTTGTGGCAATGTGTTAAATACATACATGTCAGATCAAATAATAGCAGCGAGATGATTTAGTAGCGAATGGAGGAAAATTAGGTCGAGGTGCTTTAAGGTACAATTTTAAAAAAGTCACCACAGAAGATTTGTGGCAATGCTCACCCTTCTAGTGTTGTCCAGGACGAGGGGGTCGGGCCGGCCGTAGTTGGGAGGGTTGGCGTGGGGATCATAGCCGAGCCTAGCCAGCATAGGGGCGATGATAGGCATGTCCCGCAGCACATCCGGGGATCTTACCCACCCACTTGGATAAGGCCTCCACATTGACAGGCTTGATCACCTGGTCTGTAGATCTCTCTACCCTGTAGAGGAAAAGAAGTGTGTCATTGGAGCAGGAACACGTACACAGGTGCTTTACCGTCTTACCGCAGTGGACTTACTGGACCTGATTGGATC
This sequence comes from Gobiocypris rarus, assembly GCA_023029165.1. NCBI lineage: Eukaryota > Metazoa > Chordata > Actinopteri > Cypriniformes > Gobionidae > Gobiocypris > Gobiocypris rarus. The sequence continues at coordinate 41,435,479 of CM040911.1, forward strand.
ATGCAATGCAATTAAAGAAAGGTCTAAGCTGTGTGTAATGCTTTGAATGAATGGCCATCCCTTCTCCAAGATCATCTCCCAAATGCATCACATTTCATATTCCAAACTATCCTTGTATTTGATGTTTCTTGATTTGCTAGTCTAAAAGTTTAGATGTTTACGTTTCAGCACAACCTGGCAGAGTTTCAATGGCTTTATGCTGAAGTAAAATAGCTTACTGGTTTTATTGAACCCCCCAAAAAATATATATATTATAGTGTATTTTTTTACTGCGTACCGTAGAGCATATCCCACTTTCTAACAGCAGAACCTGCTAAATAAGCTGCTTCCATCACTGCACCATAAAATGTTGTGTGTGGATTCAAATTTGCAAAGATATTAAAAATGAATCAGGCATTATGTCACACCCTGGGTAAATGATTAATATGTCTGAAATGAAATATTTATAAACACATGGATAAACCAGTAGATGTCAGATTTTTGTTTAGAGAGTGGCTTTCTCGTTAAGAGGATATAGTTTAGATATCGCTCATATTTGCACAGAGATTAAACAAACCTTGTTTCCCCCAAGAAAACTGAAAAAACAACAACTACTGAACACCCATCATTGTTCTTCAATAACAACAGATGGAAACATCAAATAGTGGGTCAATCTCACAACACCAATCAAGAACATGTGTGGGTGGATATATTACCCCTGAAAATCAAATTAAAGGCAAGTATGTAAGTTTGGCAACTAGAGGTTACTTATTAAAATCAAAGGCGAACGATAATGGCGGTGTGAATGAGCATGGAATCATGGGAGTTGTAGTCTTCACCTCCACAGCCAATGAAAAGGAATCCGCCGGGCAGAAATCATGTTCATGAATGAGCAAATGTATTAAAGTTGTATTAACGTTACGGTGGTATAAAGCAGGACGCTTCCACTCTTCATTGCGTTTGTGGGGTAACGCAGCTCTGTTTTACATGGTTAAAACAATCATATCCAATACATTTGACTCTGTGAGTTTGCTCGGTGGCTGGGATCAGACACTTGTTGCTAGATCGATATTAGAATATCATATTAATAAAAGCAGGATGACTAAATGACTGTAGCTAAGTTACATGCAATTAATTTTAAAATATACTGTATGATGGAGAAAGAAATCTCTGATTATGTTAGCCACTTGACAAAATAGTGTTGTCTCTGAGGCATGGTAAAAACATTACTCGCGAGTCACGGTGAATCAAGAAAACAAGCGATTCAAACAATATGACTAACTGTGTAGAGCTGTATATCAATGATCCCTGTTGTATCCAAACAGTTGCTCACCTGTCTAATAAAATACATACTATATTAAAATGTCTTTGGTGTTTCCATGGTTTCTGGAAATCAAGGGTAGCGCGGATATGAACTCATTGTCAGGCAACGCAATGACATGGTCCGCAACACTGGTTAAAATAGAGATTGGAACAGAGATTTCTCTGGGTTTAAAAAGCTGGGAACGTTTGAGATAATGTAAGTACACAGGTTAACAAAATATATAACATTGTTCTAGTGTTTTTTACATATTTTAATCTAAAAATATTAATATATTGTGCCATTAAAATTATTTTAAAGAACAATATTCACTACCTCTCATTATTATAATATATTAAAATAATTATACATAATTTTACTGTCTATGCTATTATTAATTTGTTAATTTTTATTTAAAGGTAAAGTGTATTACAATAATAATAACTCTTTACATCAGACATTTGTGTGTAAATAGTGAAGTAAAATAGAATAGAAACTCTTTACACAAAATAAACTTATAGTAAATACATATAAAATAATATTTTGTTAAAATAATAATGAATAATAATATATATTATTAAAATTATAAATGAAAGTGAAATATGACCTGGACATGACTCACAAATGCTCTCTCTCTCTATGTTTTTCCAACTTTTAATGCTTGCTCATTTTTGGGCCGAGATGACTTGTTGGAGTCACTGAGGCCATATTCCCCGTTTTATTATTTCTTCCCTCATAGAGAACACTGGCTCCAGATGGGAAACAGATTATTATACTCAATCCCCTTCTGCAGCCAAGACACAGGGGATCGTCAGCTCCACTGCCGGATCCAGTGCAAAACAGCGCGTGAACACCCTGAGCCTATAATCCCTCAATACAGCAAACAATGACACAAAACCAACAGCAAGACTCATGCTGGCATGCTTATGAGTGTGTGTGTTTGTGTGTGCGTGTGTTAAACCAAGCGACTGAGCCAGAAGTCATTGTGACAACCTGCCTCGTCATGCCTCCTCAAACATTATTCACAAGGCCGTGACTGGAGACAGTCATGTGCTGCCACACTCTTTTAGAAATACAATCGTAGTGTGCAATATTTTGAGGTTCGCATATGGTGATCTAAACATTTTAAAGGGAAGAACATCTAGCCCTCGTCTCCTCTTATTCCTGGAATGCAAGAACACATTGGTCTGTGAGTTATTGAATTCACCTTCCCATCACGCCCTCCCCGACCTCAGCCTCAGCCTCAGCGTTAGAGACCTGCCTCTCCCCCCAGGCACCACAAAGTCCATTTATACTGGCAAGCCGCTCCGCTGTACATTTCATTGTTCAAGTCCCTTGCTGACGCAGTCCTTCACTTCTCTAATCCATTTACATTGGAATTGCACTTCGGCAGCAACGTGATTAATAGATTTACTGCTTCCCAGGACAGAAAGGGCTGTTTTCTTTCTTAGCTGCAGTTATTTTCCTCAGTGGAAAACTTCAAATCATTCATTAAAATACAGAAAAAACAAGCACAAGTAAGCGTGGACAGGAGGAAAAGCCATTTCTGACAGACTGGCAGCGGATGCGTCATGCTATTCTCTAGAAAATAACATCCTCTGTTCCGCAGTTGCTAAGGCCAACACATGCCAAACACGCAGTCTGCCTGCGCTGACGCTCATTGGTATGAATCTCTTTATGATACAGAGCTGACACCCTCTGAGGTGAGATTTGCATCTGTAAGCTTTGTGAAAGCACACATAAGATGATTGACAACAGCGGGGATGTGGCTGCAGTAGCCACAGAATGCAAGGATGCAAAAAAATTCATTTCATGAAACAGTGATTAACAAATAACATTTGTGCATTTAGTAGACGCTTTTATTAAATTCAACTTACAGTAGAGCTGCAACAATGCAACTGTCAAAATTTGCAAACAAAGATACAAAACAAGATGATTCAAAAATATGATTTGCATTTAGGTTTTCAATAATTCATTGATCCTAATAAGGAGTATTTATAGTGATGCACAATTTTAAAACTATTGCCAATATCGATAAAAAAAAGTTTTAAATCAATAACAAACAACTAAAATAAATTATTTTAAAGTGATCTATTGTTTTTAAAGATTAACTTTAAGTAAGTGTTAAATGACAGAAAAGTTCATTTAAATTAGGGAAAATAAGCATAAACAATTAAATGCCCAAAATCAACCGATACAATATAAATTTTTCTGAAAATTGTATTATAGTCTAGCATGGTACCGATATGTTTCCCCTTAATGTTAGAGAGCTTTTACATACGGGCTAGGGGACTTGATTAAATGTAGAAAATTTTGAGTTTCTCTTAATCGCTTTGGCTATTTTTTTTTTCCAGATCTCTGAACATTTAGTTCCCTTTTCAGTCGGTCACGTTTCAGACGTGATGTTGAACGTGACCGACTGAAAAGGGAATTAAATGTTCCGAGATCTGAAAAAAAAATTGGCATCTCCGATCCCTCCTTCAGGGAACGAGGGTTACATACGTAACCAAGATGTTCCCTTTTAGTCGGTCACGTTCGACGTCGGGATATCAATACATCTGTGACGTTCCAGCGTGACTTCTCTGTTCCCTCCTTCAGTGAACAAGGGTTACGTACACAACGAGATGTTTCTTGTTCACATCAGATTTGGATTTCTTATTTAACCAAATTGCATGCGTTTTGGCACATGTGCAAAAGAGTAAGTCCAATTATCTACAATTTGCACAATAACTAACTGCACATGGCTTGTTGATCAAAACTGATGCGTTGATTCTCAGGGAAACTGTCACTCTTCACAACTATATTTACATTTAGTCATTTAGCAGGCGCATTTATCCAAAGCGACTTACAAATGAGAGCAATGGAAGCTACCGAAAACAGCCATGGGCAACAATATGCAAGTGCTGTAAGTCTCACTTAATCTAGCACAGAACACATAGGACAGTTTTTTAGTTTGTTTTTTTATAAGTGCTATTCTTTATTGGTCAGGTGCCGCTGAAAAAGAAGTGTCCTAAGATGTTTTTTGAAAATGGCTACAGACTCGGCTGCTCGATTTGAGACAGAAAGGTCATTCCACCAGGTGGGAACGGTCCAGGAAAAGGTCCTTGTGAGGGATTTCATGGCTCTTTGGGATGGCACCACTAGGCGTCGTCACAACATTCATCTGTGTGAGCCATCACATGCAAAATGATCCATTCAATTAACAAAATCTGTCAAACATGCATGTACAGTATATTCTGTAAATATCTCACATGCAATGTTTGTAATGTTCGCTAAATTAATTTGGGAAATGACCTGCCGTCGTAAAGAAACAGGAATTAAGTGAAATTACAGTGCATTACAGAGAAAAGTGTAAAAAGGAAAATAGTGGATCTAGGAACAGGATCGTGTCTCCCACATGTCTAGGAGCATGTGCCAGCCGCTAGACCACATCCCACTTCAACAATACATTTAACCATGAAAAACTTTCTTAAATTCCCATATTTCCCATAAAAGGTGAGTATCTTCAGCGTGCGTTCCCCACCCACGCCCCATATGTACAGTAACTGCTCCAGTGGCAACACAAATCACCATCCTGTCTAGAAGAGCCTGAGCTAGAGAGATGAAAGAGATAATTTAACTCAGCTACTAATACATCCATTACTCCACAGCAGGAGCTATATGACAGCAGACGCTGCATATATCATGATACTGACGGTTGCCATCCACTTAATTTTTGCAGCTCTCATCCAAACACGCTGCCCTTTTCTCACCTTTTTGAGAGGACACAAACAGACGCATACGCTTTTGTAAGGTCACACAGCGGAGCTCCATTCTGGAAGAGTGGCTTAATGGTCTCTGGCTGTTTGTCAATTATTCATGGAGGGCGCTAGAGCTTTTTGCATGCCGGTGTAAGTACTAAAGCCAAATAACAGAGCCCCGAGCTACACGGGCACCTCGTGCTAATGGCCAGGTCTCTGCTTCCAGTCACTTATAACATGCACTCAGAATTTATGTTAATTGGCAGGCCCATGTCTGTTGGCCCATACAATGGTCATAAAGAGTCAGAGGTGGTGAGCCACTGATCAATAACAAAAAAAACTAAAGATAAAGACCTGTCTCTCTCTAACAATCCTAAGTGCAGAGAGCCGCTCCCCTGGCAGGTGCATATTGGCGGACAGATTTAATGGACTTGTATTTGTACGTCCCCTCTGGGATAAAGGGCGAGGTTCAGTGTTTATCACCAGCCATTAGGTCCCTAAAGCCTCCCCCTCTGCCTAAAATCATATCAGTGCCTTCTCTGAAATCAGCTATGGTGGTTTTGTTCCCCTCAAGCACTGAAGAACCATGAAGGCTTGAGCTGGCATGCTTTTTCTGATGCCTCCGAGGAGAGCAGAGGCGCCTCTTTGGCGGAGTCCTACAGGGGAGCTCCTCTGCTGGGCATCATGTTTGAGAGGTGCTGTTGCTTCTGACTGATGAAATATTCATGAATGTGTGCACAATGCTAATTTATCTGAGACCTTTAGATCAAATGTTACACAACAGACATGACATGAAACCATTATACCTACTTCTTGTTTTGGTGTTTCAGAGATTTAGGCATATTTTAAAGTGCCCATGTTGTGATTATATACATTGCTGCAGCAACTCTTTTCACCCTCGGCCTGAAACACTCTGTTTAAAATCTTCTGTACCACCTCTCCAGTGCAAAGAGGATTAATCATTTCATTTGATTGGTAACAGCTCTATATATAGTGTCTTATGGCTAATTTTGAATCAATAAATATAATTCAAATTTCTCAGGCAGTAAAGTGGATCTTTATGAATTTAAAGAGTGCTGGTCTAGTCTTGGTCTTGACTTGGTCTCGCTCTGCCTTGGTCTTGGTCTCAACCCCTCATAGACTTGGTCTTGTTTTGGTCTCAGAACATATTGATCTTGGTCACAACACTATCATTTATATGCATAAACAGTATGTACACACTAAAGGAAAAATAAAATAAGCATAAGAGTTCTTTAACTTTTATGCTTAAAGGGATAGTAAAAAAAAAACAATTTCTGTAATACATTTTTCACCCTTATGTTGTTCCAAACACGCAAGACTTTCGTTCATCTTCGAAACACAAATGAAATTTCTTTTTTTCAGAAATCTGAGAGCTTTTTATCCCTCCATAGACAGCCTATGCAACTGTGACGCTTCAAAAAGTTCATTAAGAGATCGGAAAACTAATCCATATGAATTGAGTGATTTAACATGATCGCTTTATTTGATGAATGGATTTAATTTAGTCTTTCACTCACATATAAACATTGATTAGTGAACAAAAGCTCAACCGAACCTGAATGCCGCACGAGAACAAACCTCTTGCGGAAGCTCAAATGTGCTGCGTAACCAATGAGGTTCATTCTTGTGTTACACAGCACGTTTGAGCTTCTGGAAGAGGTTTGTTCTCGAGCATCATTCAGGTTCGGTTGAGCTTTTGTTTATGTTCACTGATCAATGTTTATATGTGAGTAAAAGCCTAAATTGAATCAGTTGTGGACAAACTAATTAGTGCAAACAAATACAAGATGCATGTGAGAGCTGAGTGTAAAGAGTATGCAGGGTTAGAAAAATCTGCCTGATGACGCATAAAGTACGTGGATACTATCAAGTTTGTGACCCTCTGTTCTTTTGAGTTTTTTCCATCAATTGATCCAGTTCTCAAAACAGCTCTGAATGATCCCAAATCCAATTTAACTCTCTGACTGAAAAGTGTCTAGGACACCATAAGTAAGGTATGGAATTTTAAGAGCAGGACACTTATGTCCATAAGCTGCATATAATGTCCCGCTTTTGAATGAATATTTGATTATGTAGACAGTGTGCTGAAGAATGCATGTGCTATTGTCTGGATGTGAGAAAACAAGATCCATCCATCTCTCTCCTAAGGGATATGTTAGGACCTTAGTCTCTTAAACCAACTGTCACGAGACGTGACAAACAGCAGTCCTAGTCACTTAGCATTCATTAAGGATTTTTATGGATACCCAAAGCAGCCAGCCAACCCTTCACAGAGCCCACAGAAGTACAGGAACAGGGATCTCTCAGTAGAAGGGCTGTAGTTAATTTAACAGAGCCTGGGTTTTGGACTCACTGACGCAGACACAAGAAGCACTCAAGTCTTGCCTCAGGACACATGGGATATGGGTGCAGAATAACAACAACAGTAAAATACCTGTTGAAGTCACCACAGATCCTCCTTTGAGATTCTTCCTACAGCACCACCTAAATCTCCAGAAATCCCCATTAATCCATGAAAGCCTGATCAAGCAACAGTAAGAGGCATTATGAGTGTTGCAGTGGTAGTCATATAGAAACTGACAGAAAGGAGAGCTGGGACGTAGCAAGAATGCAAAAAAATGTTGGTGCTTGCCCAGGCAAAACTTGCCTTCATGATGCTAGTGCTTCGACCATTTTTGACTGCATAGATTTTTGCACATTTAAAAGTCCAAAATCGCCCACCTCACTCCCTGCGACCAAATATCCCTACTTTATAGTGAGTGAAAAACAGTACATAAAATAAGTAGCATGTCCGAATTCACACAAATAAATGGGTCATGAGGCCACGAGAGGATTTGTGACTCACGCCCGGGTGAGGTACGTCAGGCATAGGCTGGATCCCAAATGACACCCTAAACCCTCACGGTCTTCCTCTGAGTCTGCACTTTCGTGATGCTTTGACTGCCGGGTAAAGTCCTCTGCGTAGCTCGCCAACTTACGGCTCAGCTGAAGTGCGCATCAAGGGCGCATATGTCGCAAAGGGGGAACTCGCGAGCACCCTTCTGAAACCTAAAATGATGAATGGGATGCCCTAAGGTCTCGTGGACTTAACGGACACACGCATGCGGCAACCATTGTAATTCCACAAGACCGAAAGTGGATATAAGTGTGCCATTTGGGACTCAGCCATACTATATAGAACATACTTCTCTTTTAATGGTCACGTTTACGCTCCTTGTTGAAGTTTGTTTCTCATTAAATGTAGCACCTGTGATTTCAGACGCACCGAGTCACTTGGAAGTGTAATAGCACACCTAACTTTAACAAACCTCATCATTCATAATTTTCACTTAAAGGGATAGTTCAGCCAATAATACAAATTCTGTCATCAATTACTCGCCCTCAAGTTGTTCCAAACCTGTATAAATATCTTCCTGTATAAATTTACACAGGTTTGGAACAACTTGAGGGTGAGTAAATTATGACAAAATTTTTGGGTGAACCATCCCTTTAAATATAATAACTTAGGTTTGGAAAATGTCCAACAAAATAGTTCCACAATGTTGTAAAACACTATGGCAGTTTCGTTTTTGATAATGAGCTTGAATATCAGAGGCTTTTCTAGGAAACCGCGCAGTCAAAGTCCTAGTAATTTACTCATTTGTTTTAATGCAAAAACAGAAAATGAAACACTTATTATTAAACAAAGGTTGAATCCGTCAAGTGTTATGGCAAAAAAATCTACTTGTCCATTCAATGGCTAATGATTCTGGGTGTCACTGATCCCTTCATCATGTGGTTTGTGAGTGTTCAGCAGCTGAGGTGCTCTCAACCCATCCCTTCCCCTTCCACAACAGATGCTAACTGACAGCTCTCTATTCTACAAACGCTGTCTCTTAACTGTGCCCTTTGGCTTCCCTCCAAATGTTCAGAGGAGTTAGTGGACACATGCTGAATGCTCAAATCTCAATCCCAGCTTGATACACAGAGATTCTGACCTCATATAACTTTAGATTTAGTCTGATTTATGGTCTTGATTTAGTTTGTAATACAAAAATTATTATTCATTAATAATTACACTTTACTATTATTTTATTGGCGATGTAAAATTAATATTGAGTGTTGACATAATTTAACACGTTTTCATGTTGGCAATAAGTTTCACACCCCTCCTTGTGTCCTAAATGTCTTTAATATATATTTTTAGAAAAATATCAGTGCATTGATTTACACAATTTCAAAAAATCAATTTTCAAATTACTTATTTTATTAAATTTATAAATAGTGAAAATATACGCAAGGTAAATATCTCTGTATATCTATATAACTGCATATCTGATTTATCTCTTTGTACAGAGCATATAGTAGCTTAAATAAAAATTATGTGTCTATTTAAGTAGATTTTCCCTGTATTTTACTTCTTGCATTACATTTCATATCTAATTTTGAGAGGTAAATATTACTGTTTATTAGTGCTTACTCAGCATGTAGTAAATAAAAAGTTTGTTAGCTGGAATAATGTGTTTATTTTTTAATAGGATTTTTCAGTTTATTTTACTTCTTGCGTGAAAATTTTCGCATGAAAAATATAATTTTGAAATCATCTATTTAAAATAATTAGCAAATACTCAGGGCTCCAGACTGCAACACTTTTAGCGCAAGTCAACATACATACCGCAAACCGCTGCTAGTTAGTTATTTTAGTCTATAAAGTTTTAAAATATGGATATTTTTCTTACACAAACGCACCACTTCGCTTCAGAAGGCCTTTATTAACCCCTGGAGCCGTGTGGAGCAGTTATACATGGATAGATGCACTTTTCTGGACTTCATAAACGAGACAACAATTCACTGCCATTATAAAGCTTTGAAGAGCCAAGGCATTTTTAATATAACTCTGATTTTATTCGTCTGAAAGAACAATGTCATATACACCTAGGATGACTTGAGGGTGAATAAATCATGATTTTCATTTTTTGGGGTGAACTAACTCTTTAAAGCTAGAGTCCGTAGTTTTTCCTATTTGTCGCCATCTCTGTTCGAAATCTGCAATTGCAGTAATTCGCGGAATGATCAACTCTACGTGAGCTGTGCGTCGGCACGGCACAGCGCGTATGAATACAATGTTTTGAGGAGAATGTGCATCTGTCATGAGAAGGGCTATTGGTCCCCGTGCCGGTGTGGATACTGTCATTCAGAATCAACATAAGAATGTCATCTGAACAAGTAAGCAGCTAACATCCACTTTTGTGCTGACCAACTAGGCCTAAGATGGAAAAGCATTCCAATAAATCGCGATGATTAAATCTTTCGATCGCTTCGTATCACGTCAAACTGAGCAAATTATACTTTGTTTTCAAATTGTTAATGTTAATAACATCAGCATTGTGTGACTACACTTAATGTGTATTAGGACTAACGTTACCTGTAGTTCAGTTTCTATTTCTGTGCAGTCTCATTTCTAATCGTCATATACTAAAAATGTATGTGGAGTAGAGGTGAATAGCTCCGTCTCATAGCTAGCACAAAATAATTGATATTTACCATAATGCACGTCACAAAAAAAGAAAGGCACAACAAAGAAAACTCTGTAGCTTTAACTGTATGAATTAAGCGAAGTGTGCTACTGTTACATAATAACCATTGAAATGTCTGAAATGTCCAGCAGAAAAAAGGAAAAAAACTCTCTGCATCCGTTTTGAACCCCTTCAAAGCACGGAGTTCAAGCCACCTTTCAAAAGCCCTTCTTATCCTTATTTTGGCTCGGTTGAAGTCTCTTTTTTTCTGTAGCCATTTCGAAAGTCCGAAGTCTTTTGCATTTTACAACGGGCGAATCTCCAGATGTCACTGTCACTGATTGAGGTTTCAACCTTTCTGGATCCGCTTTCAAATTGATAAGTTTAATTATATCAAGCGCTGTGAGAAAAGACTATAAACCTCCACCTCCATCAATCCACACGCGATATAGCCTACTAGATGGTACACCTTCTTTGTGTACAGATGTGACGCAAAGATTTGCTCGAATCTCCCGCGGAAGTCCACCAGTACCACTGGAATTAAAAACATTATTACAAGCTTACCGTTGTAAATCGAGCTAAAGTAAGCAGATAGTTTTGAATACTGGCCGGTTATGTAGTTGCTCAAAAATTTATTTTGGATAACTTTTAACCCAAAAAGTTACGGACTGCAGCTTTAATGTGGTAACACCCCATGGTATTGTGGAAGAAATGTTTGAAAGTTTTTATTATATATTATTCATCTTTGGGGCAAACAAGAACCTCAGCAATAGGAGCACTTAGCATAGGAGCACTTATTTCACTTCGCTATTTCCACTCCTAAATATATAGGAAAAAGTAGGAAGTCACAAAGTCATGAAAAACAAAAACTTTTCTTCAAATTATGGCTGAATTACATACAAAACAAATAAAGAACACTTGCTGTATAATCATTGAAGCTGTCGGTCAGTTCAGTATGATACTATAGAAGAACAATGGTCTATTTAATAAGAGTAGAATATTTAAAAATTTCCTATAAAAATTTGTTTTTTGCACTGTTAATAAAAGTTCATTTAATCTGCATATCAATTAAAGTTCAGTGCTTCACTGTTAAATTTCCAAAAAAACATTTAATATTATTAGTAACTTCACTTAACAAAACAATGCAAAACAATAGTAATTTTATGATTAAATTCATTTATGATACATTTTCCTCCAGCTGGTGCCACTGCTCTCAAATGTTAGTGTGGAGCCCAAAACATTCTATTAAAATATATAAAATAAGAGCAAAAAAGACAAGTTTTGTTGTTATAGTATCGACCCGCTCTAATCTAAAGGCAGTGAGAAGAACTGCGGAGGAGAGAGGACAGATGTCTAGGAAGGTCAGAACAAGCATGCAGTTCATTCAGCTCACAGATATTTGAACATATGAAAGACAGACCAGAGGTGCTTTGAGAACAAAGAGGGGAAAGGAGAGATATGCTTCAGCATCCAAATAAAAATATGAAAAATGTGTGACCCTCTCTAACCATAAGCTTTTCATTTCTAAAAATGGACACCAGACAAATTTCTTCATAAAGGGGCTCAGATGATTAATGTGTCAATGGCGGGGGAGCCTTTGTGCTTTTAAGATTTTAATAACTTCTGCGGGACACGTGTATATCGAACATGCCTTAAACCACAGCCACACCATGTGACCAGCAGCACTTTACAGTTGGGATTTTTCTGGAATCAGAGGGATTAATGAAAAGGCGACTAACCCTGTTCTGTTCTTAAATAAGTGCTGAAACAGCATAAAACAAGGTTGCATTTACACAAAAAGGACAATTTTAACAAACTATGACATCATATATCAGTCTTTACATTATACATACATTTTTCCTATTGAAAAAAAAAAAATGGGACTCGTGTTCCTACATGCAACAACATGTTTTATTGCAGCAGGGATATTGCCGGGGAACTACGCCCCTTCGTTTGGTCTATTCAGGGCATGAACTGTGCAGAGAACTCATTAGATTCATAAACATACCCCAGAAGCTGCAACACAACATGTTGTGGTCAAACAGATCCTGTACACAATTGCACCCTAGGGATTATCAAGTTGTTATCTGAAAATAACGCATCACTGGCCAGTGAGAAAATCAACACTTGTTCAGTTATAGTCTGACAGAGAGAAAAACGCCCACACACATCTGCAAATAAATGAACATGGTTACCGCATACACAAAGTGCTGTTTATGTTTGGAATAGCACACTACCATACTAGCCTGACTATTTCTGCAGTATATAGTGAGCATACTAATGCACAATATATGACATTTCTGCATGCAATGAAAACCAAGTGAAACTTGACTTTACCTTCTATTTCCATGATGGAGGTAATTATCAATCACAATATTTTATAACTTTTTCTTGACTAATCACTTGTTTTTCTTTTATTTGTACATCAATTTATTACACTTTAAATTATATAATTATTTACTAAAAATGCAAAATATCTCTATCTACAATGCAGTGTTGTTAAAGTGCCCCATTATGGTTTTTCGAATATTCCCTTTCATGCGGTGTGTAATATCGCTGTCTGTGAATGTTAATGTTCTGCAAAGTTATTGTCTCCTAAAAGAAAGAATCGACTCTGAACCACCTAAACGAGTCATTTGTAATTCAAAAACCAATCAGTAACAGTTCTACGTCAGTAGAAAATACATTTGCATAATGGCCGTTGTACAACTATGTTGTACATTACCCGCCTGCAAACAATTTGACCAGCCCTCAAACGTCATTTACTGACGTCTGCTTCTAAAATCTCAGTTTTCAGTGTGAGATTTACAAAACGCTTACTCTTGAAAGATGGGTCAGTGCCCAGTTTATTTGGACCAGCTTGGACTCAGAATCACAACCTGTAAGTATGAATAATAATTGATGTAACATTTCCTAGTTTTGTGTTTTATATTGTGTAAGTTCACGTTATTACTGTCTTACTGAAATACTTCTGCTCATCAGCTGTAGACCACTATTACCTAAAACTGTGTACTATAAATGCAGATTATCTGTCATTCTTACTACTTAGAGTCAGTGGCGTAACTTTGTTCTCGTTTCTAATCTCCCTAATATTTTTTTTTCTCATCAAAACCGAATATCATCAGTGAAGACACATCAAGAGCAGGGACAGTTTTTGTGTATTTTGTTTTGTGATTTCACCAGAACAAATAGAAAGTCTCTGCAACGCCGTTAAGTGATAGATTAAAGCGCTCATCTGTGTGAAGACTGCAATAAAATAAAATAAAATTACAAAAAAATATCAATATTAAATATAAAAATAAAAGCTAATTTAAAATATTAATAAATAGTATAAATAATGCTAAAATAACAATGCTAGGACTTGCAGAACAAGTGAAATGTGAAAACTTGAAAGCTATTCTTCACACAATGTTCCACTGTTTCCGTATTAATGAAACAAGCAAATCATGTAGTGTATTACTGTTTGAAACATCATACTACTTCACATGCTGTTTCAATAGTAGGCAGTACACAGCACACTGCACAGTTCGCCCTGTGCAGTATGCCAAACATAGCATGCATGACAAAAATGGCTGGTGACATTAACTAGGTAAAATAACTGAACCAAGCTTAAATAATCCAGATGGCTCACAAACCCAAGATACTCTGGAATGCTAAATCTCTGCTTTGGCTTTTACAAGAACACAAATATAACTTGTTTAAATCAGGAATCCCCTGACCCCACGCAAGGTAAACAAAAACTGATGAAGCATAAAAAGACCCTCATATGAGTCAAAAGCACTTACTTTGAGAGCGAAACGCCTCCTACTTTTCCAATGAGCTCCTCGTGGTGCAGAACTGCATCATTCCAAGGAATGTTCAGGAATTTTAGAAGTGTCCTCATCCACTTTTCTGGGTGCAGAACGAGCTGTTCGTAGTGCACAGGCAGGCACTTGTCCGCTGCCTCCAGGCACTGTGTGTACATTGTCTCTATGGCCCGGTTCCACTTTGTTAGGCAGTCCCGGTAGCTGCTCAAGTCAAAGCCAGCAATGGTGACTTTACGGGAGATCATAGAGTGGACAGAGGCCCTGCCGTCGCGGACCATGAGGATGAACTTAGCATGAGGGAAGATCTTAGCCAGATAAGTGAGTGATTTAAGAGCAAAGGGGTCTTTATTACACAGGTAGTTGGCAGGTTCTCCGTGTTTTACGATAATTTCCAGTAGGAAAGCTTGCATGGCTGAGTCCAAGACCTCGTCCGTCACTCCAGCTTCGTCTAGACGCATTTTCTCCCGCCCAGAGCGGCTCCACATCTGCTTCATGGCCAGAATGCGTGGGATGACGCGGGTCTCTTCCCCGCAGCGTACATCGGGGTGAGCGTCCAGCATGGCCCTCATAAGAGTGGTGCCGCTGCGAGGGACACCACCAATAAATATAAGAGGCATGTCTTTATTGTAGATGAAGGGGTTGCTGAGGTTCTGACCCGTACGCAGAGTGGTACGCAGACTGCTCACCAGCGGCTGGCTGCGCTCCTCTATCCGGTGGTGGCACTCCATTGCATGCCTACCCAAGTAGAAGACCGTGATGGAGCTGATGACCAGGCAGGCCACTAGTAAGTTCTGCTTAAGCTTGCCAAACATCTCTGGGGCGAGCAGGAGAGCCGATAGAGGATCCAGTGGTGGAGTGAGATGGGAAAGAAGCAGAAAAAGGGATGGTGAGGTCGGGCAAAGTGTGTTGATGTGAACGCCCGATACTCAGGACTGGCCGTGGCGGAGCGAGTGGAGGCTGGGATCTGCTGTACGCAGCTCTCGTTGAGTGCCTGAATCCATCAGGCCTGAAACACACAATAGGACAGATCATAATTGCAGAATTAGTCAATGAAAAAATGCATGCCCATGATAAACGTAAAGCTCTTAGAAACCTCTAGTTTAAACATGTGCCAAGTCGGGATGTCAAAGTAAGAAAATTCTCCCACTGCTTAATAGACTTGCGACAATAACGGCACACTGCCTTTTCACATTCAAATTCACAATCTTGTTCAATGGTGTTGGCACCCTAGGCAGACTGCGTAGTCTGTGGATAAAGATACTGATTGCATATTGTACGAGAAAAGATACTTGTCAATGACGTTCAGGATCTGTTGCGCTTACTTTTTCTTTTCGCTTTGAAACCAAATCCTCCGCTATCGCCTCATCAATTTATAATTGAATCATCTGCTGTCGAACTGAACTTTTTATTTCTATAAAAAAGGCAAAACACCAGTGGGTAAGGCAAGTAATGTAATCTGTGTATGGCCGAACACCGTGTGACACAGACTAACACACGACTACGTTCTTAGAAGGGTACTCTTTGGGCCCGTCCAAATACCCGGGCTTGCGATCTTTGCACTCGACCACTTGCCTACTTACATGACGTATTTCCTGTATTGAGCCCGTGTTCAAGTGGGCGTGAAGACCGCAATCGTGTACAGAGCTTTTGATTACCCGAAGAGACATTTTGATTTTCACTATAAACTTTTAAATGTCTGTTCAGTAGTCTTTATGTAACAAAAGACACAAATTAGTAATTGTGTAATTAAGTGATTAAAAACATGTGCAAATGTTGTACAAAACTTGTTTTCCTCGACATTTCGCGATTTCAGGGCACGTGAATAACTGAACATGATGCATGATGGGATACACTAAACCCACACAATCTATACAACTGCTAGGCTAAGTGTGCTTCTAGGGCACTGCACTTTGGTGGTTTTAAGACCTGGGCTAGTCTTGCGCACTTCTTGTTGCATGCACACACTCTCAAGTGTGTGTATTTGGACTGGCTCTTTGTGTTCATGCTGGTGTCACATGGTTTTGAAAACACTAATGCCAAATTCAAAAAAGGTTCAAAAGAGTGTCTGAATTGCATTTTGAATGTATAATGGATAACAAAAAAAGATCCAAGTAAAAATGATGGATCAATGACAAATACTGCATTTGTAATCATACCGCTAGTTTCCCCTGTTCAACCAAATGAAACTGAAAAGAAAGAAGCTTTTAACAAAGCAAATGGACTGAATAAAAAATGCTAGCGACGACAAAAAGTATCAGACGTCAACATATTGGACAATAAGCACAATTGGATTTTGTAAAGCAACACTAGCAAGATATAGTAGTCTGAAATAAGAGACAGATCTGGTCGGATATCTTAAGATTGGCTCATGTTTCCTCCCACTCTAAATCTAAAGAGAACACATCTCCACCAGCAACAAGATGTATGACCTTGAAGTCTTTAATTTGCACGGAGCGCTACACAACCTTAAAGAGTGGGTGTCTCGACACAACAAGCAGTGCACATAAAACTTGACCACACTGTTCTGGCTCTGGCGCGTTGGGTTTGTTGCAAGGTTTTGCCTGTGCTATTCTCTGACCAAAGAGCCGGTAAGTGTAGCACAAGTTGGCCTGTGTCAGCCCTGCACTGCATAAACATGCCTCAAAGGAGAAGAATCCCTATAGATATGCATATAAAACAATGTATTTGTTTGCGCCGCATCTTGACACCTTAGCTGCTTCAATGGCCTTAAATGTTTAAAGAATATTGCAGTTCAAACTGCAATCATAATATTTGTCAAAATAACCATAATGTGTTTTTATTTGGCCAAATTATTTTGGCCTTAACAAGCTCCAATAATTTCTTGGCAATATTTTGGTGCGAGTAAAATTGGCCTTGGTGTATTTTATTGCAAATAAATTGTTTAAAAAAAAATTGTTTGTTTATTCTACTTCTTTTACTCAAATACAGTACTCTAATAGGCTAATTTCCATATTTCAAAGACAACAATTTGAAACAAGGTCAGTCGTAATGTTCATTACATCAAGGTCTCATCAAGGGAACAAAAGGTGTGTGAAGTCATTAAGCCACTTCGCTCAAAGCAGTCCTATGAGACCCTCTCAAGCCATCCGAAGGAGGTTACCCACAATGACCCACCCGGGAACCCAGCCAATTGAGTTCCGTGAGACACCTGAGCCTGGTCCCGCTGGGAATCTATTCCAGGATGCTGGTGATGGTAAAGTGACCCTTAATTGACACAGCTCTTCATCTCTGTCCACACAAAGAAGATTATCTATGATCACCATTATTCATTATAGTCAAGAAATTCTTAAAGAACCAATATTGCATTAAATCATAATCATATGATGAGAATCCACTACACTGAGAGACTTAAATGGCCCCACACAGGTACTTATGCACACAGACATTAGGGAATCTATTGAGGCTGCAGGGAACCAATTTTGATCACCAAGGCTGCGGTTTCCCTTATAAAACGGATAGTTCCGATCCTGGATGCTGACTGGACAATGCAGAGCGCCACTGTGCTTAAACACACTATACAGTAAGAGATCAACTATGGCAGGAAAGGATGGCATGTTTAATCATATATTGGTTTAACATTTTAATGATTGTTCTTATAATAAAAAGGAGGGACGGAGAGAAATAGAGAGTGAGTGATTAATGTTCGCTGGCAGTTGACAGCTGGGAGGAGTTCATACATACTCAAGGACGATGCAGTATGAGCAAGCTGAATTTAGAAAATTAACTGTCACTATTTAATTTGTTTACTAAGGGGCCGTTCACACAAACCACATTTTAGCGTTTAAAAATCAGAGACGGAATCAAGTGGAATGAAAAACAAAATTGTGCAAAAGAGTGCACCGGTCAAGCACATCCATCTGGAATGTTTACATACAAAAGCTTTGGAAAAGCAGTGCTGTGGAATGCAAAAATGCGTTTAAGGATGTCCAAGGGTGTGTACACGCTTATGTCATTTGAGCTGAAAGTAACATTTCCACAAAAGTATAATTTACACTGCATCAAAAATAACACTGTGTTTAGCAGCATGATGGAAATGACAATCAGGAAAATTACATTTTAACTCCATTAGGCAAGCATTTTATGTGTCCTAAATAGTGCTGTCAAAATTAGTGCATTAACGCGTGCAATTATTTTATTCTGTTTAATTTGTTAAAAATATTTAGCACAATTAACGCAGCATCTGTTTTTTCTGTCATCCTTGATCTGGCTTTACATTATAGGTGACCCTGGACAACAATATATATATATATAAGTCATAAGTCTCACAGGTATATTTGTGGCAATATCCAACAATACATTGTATGGGTCAAAATTATCAATTTTTCTTTTATGCCAAAAATCATTAGGATATTAAGTAAAGATCATGTTCCATGAAGATATTTTTGTGTGTACTTCGGTCCTGAAATAACTTTGTCAGTACTTCGGTACTTTGTCAGTACTTCAGTACTGAAATAAAAAAAATTTGACGATACCAGCATTTCTGTAGTAACGACTCCCGCGGTACCCGCAGCTGCGTTCAGGTGCCTCTGTATTTATAAGCATAGGGCTCTAGACTGTAGCCGAATATATACTAGTGTCTGTGAATATAAAACTGCAAAATACTATTTCAATCTTACTCATGCATATTCTGCATCTCTGTGAATAAAGTCGGGTGCAGATGCGTACACACACACTCGCTCGCTGTCTTAGTCTCTGCCGTGTGTCACTATATGAGGACACGAACACATAAACTTCATGTGCACTTTCGGTCTTGTGGACTTACAATGGCCGCTGCATGTCTCATTTGTCATTTTAGGTCTCAGAAGGGTGCTCACGAGGGCCCCCTTGAGGTCGATTTGCATCCTCGATGCGCACTTCTGCCGAGCACGCACTGGGGCCCTGTCCCAAATGGCACACTTCATGTGCACTTTCGGTGCACAACACCGTAGGGCGTTCCATTCGTCATTTAAGCTGAAAGAAGGGTGCTCGTGAGCACCCCCTTTGCGGCTGCTATGCGCCCTCGATGCGCACTTCAGCTAAGCCCGCAAGTTCGCGAGCTACGCAGAGGACTTTTACCCGGCAGTCAAAGCGGCATTGCGTTGTGAAAGTGCGGACTCAGAGGAAGACCGTAACGCCCTATTCACACGGGGCGTAGGCGTTAATGCTTCTCATTTACTTTGAATGGTTGACATCATCCGTTGCCGAACTGAATTGTGGGCTCCGTCGCTTCGCTTCACTCGCGTTACAAGCGACAGAAGTTGAAGATTTCTCAACTTTTCAAGTGCCAATGCAGGCGTCATCCAATCAGATCGCCATATGCAAATACCCTAGAGCAGGCGCTAGCCAATTGCATTCATGCGACCCTAGAGCAGACGTGTGATTGGCTGTTGTCAACATAACGGCCAAGCTTCAGCCACGCCCTCCGTCAAGCATTAACGCAGAAGCCCCGTGTGAATGCAGCGTTAGGGTTTAGGGTGCCATTTGGGACAGGGCCTGTCACTTCATGAGAATTTACCGTTTCATTTGAGAAAACTGTCATATCATGAACACAGCTCTTCACAGCAACCCATCAAAATAAAAGTGTGGTCTAAAAAACTATATTAGGCAACAGTTGTAGCCTACAGTAGATTTAAGCTACGTCTCTATGTAATAATAATACTTCTCTACTAATAATAATTATTATTATTTTATTTAAATACAATTTTATGGTATTGGTATCGGCTACTGGAATTTTGGTACCGTGACATCCCTAGTAGCTTAAATAAGGATTAATCTATATTTAATTTATAATTTATGCAGTGCAGACGGTGAAGTGTTTGATAACTTTATTCAACTTCTGTATATTAATTATATATGAAGGCCACAGATAAATATGACATGGGTTAATGTGAAGATTGTTTTAAGTTCACTTAAATAAAAAAGGTTATTTTTTAAATCCTAATGTTAAATGTATATCATTAATGTTTTAAACAAATCTATTTCATAGAGAAATATTAAAAACAGTTTTAGTCATGATTAAATTACAGAAAAGAATGTGCAATTAATTTGTTCTTTTTTTTCTTTTTTTAATCGATTGACAGCACCAGTCCTAAATATATGAAACAACGCACAGTAAAATTCTGCACGTTTTGGCAAAGTAAGATATTTACCTTGATTTTCCCCCACACACCATGTCTCATGTTTGACATCACTCTAATCACTAACATTGTTTTTCTCTTTGGTAATCATCAAACATACTTTCATATTTCAAATTCCTATCCTCGTTCGTCATCTACATACTGTTAGTCACTTTCTTTCTGTATTCCTGGCAGAAATAAAACCGCTGTGAAAAGCAAACACTGAATTCCATGTTGATGTTATTCTAGACGTCTATCTTACGCCGTTAATCATACGCTTCTAAGATAAACGTCAGAAGCGCCCTCGTTAAACCGCGACATCCTACGAACATCCGCCGCCTCTGATAAGTGCTAGGAACTTAAAGATCTCTTTCAAGGTCTGTGCAGATTTACTTTGATGGAGAGGGCCTTGCTCCTGATGGATTTCTTGGCCACAGGCTGTTAGTGCTGACAGACGGTAAACAGGAATTCCACACCCAGAATCCTCAGTGTAATGGATGAGACTCTCCACAGGAGGAGGCGATGTTGTACAGGAACATCTTCCCTGAAACGTGTCAAAGGATGAGTCACGGTTTCATCCTCTTCCCTGTTTGCTTGAGGTTCAAGCTCACTTATAAAACAATCATATGTTAGAAACCCACTCTAGTTCTTTCCGCAGAGGAGAAACGGATCTCAGTTGTGGCTAAGACACGAGCTGAGTGGGATGTTGCAGAGTTCAGACTAGTAAAGAGTACGAGACGGCTACATTACTGATCATAAAGAAATCATTGAACACATGGAAGGCTCCATGCTTAGTCATTAACAGGCATTTCAAAGGCAGCATCATATGGATGTAAATCACCCCACACCACCAAGGAACAACCTCTTAGCTGATTTACTATTGTGGTTAAGGATTGTTTGGTCTCGAGTTTCACATTTGTGAAAGAGAAATCAAGAAGGTGTTGGTATTAAATTAATAGAGCTTCCACACTTCTGTTATGGATATCCTCCACTGGATTTGACATTGATCTGTTTGGGAATCCTCCACAGGCCTGTGCTGAAACCAGACCACAGCACCACTTAATAAGACGAAGAGCCTGAGAAGCATTTCTTTAACAAGGCATGTCTCCTTTGTCTTGGTTACACCTTTCCTTAATTAACTTTTTGATTTTATTATACAATGCAGAAAAATGCTGTTTCCACAAAATAATATGATGCAGCAAACCTGTTTTCAACATTGATATCAATTAGACTTGTGGTTGGTTAAACATACACTATGGTTGTTGCAAAGGAGCTGAACATTTCCGGTAAATTTCCAAAAACTGTCCAAAAGTTTCGCAAAAATCCTGGAAAGTTTCTGGAAACTTTGCAACTCTACATGAAACACTGAAGACTGGAGTAATGATGCTGAAAATTCAGCTTTGCCATCACAGGAATAAATTACATTTTTAAAATGTATCAATAGAAAACATTTTATATGAAATTTAATAATAGACACATTTAACCAGTAGAAATTTGTCAACCAAGAAAAGATTTTGGACTATCGCCTCTATCACGGTTATGCTCATGTTATGTTGTTGTGTGGTGTGGTCACGAAAGCTGATCGTTTGTATATGTTTTTAATCATTGCGGTTTAAAAACAGGTGATATTAAACCACTGAAGTGCAATAAGCAGCAAAAGACAACTCATTTCAGTATGTGTGTGCTCTGAGAGACAGTTTCTCAGCGCTGTCTGAGGGACGAGCGACATGAAGCCGCTGCTCAAAGTGTGTGTGAGAACTCAACTGAGTGCTTTTTGCCAGCTAATTGACCTTGAACGGTTAAATACACATACCCATGTGTCAAAGTGACCATGTATTTGCAAGTAAACACAGTCATTTATGTCTTAAGTGAACTAAACTGTTGAGAGAAAACACAAAAGTATAATGGATATGTGCAGTTGGTCTTAAAGTGACAGAACCCACATTAGAAAGAGAACATCTCTCACTTCTCTTGACTGTACTTTAATAAGAATAAATGTATAATTTACACAGTAAAGACAATGTAGTGTTTATACATTTGATTATTCATGTGTATTTCTTATTTCTAGTGCTTAAAGTTTTTTCAGGTAGTGTCTTTGTTCAATTGTAGGTTGTTTTCTTAGCTCTTTCTTTATTACTGTTTATTTGTCTTCAGTAAACTTGAGAGGTGTTTTATGCTAGTATTAGTTTTTTTTAATTCTATTGAAAATGGTGATAAGAATTATGGAATTTCAAAGTTATCAAGCATTATGATAAACTTTATTTAAAGCAAAAATAACTATATTGTGTGTGTGTATATATATATATATATATATATATATATATATATATATATATATATATATATATATATATATATATATATATATATATATATATATATATATATATATATATATATATATATATATATATATATATATATATATACTCATATCGTGATATAAGATTTTGGTCATATTGCCCACCCCTAATAATATTTGATATTTTTACTGTTTTTCCTCAAATAAATGCCACCTCAAATAAATGCCACAAAAGTCTCATATTGATTATGAGACTTTTTTCAAAAACATGATTAAAACAATCTTACCAACCCCAAACAGTAATGTATCAGCTATCATAAAACATATTAGAGATTAAATGCAATTATCATTTTTAGTATAATTAAAATTATTATTTTGTAGTGGACAGCATTTATATAGCTTATAAATATATATTATTTCCCTTATAAACCAAGATTGGACATTAAGAAAGACTGAGAAAATATGTTTTTTTAGACAAAGAAAGTCAAAAGATCAAACTCAGTAATCTTCCCTTTCATACAGCACTGATCCTTCCTAAGGAGGTTCAATCTGGACCACTTGATCAAAACCCTTCAGAAAAGATACCTCTGGAAATGAAATTCAGCACAACTGAATGAGCAACAGACAAAGTGAGCGGGATACTTTTCATTTTAGATGTGAAGGCTTTCTGTTCAAAGGGCGAGGAGAGAATGGGAACATTTGATGAAGAAAGTGCTCCATGAGCAGAACCATGCTATCATTCTCGAATTTGACAGCCGTGCGTTGATGGCATTTCTGAGCGATTACAAAAGACACAAAAGGAGCGCTCAGGTCACATGTGAACCATTCCTTAACAATCACACACACTTTCTACCTGCTGCTGTCTCACCTGTTCTTTACGATCATGCAAACATTTCATTTTCCACAAAAAGCACGTTTTAGGTAAAGTAGCGATGCACAATATATCTGTTAATAATCAGTTAATATCAGTTTTTTTTGTCTTTATCTAACCCAGTCATCATCTGTTGGTCAATGGCTAAACCTGATTCTTCAGTCGAGGCTGGGACACAGTGGCATTATGCCACTCGCTAATCTGTGATGGTCTTATTTCTTGCAACCTCCGACCCCAAGGCATTCTGTAGAAAGCCTTTTAAGATCACATTACTTCATCCACATTTTGACTTCAATTTCCAGAGAAGCTTTTAGGTTCTTGAATGAGCTTGAATGAATCGTGCAATACTGAACACATTTTGAGGCACATTTAAAACGATCTATGACAATGTCGACTTGAGAACCAAAGGCCCTAATCTAATATTCAGATGCACCGCCTAGAGTGTTTCATCTAAAATGGCCAAAGTGCGTTGTCGCAGTGCTAAAACTGATCTGAAGTGGCAATTCAATCAGCTCACAAGCACAAAAACCTCCAGAGAAATTTCTCTGTAGTTCAGAATTGGCTGAGTAAAAACATCTCAATCCCTGCTGCCTTCTAGTGGCTGGGGCAGAACTACAAAAGAAACACGGAATTGATCATTAGGGTTAAAAAATATAATCCTTGAATGTGGCCTTCAATGTGGGTTTTAGCCTCTAAAAAAGGGACACGACACCACAGCCATGCATGTTGAAAGTCCATATTTCAGGTCTCTGTACACAATCATGATTGTGCAAAATGCTAGGACAGATCAATACGCAAGTGTTGCGCTTGAAACCACAAGAGAAGTTAGTGTTAAAATGTGCAGAAGTGTTATCCAAAAGCACTGACCATCAAACAGATCAAAATGAAGTGAGTTTTTACTTAAAACAAGCAAAAATAATGCCAATGGGGTAAGAAAAATAATCGTTTCTTGTTTCTGCCCCAAACAGTCCCATAACTTAATTGTTCCCCAAAAAATGTCTTAAGGAAAATTACATATCTAGTAAAAGCATCTTGATTTAAACATTTTTAGATATTTGAAATGGAAACAAGACAAAAATATGAAGTAAGAAAAGCATTTTTTTGCAGTGCAATCCTGAATTCTTAATACAAACAGATTTTTTTGTGTAAATTGTACCTTTAGGGGTACAACAGCTTGTAGTAACCTTAAAAGGACACATTCATAAAAAAAATGTACCACAAAAAGGTTCATAGGATTACTTTAATGTACATCTTAAGGTACTAACATGCTCCTTTTAGCAGTAAAAAGGGTACAAAGATATCCTTTTAAGGTTACTACAGCTGTGGTACCCCTAAAGGTACAATTTTGACACCTTCAGTTTGACACCTCTGTGTAATAAGCGAAAAAAAGTACTTAGCAAGTACTAAGTACATAGTACTTAGTACTTGGCAAACAAAATGTTTTAAAATGAAGCTAAATTCCCCCCCAGAAAACAAGAAAACATATCTTATGTCATTTTACTTATCTAGTAAAGCATCTTGATTTAAGATTTTTTTTTAGATATTTGGACTGGAAACAAGACAAAAATATAAAGTAAGAAAAGCATTTTTTTTGCAGTGCAATGCTGAATTCTTAAGCAAAAACAAAGTCCTTAACAATGAAATGTTATGCTTTTTCAAAATGAAGCTAAATATACAACGAAAATAAATATATTAAAGAAATAAGAAAAACTTCTATGAGACTTGTCAACTTCAGGGGTCAAAGAAACATGTTCACAGCAGTGATATGACTAAAACTCAGCCGAGAACCCAGAGAACAATCAATGAACTGAGACATAACAGATTTATATAACATAGATAATATATAAACATACTGAGAGAGTGAGATCTGAATGTCTGTCATAAATCACATCTAGCAGTCAGTATCAGGTTCTCTCTCAGATCTGACAAGAAATCACTCAGTGGTCAGTCTCACTGGACTAATGCTTGGTCAAAACTCAACCTCATTTTAATGAAAGGTATTTCTATTGTCCAAAATCATATGATCCTCAAGGGGATGTCTGGCCATAAATTATAAATTTGGCTGGAGTGACTGCCAGGCCATAAGGCTACAGACAGCTCAACAACACCTAAACAGAGCATATTGTCAATAAAAACAAATAGTATGGGAGGAATTATTTAGTTTTGACACATTGTTGTTCCTATTTTTATGATCACGACGAAAGTCAGTTAAAGTGCTTGAATAAAACAACAATAAATCTCGTGTCGACCTATATGCGGATTATAAATGTTTTGTTATTATTTCATTTGACATGCACATCCTCATGGTTTGTTATGTTATATGAATGCCACTGACAGCTCGGCTGATACAGTTCAATTCAAACGCTGGCACGCGCCAAGACCGCATCATTTTCCCCAGTCAAAACACACGAGAGGCAAGAGCAGTTTTTTAAAGACTCAAAAACTTGAAGTGACCTTAAACCAGGGAGGTTTTTGTTCTCGCCGAAGGAAAGCAGACTGAGATGCGGATAGTACGGGTGTTGATGCAAATACACTGTAACGCTGTAACACTTTGGGGTTCTATTTAAAAGAAACGTACCTGGCTTGCTATCCGTCACGATAGACGATTGCTGGGTTACACAGGAACAATTTGTAGTCGAGGACCAACACACAGACGTGCCATTCGCTTAAGCTGCTCCATTCACCGCTTTAAAATGCGACACTGTGCACGTCTCGACGCAGCGCTCGCCACAACTGTATCGCACCGAGAGCTCGTCACCTTCACTGGGTTGCCAGATGCTCGTCGCTTCTCGCAGGGGGATTTATCAGTTCACGGTCTCAAACCAGCACGACCTGAATGTCGGTGGATTATACACATATTATTATTTGCAATGTATTATTTTAAATATCACGTTACTGAGCGGAAATCTCCTCTGATCGAATCATATACAACTGTCCTTCATGAGGAGCTTTTATCTCACAGGCAACAAGATGACCGGTTCACTGTCGGAAGAAAAAAATTAATAGCAACACTCTGATTGGCCTAGAGTCTGTTTGACGTGAGTGTGTCGACGTCTGCTATAGGTGAATACGCGCAGCTTGCGTTAACCCCGCCCTCTTTGGTTGTGTTTTGCAAGGGAGCACAGTGGAGCTACGGGGTTCTTAAAGGGAACGCACATATGAAAAGGGATATTGTGTTGATTAAATAAAAGATAGCGGCTTACTTCATTTAAAACTAAAAATACTTTTTTTAGTCCGTATTTCAATATATTAGCAGAGTAAAATATTAAACACTGAAATAATGGTAACACTTTATTTTAGGGTTCAAGTCACTAGTTGCTTATTAGCATGCACATTACTTACATATTACATATACTTGTAATATACTTACATACTGTATATTACATATTGGTACTTATAAGCACATATTAATGCCTTATTCTGCATGACCTTATCCCTTAATTCTACACAATATCTTAATTTAAATGCTAAACAACTACCATACTAACTATTAATAAGCAATAAATTAAAAGTTTATTGAGGCAAAAGTCATAGTTAATAGTGAATATTTGTTATCCATGCTAAAGTGTTACCAAAATACTTTGTAGTTATAGAAACAAAAATATAATAAAAAAAACATGCTATTTTAATTTTTGAATTATATTCATATTCTTTTATTTTTTCAGAATAGACACATTTGAACTGAAATAAGTTTAAAAGTTGCTTATGTTCATCATTAGCTAACTAGAGTGTTCTCCCTGACCGCCACCATATTTGCAAGACATCAGATTTCCTATTTCTAAGCCAATTTCCAAGATGGAAGTCCGGCTTCGGGTGACATTCGAGTAGAATTCCGGCTGTCCATTGTAGAAATTTGGAAATTGCGTGGAACGCATGCAGCCATTACTGGCAAAATAAGCATCATGCAGAATAAGCTGCATTTGACAGCCATTACTGCACTAATAGACCATAACATGAAAACAGAGCACTCAGCTTCTCCAGAGCCAAGATATTTTGAGGCCCTAAAAGCTCCCATCACCATAGTTTCTCAGCCCATGTTTCATGTTTCTACTAATGCTGTGGTCAAATGCACTGTGAAGCTGACATTCTTCAAAAGAGGGAAGGATTTTTTTTTACATATTCAGCACAAACCTTTGTGCCACTGTCCTTGAATACAGAAAAATAAATAGGATATTTGTATGCTACAACAGACAAGTATTTTATTTGAATTATATTATATTTATTATATTATATTATATAAGTATTATTAATATGGACAGCACTTCAAGATGAATCATATGTGAGTTTTTTTCCCTCATTTCCCTTTAAAATCAATGTTGCATTACATTTTTAAGCTTAGTCAACTCAAATATCCAAATTGTACAACTTCACATTTCAAGCTGACTAAACTTAACGTGTTAAGGCAGCACAAACACTTACTTTTTACTTTTTACTTTTTTTTTACAGTGTAAATTATAGTCAGATTTTTTTGGAACAGAGGCTCTTCAAAGGGAAATGTGTACCTGTGCATGTAAATAATATCTTGTATTAGTTAGAGCCAGATCTTGGTCATTTCAAAGGACTCGTAAACCCGTATCCAAAAAGCACAGATAATTAGAACCCAAAACTTGGAATTTACAAGCTTAATTATGATTTTTCCATATGTTCACTTCAGTAGGAAGCTCTCAACAGTTCTGGGTTCTGTGAAAAATGATTCTCTCCATCCTCTTCAGTGAGATGACAATCAAACAAAAGTCGCATTGCCTCTGGGGGCCGTTTTTCCTGGTGTATAGCTCCGGCTATTCAAATATCATCTGTGAAAGATGACAAAAATACGACCGACTATGTAATGACTAACAAGCAGGTGGGTCAGACATGGCATCTTTAACAATATGTCCCCGGAGAGTGGAATGGATGGTGCTGAGAAAGCAAACCAAAGTGTGGGAACAGATGGGTCCTGAGAGAATGGCAGGAAATCACAGCCTGTGTGGTGCAACATAGTGTGTCTCCGTATGGGCCTGTTCAAATCGGCAGTGGGACAGGCTCCGGGGCAGAAGAAAAGGGCCACCCCCGAGTGTGAACTCATCTGTGCATTTTGCTTCATGTGGTTGCTTGCATAAACACACACAGCTACGATGAAATGAATCTGCGCCCTAGAGAAAGACACTGAACCCCTGGATTTTCAAATGTGATGTACTCTGTCATTTGTATACACTGAAAGCTGTCTTGAATTTAAAAGCATTTCCTAAATAATAAATACCCAGAAAAAAAAAACATTAGAACGATTGAATAAATAAAAATACATCTAAGGCTTGCTGTCATTTACGGAACTAATTTGATAATTTCACTAATATAAATTAGGGGAAATTAAATAATGACCACATATTTATTTGTGGGTGTACTATCCCTCTAAAATAAATTATTCATTAAGTGAACTTTGAAGTCACCTTGTGGCCCCCTTAAAAGATTGTTCAGCCCCCCTGGGAACCACTGGTATAAAGAGAAGAGAAAAAGAAAATTCTGCAATTATTTACTCACCCTCATGTCGTTCCAAACCTGCATGACTTTCTTTCTTCTGTAAAACACAATATATATTATGTCAATAAAATGAAAGTCAATGTGGTCTGTCATTTTCATTGTATGCATGGGTAAAGCACACTGAAAAGAAAGTGTTTGATTAAAAAATATTTAATTGTGTGGTCCAACATGAATCAATTAAATTAAACAAACATAATTTGTTCATGTAACATCAACATCATGAATACATTTTAATGGACTTATTTAAATAATCTCAAAGTGAAGTTTTTATGGTTCCCTGAAATGTTTAAGGAATTCAATTTCATATACTTTAGTTACAATGAATTATAATACTTCACTAGCTAATTTACACACTTTTAAATAGTAATAGCGTATATTAACATATTAAATGCTAAACAGTATAAGCTCCTTCAGCGAAGCAGCAATGGCATGGTTGTTTTGGTCCACAATCTAAGCAAATGCTCCACTCTTCTCCACAATGGTAAGCCACTGTAATTTAAATTGTTCTAATTATTCCAACATAATTGAATGTTAAAAACAATCAAGTCTCCCCTTTCTCATCTTACCCCAAAATACATAAAATAACACTTTTACATGTAAAATAACATCTACTCTCTCTTGATTTAGCCATATGCAAAGTATGCTGGGAAGGCCCCGCCTTTCAGTTAATGCTACAAATTATTCATAGAATCTCAACACAAACGGATTAAGTAAACTTCCATTTGATTTATATTTAAGTGGATTGAACACAATCATATTAAGTTAGGACAAAATGTATAGCAATTGTGTTGCTTTATCTCATTTTAATTAAGCGATTTGAACAAGCAGTAAAAAGAATTCAGTGCAGTTGAAAAATATCTTTATGTTCCACAGAAAAAAACAAACAAAGTCATACAAGTTTGGAACAACACAAGGTCAATAAATGAGAGAATTTTCATTTTTTTAAGTGACCTATTACTTTAATTTCCAGAACCTCACCCAAAACGGTAATTTCAGTCATTTTTTACTCATCATTGTGTTTTTCCAAACTTGTATACCTCTCTTTGGTCTGCTGTACAGAAAGGAAGATATTTGGAAGAATGTTTGTAACCAAGCAAATCTGGGCCCCAATTGACTACCATAGTATTTTTTATTTATTTATTTATTTTCTGTGGTAGTCAATGGGTCAATCTTCTTTTGTGAACAGCAGAACAATTAAATGTAAATAGGTCTGGAACAACTCAATGATGACAGAATTTCCATTTTTAGGTGAACTGTCCCTTTAAAAAGTTTTTGAGCTCTATTAAAATGTTCTGACTTGACCATAAAATCTGAATTACTGTGCTAACTGATGTCAGAGCAACAAAAACACTGACTGTGGTTTAAGAAGATGATGCAGCAGTGGTTGGAATCCCCAGATCCTCAGTCATGCCAGTGAACAAGTTTAAAAGCACAAGCACACAAACTCATAATTAAAACCATTCAGTTGCCCATTGAGGTCTCCAAAAGGAGGTTTGATGCAATAACAAAACTCTCATTCACCAATTTGGCTCTCATTTACCAAGAACAGGATCATGTGTCTGCAGACAGTTAGCTTCAGGTTAGCAACAATACTTTATTGGAAACACATGTTGTAGTTGCAGTATTTGGAATTATTTGAAAGTACATTGTGTAAAAAGTTAGAATACAAAAGTCTTTGATTATTTGTGATGTGCCCTGTAATTTCTGAAACAAAAGATGGATGTCTGTGAATGTGCGTGAGCTTTCTGTCCCCGTCTTCCTCTCCTGCAATCAAATTCTTAATCAGTCACACAGTGTCTGGCTTGATTAGGTAAAAGCCTTCAAGCTCTGCCAAAAACAGAAGATTGGGGGACAAAGGGGAGGGTGATGAAGTGCTTGGCCCAGATAACTCGCCTGTTCATACTCAAGGGTAGCAGAAGACTAAAAAAACAGCTCTCTGTTTTATACACCATCAATTATTTTATTAAACCGTCGAACTTTGTGAGAGAGCAGAACAGCCATATAAATTTACGAATACATGGCAAAATGTACGTGGACACCATACCAATTTGTCTTTGAACATTTATTTGCAAATCCGTGAGCATTAAAAGTTACTCCAAATTCTGCTATAACTGCTTCCACTTTTCTGTGAAGGCATTCCAGTAGACGCTGGAACACGGTTGCTGGGATTTGCTCCCATTCAGACACAAAAATATCAGTGAGGTCAGCCTCTGATGTTGGGCGACAGGGTCTGGCTCGCAGTCTGCTTTTCAATTCATCCCAGAAGTGCCTATAATAGGCTTCAGGTTGCCGTTTTGTGAAGGCAAGTCAAGTTTTTCCTCCAGACTCTGCACAATAAATTTTTTGATCTCATACGTTTTGTTTGAATATGTTAAGCTTTGTGATAAAAAAGTTAAACCTATTAAATAAGTAAATTCAAAATGTAATGTATTACATTACCATTCAAATGGTTGGGGACGGTACAAGGTTTTTAAATATTTTTGAAAGAAGTCATCCTGTAATTATTACAATTAATGGTTTATATTTAAAAAAAATTAACTTATTGCTTTTTTTTGGAAACTATGATCAGTATTTTTCTTTGATGAATAGTGTAAGGGGTTAACAGTTTAGACCTAGAGACCAGTAGTAAAGAATGAAGACCAAGAGTCAGGAGTGCAATTAATTAAAGAAAAATTTACTGAAGAATAGTTTGCTGTTTCATCAAGTCTCACATGGAGTTTGTAGGTCACACTCCCTCTCTACGCGTCTCGTCGTACCGTACATACAATTGTCCCAACAGTTATACTGTTTTCAAGGTCTAGTCACTTCATTACTTCAAGGTGGATGATTCTGATGGCTCAGAGAAAATGAACAGCCATGGTAAATTTCCACACATTGTCAGTAAATCAGATGTACGTGTCACTTGTTGACGCTTTCACTCTGGGATTAGGCCCGTAGTGACCTTCACAGGTCTGGAGCAGGTGCCAGCTTGTCCAGAACAACAAGTCCACCCATCTCTTAGGATGCCCATTGTACACCACCTCAACACTGATCTGTAACACAGAATATTGCGCACATACACAGATACACAGTCTCTCCAAGGTTGGAACTGGCTGAGCTCCAATCCAAAATGTTCCCCAAAACATACTGATAACATGTGCTTTCTCTCAGTGAGAGGTACAGACAATGGTACAGGCACTATTCATCTTGATTCTTTAGTGTTTCAGTAAAAGGAAATATAAAATGAGTAAAATATAATAAAATGAAAGACAAATCCATACTTAATCTCTGGAAGCCGGGCTAAATGAGCAAACACTGTTCCTGCATTCCCAGCATGTTAGAGGTGTGTGATACCTCCAAAATCCAAACACACGACAACATGTTGCTATCAAGTGTTTAGTGACACATCACACATCCCTATAGGCCAGACACTCAGTCACCGCTCAGAGACCAAACACTCATTAGAAATCATCATAATAATGTAGGAGAATAAATATTAATTAAGAATTTGATTATGAATTGAATTAGGATACAGATATATTGAAGTGGCAGTGGATTCCAGAATCTAACCTTTCAATAGAAAGTTCAAAAGAACAGCATTTATTTGACATAGAAATCTTTTGTGACTGTTTTACTTTTGATTGCATCCTTTAATAAAAGTATTATTTTTAGGGCTGTCAACTCGATTAATCGCATACAAAATAAAAGTTCATTTTGACGTAATATGTTTAAGAAATGGTTATATTTGTATATAAATTATATATATATATATATATATATATATATATATATATATATATATATATATATATATATATATATATACACACACACACACATTATATACAGTACATGCAAATATTTCTTAAATATATACATAAACGAGTGTGTATTTATATACATTGTTAGTACACAAACATATATTATGTAAAAACACAAACTTTTATTTTGCATGCGATTAATCGTGATACTAATAATCTAATAATAATCTTTGACCCACTATGTATAAACAATAATGAATACACACAAAAAATGCTGGGTTAAAAACAACCCAAGTTGGATTGAAAATGGACAAACCCAGTGAATGGGCTGTTTTAACCACCTCTTAATAATGTTCATTTATTAAACAAATTTTCATTTTTTTATTTTGGGGTTCATTTTAGGCAAGCAATACAGTAATTTTTATACAATAGTTGAGTTAAATAAAACTAACCAGCAGGTTGGGCAAACATTCAACCCAACCGCTGGGTCAAAACAACCCAATTGCAGGGTTTGTCCATTTTCAACCCAACTTGGGTTGTTTTTAACCCAGCATTTTATTAGTGTATAAATACATTAATAAAGATACTAAACATGTTATTACAGACCAGGCATAATTCATGCAACACTGACTAAAAGGGCTGTTCACATACTTTTGCCAAAGAAAGAATAATGTTCTGCCTTGCTGCTATGCTGTCCCATAACTGTTTTTAAAGCACTTACTCTAGTTTATTAAAAACGGCTCTAACACAATTTAGCAGTGGCATCCAGCTGCCCTGACTGTAAGCTAGTCTTTAGTTTGTGTATAGCTTAGTTGTGGATGTTATATGCACTGAATTAGCAGGCTTGTCCCCATAGTTTAATTGAGGTGAATCAGGCTTGGCAGGGAGCCTGGTCTGATTTTTTACTAAGCTGATTTTCATTGGCCACTGTTTAGGGTTATGATCCTGAGGCAGATGGTGCTGTACATCTAGCAGGATTTAGAGGTAAAGCAACATAGCTATACACAATCACAATAAATACAATCAGGCTTATGTTGCATACCGCATGCCCTGAGTGAGAGCTGTTAGCAGGAGCATCAGTCCCATCCTCAGCACCAGACCTCTCCGCTTTACCCACTCGTTCACAAACACCCGAATTATAATCAGCACACCTGCACCAGCACATAAATGCCTCACTATTTAAGCAGTCACAAGCCTGGGACACGCTAGACGGTTTAAAAAACTGTGGGAGACCATAGACATAAGGGCAGTTTCAACTGATTTTTAGCATTATAATCCTCCAAAAGCACACACTAGAAAATTTGTCCGGACCACAAGACCACACACCTGACAATTGTAGTAACATTTCCACAGTGAGATGAGATCTGATCGAGACTCACAAGATCAAACGTGACTTGAGAAGAAAAACAGAACCGTCAGCTGGTTCTCCTGACTTGAGTTTTGTTTTACGGGAAGAAGAACAAAGGAGAAAAAAAGAATATGGGTGATCTTCTTTCTCAATACTCCTGTTTCTTGGGATGTTTGTGGCTGCTATAGAAGCACGCAACATCCGGCTGGTGAAACCTGCTCGCTCTCTTTGGATATCGTGGGTAACACGTCAGAGGCAGCCTGATCAAGAGTCGTAAATAGGACCGGCAACATTTGGTGCCGTGACCTGTATGGGAGAGAGGTTTAGGGGGGTGAGTATAACTGTCGTAGGCCAGTAAGAGTTGAGCATGTAAACCTCACTCCCCTGATCTCAAAAGGTGCTCTAGCAACTGATACTAGAGACAATGCGGTCTTTCACCTCATTGACTCCCGCGCCATAAACCGTGGTTTGAGTCCAGCTCAGAGCAGGGCAGTTAGGACCGGTAACATGGGCTCTGACGCGATCGGGAGCAGTAAAATAATTGTAATGACACCATACAATTGAGGATTTTTTGGACAAAAAGCCGTTTGTGACAAGCATCGAATTGGCCCAAGCCCCCAATCACTTTTAAATCAAGCTCCAAATCTTTAAGTGTGTGGCCAACCTTGCCCGACTCCCTACCTGTGATATTTACCAGGTGCGATCCGGTCTTCCATCCTCTTCAGTCTTCAGCCATCCAGTTTGCTTCAGTCTGCACCTACAAAGATAAGAACTGTTATTTACAGCTAAATGTTTGCTGCTGATATGAAACCAGTCACTCATCTACTTGCATCGCTTGTTTCCTGCTCTTAGCTGCAAATAAACACCCTTTGTGGAAGTTACCTTTGTACTGTATTCTTCTGTTTGCTCACAACATGGATATTTGGCTTACTTACAATGTTTAACAGCTGGAATGATTTAATCAGGGTCATTAGGTTGGCTTGTACTTTAAAAAAAAGAGGTAAGTTGGTTCTAGAAACAAGATCACTTGACATTTTCGTATAGCTAAAACAGTAGAGCATGGTGCTAGGCTGCGATCAAAAGTGACAGTAAAGACATTCATAATGTTACAAAAGACTTATATTTCAAACAAATGCAGTTCGTTTGAACTTTCTTTTCATCAAAGAATTATGAAAAAAGGAATGCTTAAGAAATGTTTCTTGAGCACCAAACCATCATATTAGAATGAATTCTGAAGGATCATGTGACACTGAATACTGGAGCAGTGATGCTGAAAATTCAGCTTTGACATCTTTGGAAATATATATCAAATAGAAACTAGTAATTTTGAACTGCAATTATATTTCACTGTTTTACTGTAACATAAAATGCAGTCTTAATGAGCATAAAGACTTAATACAAAAACACTAAAACAATCTTACCAAACTATCTAATCTAAATGTAACTTTTGAACAGCAGTGTTATGCTAGTTAGAGAGTTGATGTTTAGATATCTGTGCTAGACTTGTGGTGCCACATTACAATTTACATTGAGTGAGACGATCCTCAACAGACTGGACTCTCATTATTGATTTGGCAGATGTTAAAAAAGGGCCCAAATTCCTTTAAAGTTGTCTCACTGACAGCCACTGTATAATTCACAAACTGTGCAACTGCAAAGCAAAGACACAAATGAAGCTCAACACTTTACACAAAGCCAAATAACGTTGACGTACAAACACTCTGAGTAAAAAGATGAGCTCTTCACATCACTACACATCAAATAACTAAGAAGCCTATACTAACCAGATAATCTATTTATGCTGCAATGCATGCTGTAGCTCACAAATCTGCAGTGTTCATTGTTAGTCTAACATGTAGGGGTGGGTGATACACCAGTAGACACGATTAACCGGTAGAAATTCGTCACCCAGTAGAGATCTTGGATTATCTTCTCTATCGCTCAGGTGACGTTGCTGTGCTGCACGGTCATGAAAGCTTATCGTTTGCATGTGTTTTTAAAGGGTACATGACACACAAAGTTTCTGCCAATCTGATGTTAATCTTGAGTACCTACACTCTCAGAAAAAAAGGTTCAGTGCTGTCACTGGGGCGGTACCCTAAGGTAAAAAAGTGAAAAGGTGCATATTTGTACTTTACTCACCCCTAAATGGTAAATATTAGTACCTTAAAGGTATATATCAGTACTTTAAGAGTGCATATTAGTACCTTAAAGGTACATATTAGTACCTTTTCGGTTTTGTACCTTAGGGTACCGCCCCAGTGACAGCAATGTACCTTTTTTTTGACAGTGTATAGAGTAGTATTGCATCCTTCATATCTCCGAAAAGTCTTTCTTTCTTTTAGTTTTATCATATTTATAAAAGACAGATATGCAGTATCAATTCTTTGCAAAAACAGCCGAGCTCATGGATGCGTGCGGTGCAGTGGGTGGAGCTAAAGAGTCACAAGCACACACAATACATCATGGCATTATTCCTGGATAACTTTTGATTCACTATACGTTTGTGTTGTTTACATTATATGCACTTACGCACCGATTCCGGACAAAACACAGACATTTGATGCAGTTTTACTCGTCGCATGCTGGATCTTTTAGTGCTGGCACCGCTCCATCTTTCAGTATCCTCAAATCCAGCGTCAAACTGGACCTTGCATGAGAACTGGGCGTTCTGTTCCCTTAAAGCTGGGTTCTTTGGGAGGCTGAACAAGGTTATCTTTCCCTCACAACCAAAAACACAATTCTTTAGGGACATTTTGTGGTCTAAAAACGAAATGACAGCGCTGCCGAAGGCTTGTGTAAGCCGAATGAAGCCCGTTGATGGCCGTGCTCTTACTCTCGCCCTGGGTAATGTGCGTACGCTCATCTGGGAGAAGTGCCCAAACAAGGAATCCCACCCTTTATGACGTCATACAGGGCCATACTCGAAAAAAGTCAGAATGCATGAAATAGCGCTAGACTTTAACTTTTGTAACTTTAATATCTTTAGTAACTTTTACTAAATGTACATTTAATTTACACAATAAAGATTATGCATTGTTTTTTATACATTTGATTATACATTTTATGTAGTATTTCTAGTGCCTGAAGTTTTTCAGTCTATTTGTGTCTTCTATTGTAGTTTGTTTTCCTTGCTCTTTATTTATCACTGTTTACTTGTCTTTATTAAGAGCTAAATAAACTGATCATTGCATCTTAACCAACAACATGTTTATTAGATCCAATACCCACTAAACTACTGAAAGAGCTGTTACCTGTAGTGGAAGAGCCTCTTCTCAATATTATTAACTCGTCTTTATCTTTAGGTCATGTTCCAAGAATATTCAAGTTGGCAGTCATAAAACCTCTCATTAAGAAGCCACAATTAGATCATAATAACCTAGCAAATTACAGACCCATTTCAAATCTTCCATTTATGTCTAAAATACTAGAAAAAGTTGTGTCCGCTCAATTGTGCTCTTTCTTGCAAGAAAATGATATCTATGAAAAATTTTAATCAGGATTCAGGCGCATCATAGCACAGAAACTGCACTCGTAAAAGCACAAATGATTTACTTCTATAGCTTCTGACCAAGGCTGTATCTCAATACTAGTTCTACTCGATCTTAGTGCTGCGTTCGATACTATAGATCATAAAATACTCTTAGATCGACTTCAAAATTACACTGGTGTTCAGGGAAAGGCATTAAACTGGTTTAGATCGTACTTATCAGACCGCTACCATTTTGTCTGTCTAAATGGGGAAAAATCAAAGATAACGTCAGTAGACTATGGGGTGCCGCAAGGATCTGTGTTAGGCCCTCTGCTATTCTCAATATATATGCTGCCACTTGGTAATATTATAAGAAAACATGAAATTAATTTCCACTGTTATGCTGATGACACTCAATTATATATTTCATCACGAACAGATGAAAACGCTAAATTATCTAAACTGACAGCGTGTGTTGAAGATATTAAATACTGGATGACGTGTAATTTTCTGCTATTAAATTCAGATAAAACAGAGGTATTACTTATTGGTCCAAACTGCCCACAAAACCTCTCACAATACAACTTTAACTTGGAAGAATGTCCTGTCACTTTATCCACTACAGTAAAAGACCTGGTTGTTATATTAGACCGCAACTTGTCTTTCAAAATCATAGCTCATATGTTACAAGAACAGCATTTTTCCACCTTAGAAACATTGCTAAGCTACGTAACATGCTATCTATTTCTGATGCAGAAAAGTTAGTTCATGCATTCATGACCTCGAGACTAGATTACTGTAATGCTTTATTAGCTGGTTGTCCTGAATACTCAATAAACAAGCTACAGTTAGTCCAAAACGCAGCTGCTAGAGTTCTTACTAGGTCAAGAAAATATGATCATATAACACCAATTTTATCATCTCTACACTGGTTACCTATTAAGTTCCATATCAATTACAAAGTATTGCTACTGACCTATAAAGCCCTAAATGGTTTAGCTCCTGTATTTAATGGATATTCAATCGCCTACAATCCATCGCGCTCTTTAAGATCACTAAACTCGAGGCTTCTGGTCGTTCCTAGGATATCTAAGTCCACTAAAGGAGGGAGGACATTCTCACATTTAGCTCCTAAACTCTGGAATAGTCTTCCTGATATTATTTGAGGTTCAGACTCGCTGTCCCAGTTTAAAACTAGATTAAAGCGGATCTCTTTAGCCAAGCGTTCACATTATAATTACCTTTTATACTACAGTTAAATAGGATCAAAAGCATTAATATTCTGAAAAGCAGCTATGCTAATTATTTCCCATCTGCTTTTCTGTTGTGATCTCTGGACACTAGTCAGCTCCAGTTTGTATCCAGCCTCTCATGGAGACTTCAGATGCCCCAACACCTGTGATGAGACGACTCAATGCCAGCTTAGTTATGGCCTAAAATAAGACATGATTGATTAACTTTTTCTAACATTTTTCAATGTACATTTATGAAATGCACTTTCTGTAAAGCTGAATGTGTATTGTGAGAAGCGCTATACAAATATATTTGAATTGAATTGAATTTATTAAGCTTGTATGTATGATATTTAAATGGTATCAAAAACGTTGATATCACAAAAAACATATATATATATATATATATATATATATATATATATATATATATATATATATATATAGCCACTGTGTGGATATATCAGAGCTTGAGTTATATATAAAAGCAAAAATATATATATTCTGTTATCGTGAAATAAAATTACTCATATTGTGATATAAGATTTTGATCATTTCGCCCACCCCTGCTTACATGTCTTTAATGTAGATTCCAAGTAAAGATTTAGTTTCTGTGTTTCAAAAAGCCTTGCTGGATAAAGTGTAATTGCTTTTTTTTACAGTGAAAAGTCTTATGAACTGGCAGACTGTCCTTCCTAATTTATCGCTGTACAGCACATAGTTTTCTGATGCCTTTAAGGGATTTAGCCTTTAACAGGAGCAGCAGCAGAGACTGGTCTCTCTATGTGGGGGGTTAGTGGGACAGCGCATGCCGGACACGGCTGCAGGAAATGGCTGTATCCGGCCCATACAGCCAAATATGTGTGCTAAGGAGAAGAAAATTGGTCCTTCGTTTGTTTAACATTCAGTCAGGCAGAATTTTAAAATATCCCCGGCGAGGTCACTGCCACTAAGCACATACTGTACAGCATCTGCTGATATGTTAATGTTTAGCAGGAGTTAATTGGGCTGAAGAAAGTTATGATAAAATTATGACCATGTAAAACGTCATTTTAGGTGGTAACTACCTTGTTCCTTTTCGCATTGAGTCTTCAGCAACAGAGATAATGAGATCACAGCATGCAGGTTCGGAAGACGTCGAAGAATGTTGCATTATTCAGCTTGTGTGGTAACACTACCTCACTGCATGACCCTATATCTTAACCAGAGGGCGGTGGAACATATCTGAGGGTCAGGAGACCCGTGGCCTTACTGCTGCATTGTGCATTCCACTGGGTCCTTCTGAAACCGCAACACAGTCTCACTCCCAACTCGTCACATATTGCCGCTTGGTCAGGACCCCTCGGCGTCACTTTTTAACGCACAGGGTACCCCTTAAGCGTCATTTTTCGACGTTCAGGGGCACTCCACTGATTCCAATGAGAAGCCTAGGGCGTCATATACAGACGTGTTGGGCACGTGAATGTTATCATCGTGATGAAATTATTTACTGGGTTAAAATTTTTCCATTATGACATGTTGGAGTGTGATTCTCAATGTAATAAGCCAGCACACTTTTATTTAAATTTATTTATTTTTATTTACGCTATTCAGACACGTTTTAAACAGCCCAACCCAACC
Organism: Gobiocypris rarus; assembly: GCA_023029165.1. Taxonomy (NCBI): domain Eukaryota; kingdom Metazoa; phylum Chordata; class Actinopteri; order Cypriniformes; family Gobionidae; genus Gobiocypris; species Gobiocypris rarus. The sequence continues at coordinate 41,476,038 of CM040911.1, forward strand.
CCACCCTGCACTAAACCTGCCCATTTGCGTATTATATGATATAAAACACAGAATATAACAGACAACAGACACACTTTATTCAAAAGTCCTGCTATTGCAACTGTTCCGAGGCCAAACGATTGATTTGTGTGAAGAAAAGACCCAAAAGCAATCACCGTCTCCACGGTACCCCTCGGCGTCACGATATGGACGAAATGGGAACTCCATTGCTTTCAATGGGAAACCTTTGGCGTCAACAGAAGACGCAATCGGTATGAAATCGCGCTGAAGAAGTGAAGTCTCATTCAGAACGCATCGCGATGTTTGGCATCAGTTCACGTGTCGTGCCACATGTGGGTGAGTAGTCAAATATTATGTCCTAAAGTATTCGCTATCGATCAGATTATTTTCAGTCACTCCATTATATCTGTCATCTCCACTGAGGATTTGAATTTCTTTGCTTTCTAAATCAACACATCTTGCTAATAGGGTAATTGCACACTGTCACGTGACATGCTATAGACCTTTAAACAGTTGTTCATATTTAATAATAACTACCAGTGTAGTTTCAACGTGGAATTTGTAGTAGACGCACAATAAAAACAACACTTGCCACGCTTTTACCACAGTAACCTTAGTTTTAATGTGATAGGTGCAGTAAAAGGACAGCAACCTCAAATCTTACCATGCTTTTACCACAGTAACCTTAGTTTTAATGTGATGTTTGTTGTAAATAGACAGTAACCACAACAATTACCATGCTTTAAATGCATTTTATGTAAATCCAAATATTTTAATGTAAATAGAACTTTTTCCTGTATATAATGCAATATATTATATATTATGACTTTTTTTCTCTCTTTCTTTTTTTACCTGAAAAGACCAAAAGGGCCTTCGGACTCAGTCAGCCCATTCTTGTTTGTGGAGAAGTAACGGAGATGACCAAAAGCTGCAACAGCAAATATTTGCAATGGTATGTATGTGTTGGTTTGAACCCTTTATCAAACATATTATTCAGCATTTGTTGTTACTTAAACTTATTCTTACAAATCCCATGGCTCAATCAGTAAGAACATATTCTCAAAGTCTCAATAATTCACAAGATTTAACAAGTAGTCAAATTCATATGATACTCGTCCATATTTGTATATACTCGTACATAATCCTGCAGCTTTTACTATGACTCCTGCCATTGGCTACTGCCTCAATTCCTGTAGGCCTACATATGTATTGTTGTCCCCTTTCTTGGAAAGTAGTCAGATGACCCACACACTGTCAGAAAGTTTATATTAAGTCCATTGTATTCTTTAAAATTATTTCAAATTGGGCTCTGTCTGTTCATGTAATGTTACATGTCTCTTCACACCTCATAACCTACCGCTGTTTGCAAGAGTGAAAATTCTCACATGACATCAGATATTCGATTATTTTGTCATACTCAGATCAGTTGCACTGTTGATAACGTCAACAAAAAATCAAATGAATTATCAACATTTTTAAACACATTCATATGATCTAGCTTGCTATTAAATATATACTTTTAATAATGGGAATGCACACATATTAGTGAACTTATTACATAAATGTATTTAACATTTAATTATGCAATGCTTTTTACAGAAAGAAATCCTGCAGTTATGTATAAACTGACAACATCATCATCATGTCCTGCCCTGGGCACATTGGGCAACATGTGTCCTCCAACATATTCGATCTGTGGCCACGTTCTTCACATCTTCTCATTGAACACCGGCATTCAGGTCTTCGTGAAACATCTGTCTCATGTCTTCCTTGGTCTTCCCTGTCTCCTGCGTCCTCCTGGTGGTGTCCACTTCACAAGTGTTTTTGGGTGTTGTTCGGGTATGCATAGGATATGTCCAGTGAAGTGCACCCTTTGTTCTGACACAGTTTCTCAATGTCTTCATGTGGAGTCTGTGGAGTCTTATGATCTCTTCAATTTATGCAGAACCAATATTCATAAACTGTACTTGATGTCTGCCTATGCCTTTATCAAAAAAAACATTAGTTCTCATCAGGAGTTTTAGTGAAGGACATATCTATTGCCATCCACTAGTTCTAGTCATGCAGCGACTTCATGATGCTAAAGTCAATGTATATTTCTGCATTTGTTGTTTGTTCGAACAAATGAAGATAGTGAGAGTGAATACCTTTTGAAATCAATATTTATTCATTAAACCTTTCAATACAGTGGTCACTATAATACATGTCCACCATATCTACCTCCATGGTATCATTAATAACTACATCTATGGTATCATTATCACTACCTTTTAATGTAACTGTTACATGAATGTATTATATTGAAGCATTTTCTTACTAAAAATGGTTGACATTTATAATAATTTAATTGGACTTTCATTTAGTTACAATAATCACAAATATATAGTATTAAAGTTGAGAATGTAAAATGTTCTTCAGTTTTTGCCTATTTATTTTTTAATGGGAATAAATATATTTTCAGATAAAAAAATTGCACCTCATCTCTTGGTTTGTACTTCATCATGGTAATATTTTTAAAAGTTATGTTTCACGTGTGTGTGTGTGTGTGTGTGTGTGTGTGTGTGTGTGTGTGCGTGTGCGTGTGCGTGTGCGTGTGCGTGTGCGTGTGCGTGTGTGTGTGTGTGTGTGAGAGAGAGAGAGAGGGATTGATCTTTATACTGGTGTGCATGTCTTTGAAATGTTTGACATTAAATATTGGAATATGCTTACAAAATTGTGTGCATTCTTAATGCTTTTGTTACATTTATTTTAATTCCAATAGTTCAGATGGTCAAGGGTGGCATAAAGAAGTTTAAAATGTATACCTATATTTATATACATACCTAAATATATATACAACATAAACACACACTATAAATGTTACAAAAGCTGCAAAACTACCAGTGCTGTTGTAGCTTGTAGGCCATTGCATAGAAAAGAGGTTTCTCTTTCAAATATATTTATGCATCAGTTTAACAACACACATGAGTCTTTCGTTTTAAAATGTTAGTTTTATTATTTAATTAGAATAAATAAATATTTAGCAGCCTAAATATTAAATATTTAAGGTATCCTTCAGTTGGGACCGGATGAGATCTGTCATCATTTACCATAAATGGACAGGTAAGTGTGACGCCTCTGTTCAGCTGGATTGTCATTGGCTGTGACTTTATCGTAGGACTCGGTGTGATTGGACTATCTTTTAACCCATATAAAACGGCGTTTCATGTTATAAAGTATGTATTGGTGTTAAAGTTATGTTTGATATACGTTAAGTGAGCTATAAAGTGTCGGTATGTTGTGAGAAATTACTCCTTTACCGAGAACACAACCCTAACCCTAAGCATTGCTGCACACTTCAATGAACTACAGCGCCATATTTACCATTGCATTGATACTATGACAAAGATATATGGGTAATGTAGTTTAAAACGTTTAATAATGAAACAATAAATGTTAAGTAAATTACATCTTTAATGGACAACTGGATATCTAAATATGTGCATTGTGCAAACCTTTATGACATTATGAGGGCAGCGAAAAATTTAATATTTTACTGTGAGCATTTTGAGAAAACCTTTATGCCAGCTTTCCATATATGTCTGAAAACTGTGCCAAACATTATTTAGTAAACATAGCATAAGCAGTTGTCCTGCCTATTTTCTCTGTGATACGCTAACCAGACTGAGATACAGCCATTTGAAATAAGTTTTGTTTTGCTCTTCCAGGGGCCACTACTGGGTCCCTGGAGGTGGAAGGGCAGAACAACTTACACAAATCTATTCTCCTCATCATGGACAACAAATTTTGAGTCACATTTAAATATCAGAGTATTTTGTCTTTTCTATTCTAACATCATGCTTGCATTAGTTCTTGATGGGTATTGTGAGACCATCTGATGAAATACAGAAATATTTGAAAGAGATGTTGTAAAATAAAAATTATTAATATTTATTTCGTTTTATGGATAGACACCAATAAATATAATGGATGAACCTGCAAAAACTTGCCATTATCCAGTTTCCAGTGTAAACAAAAACTATGTATGTATTTACACTTCACTATTACTATTAAATATAGGTCAATGCACCGTTAAGTAAAATAACAAGAGACATTTCATCTTCACCCTGTCTCCACGTTCCTGAAATCGGTAATGTGCTTTCTTTAATTTTTATTGCAGTAGTAGATGTACCAGAATTATCAATATGGATCATTTTCAGTTAAGCTTGAAGTGTTTGTAATCCTTCCCTTTATTTCACTGAAAACTAAAAGTAGCCTACATCAAACTTTTTGGTGCATTATTGTACTAAATATAATATAACCAGACAAAAATGTTTACGTCTCAAGTAAAATAATCAGATCACCTAAATAAACTTGTAAAATGTGTATTTACTGTACCAAACACCATACACAATATTCACCATACTTTATCACTCAACACTTTATTGGAGGATACAGTATACAGTTGATAAAGTAGCATAAAGTCAAATGAGATTCAAGATAAATAAAAATGCGTCTTCAAAAATACATTAACATCATATTAATCCATTCACAGCTGCTGAAGCCACACAAACGAGTGCCACATAATCCCATCCAGTGATACAGAAAACAGATTTGATATTGTGTTGGAAAATAATGATTCATTATCACAGCTAGACTGGTTTCTGGCTCTTTCCGGTTCATGGTCCATCATGTTCTTCTTCTTCTAAACCTCTTTGCCCATTTGTACCCTACAGTATAACTGATGAACAGATGATGTGGTCACTGATGTTGTGTAGCTTTTTCTCAACCAGAGGAAGAAGAACATTCCAGTGTCAGGCGTTCTCCAGTCCTGGTCTAAAAGTAAAACAAAAACACAATTCAAATTAAGTTTAATGTACAGTCAGGTTAGCCTATGTTCTGCATGATTTAAGCAGTGGTGGGTGACTCTGGCCCTCAGCATCCACTGTCCTGCATATTTAGCTCGAACCTCAAACCATCCTGTCTATAACTGTCTATAAGTAAACCTGAAGACTTTGGTTAAAATTTTCAGGTGTGCTCGATTAGGCTTGGAGGTAAACTCTCCACCTGCCCATTCTGATTTAAATTTACCAAGCAGCAGTCAGTACAGCACATAATATTAGCCAAGTACTGGACAAAAACTATTTTACCCTTATCGACAGAAACATTTTAAACAGCATATATTTTAGAAAGGCATGGTCTCTTCTCTTCTGAGCTTTTATAATTGATGCTAGATTTCTTTAGTCACTTTCAAGAGCATCGCTTGTGATAGCCTTAACAATGTAACAATTGTTAAAATATTGCAATACAAATGCCATGGTAAGAATTAAGAAATAGGTGCCGAGGCACCAGACTTACCATGCTTATGAAGCACCCATGGCCATGCAGAGTTCTCAGAGAGTGGAGTTTTTGCCTCTTGTATTCCTCCTTGGCAGCACATTAGTCTTTTTCCTGTAGAATCTTCTGAAGTTTGTGCCTTCTCTTGCTATCCATCTTAAAACACAAATAAAATGTGTTTTATTCAGTGGAGTATAAAGTCTTGTTTCAAGCCAAAGAACTAACCAGATATTTCACATAATTCAAAGAACATTTACTATTTGATTCCTAATATATGCCACAACTCATTATCTTCCAAAGCTACCCAGAACCATCCATGGTCTACAAAACAATAGAGAAATAGCTGGAGTTTATAACAACTACATGTCTGCTTTTATCTAAGACAAACAAATGGTGATAAGAACTGAAGGCCAAAAGTGTTTCAGCCTTTATGCTAAAAGGCAGTAATTGTAATAATAATTGTATCAAAAAGGGAAGAAATTATTTTATTTTTTTTCTAATGTTAGATAAATCCAAGAAACAGAACCTCATTTGCTCATTTTAGGAGTTATAAAAGATTTAGACATGAATAATGGTGTGTATTTTATCAGAATAGAAAGAATGATCGCTGCTGAAATGAATAGTTCTTTTTAGAGATCAACATCAAATTCTTAACTACATGTTACAGCATTGCTTCAATACAAGACATACCAGTGGACTTGCACACTTTTCTGTCTTCTTCAAGCACAAGATGGCCATGTTCCTTCCTCACCCAAAACAAAGGACTTATTCGATTAGCTTGCTTCGATATAAGGTCTGGTCTTTCTTCTCTGCTGTAAAACAAGAAAATCTCACTTACTCTATGTGCAAATACCGTACTTTTGTTTTTGAAACATAAAAACAATAAAGTTAATTTACCATATGATTCAGGAGAGCATTTGATTAAATACTGATATACTAAAAATATTTTAGAAACTTTACCTGTGAAGGGCTGATTACGCCAAAATCGCTGCGACTCACTAGTAGCTCTTGTGAGGTTGACTCTTAAAAGTGCTGATGAATTTGATATTATAGAGATCTAAAAAAAAAATACAAAAATAAAAGTAAAAGTAATCTGCAAGTATTCCTGCAAGACAGAAAGAAAAGACATTTAATTACATTGCATGCAAGTTGTCAGTTTATACATAACTGCAGGATTTCTTTCTGTAAAAAGCGTTGTTTAAATGTTAAATACATTTATGTAATAAGTTCACTAATATGTGTGCATTCCCATTATTAAAAGTATATCTTTAATAGCAAGCTAGATCATTTGAATGTGTTTAAAAATGTTGATAATTCATTTGATTTTTTGTTGACGTTATCAACAGTGCAACTGATCTGAGTATGACAAAATAATCGAATATCTGATGTCATGTGAGAATTTTCACTCTTGCAAACAGCGGTAGGTTATGAGGTGTGAAGAGACATGTAACATTACATGAACAGACAGAGCCCAATTTGAAATCATTTTAAAGAATACAATGGACTTAATATAAACTTTCTGACAGTGTGTGGGACATCTGACTACTTTCCAAGAAAGGGAAAACAATACATATGTAGGCCTACAGGAATTGAGGCAGTAGCCAATGGCAGGAGTCATAGTAAAAGCTGCAGGATTATGTACGAGTATATACAAATATGGACGAGTATCATATGAATTTGACTACTTGTTAAATCTTGTGAATTATTGAGACTTTGAGAATATGTTCTTACTGATTGAGCCATGGGATTTGTAAGAATAAGTTTAAGTAACAACAAATGCTGAATAATATGTTTGATAAAGGGTTCAAACCAACACATACATACCATTGCAAACATTTGCTGTTGCAGCTTTTGGTCATCTCCGTTACTTCTCCACAAACAAGAATGGGCTGACTGAGTCCGGAAGGCCCTTTTGGTCTTTTCAGGTAAAAAAAGAAAGAGAGAAAAGTCATAATATATAATATATTGCATTATATACAGGGAAAAGTTCTATTTACATTAAAATATTTGGATTTACATAAAATGCATTTAAAGCATGGTAATTGTTGTGGTTACTGTCTATTTACAACAAACATCACATTAAAACTAAGGTTACTGTGGTAAAAGCATGGTAAGATTTGAGGTTGCTGTCCTTTTACTGCACCTATCACATTAAAACTAAGGTTACTGTGGTAAAAGTGTGGCAAGTGTTGTTTTTATTGTGCTTCTACTACAAATTCCACGTTGAAACTACACTGGTAGTTATTATTAAATATGAACAACTGTTTAAAGGTCTATAGCATGTCAAGTGACAGTGTGCAATTACCTATTAGCAAGATGTGTTGATTTAGAAAGCAAAGAAATTCAAATCCTCAGTGGAGATGACAGATATAATGCAGTGACTGAAAATAATCTGATCGATAGCGAATACTTTAGGACATAATATTTGACTACTCACCCACATGTGGCATTACACGTGAACTGATGCCAAACATCGCGATGCGTTCTGAATGAGACTTCACTTCTTCAGCGCGATTTCATACCGATTGCGTCTTCTGTTGACGCCAAAGGTTTCCATTGAAAGCAATGGTGTTCCCATTTCGTCCATATCGTGACGCCGAGGGTACCGTGGAGGCGGTGATTGCTTTTGGGTCTTTTCTTCACACAAATCAATCGTTTGGCCTCGGAACAGTTGCAATAGCAGGACTTTTGAATAAAGTGTGTCTGTTGTCTGTTATATTCTGTGTTTTATATCATATAATACGCAAATGGGCAGGTTTAGTGCGGGGAGGGGTTGGGTTGGGCTGTTTAAAACGTGTCTGAATAGCGTAAATTACATTATGGCTTATTTACATTGAGAATCACACTCCAACATGTCATAATGGAAAAATTATAACCCAATAAATAATTTCATCACGATGATAACATTCACGTGCCCAACACGTCTGTATATGACGCCTAGGCTTCTCATTGGAATCAGTGGAGTGCCCTGAACGTCGAAAAATGACGCTTAAGGGGTACCCTGTGCGTTAAAAAGTGACGCCGAGGGTCCTGACCAAGCGGCAATATGTGACGAGTTGGGAGTGAGACTGTGTTGGAAACCGAGGACGTCCTTTCAAGAGACATCCAGACACGGGACCTCTGACCTCCTTATACTTCTGCAGGGTTAGGAGCAGAGAGCACTTCAAAGGCAACACACCAAAGCTTTACAAGGTTTCATGTTTCCAAAATGGAGAAACATTTGCATCATACCAGTTTTCTGACTGTTCTCTGAAACAGCGCTCATCAAATAAGAGTCACTGGCTGATTATTTTCAGTTACAATGTGTACGGCGTGTATAGGAAGTTAATTTGACCATATAGTCTTTAAGATATTAGGTTAAACTTATTTGGCTTTGTTGTCCACTGATGAGGGGCTCGATGAAGCAGCTTTAACTCAAGCTCTGATATATCCACACAGTGGCTAAATATAGGATACGATTACATAGGGGAAGGTTCCTAAGATGAAGGTGGAGTTTTTGGGGAGGTGAAGGGAATCTGGACCAGCTGAGACTGGAGGCTGTAGTTTAAAAGATTATATTGGCTCGCTCCTCCATAACTTACCTTTAGGCACTTCATTTAGTTGCTAGCTATTACCCAGCAAACACAGACATTTCCTTGATATTCCTATATGGTTCCCATCATTCCTCATTTGATAAACAGCTCTTCATGTCATATCTTTGAAATGGACAGTGGTACCGCAGAACTTCTTGAGCCAATCATCTGAGCCCAAAACCTACGGAGACTATTCTGAATTTTGGCATGAAAGGATTTATGCCAAAACAGGGAGAGAAAAGCATACCGTAAGACCGTTTCATGCTTTTAAGAGCCTCTGAAAAGTAATCTAGCTCAAAATATTCAATAATAATATATATAAAGGAAACGTACTATTGTACACACAATAGTTTTTTAACAACAGTTTAAACAATAATCAATTTAACATTGAGAAAACTATATATTTTAGACACAATATTGTGAGTTATTTTACTTTTGCTTTAAGCCTAAAGTATACTTCGCTTTTTCGAGGGTCAGCATACATGTAGGGGACGCAAATTTTGCCATCAGAAGGAGTATGCATCTTTGTAACCGCACATGAGCATTTCATTTTTTTGCAGTATACACTGGTATACCGCAAATATAGTATACATTTTGTAACTCGTGGCGAAGAGATTGCTCAAAACTACATGTCAAAAGTCTGTGTACGCGTACGAGTCAATTGAAGTATTCTTGGAATATACAAGGCTGTGTATTCTACTGTGCACGTACATTCACGTATGGGTAAAAAACGAAGTATACTTTGGGCTCTACCAACAGAATAACTTCCAAGCATTTTAATGAATCAGTGGTTTCTGATGTAATGATTCCATGACTCACTCATAAGTCAGTGGGTTCATCCGAAATCTGTCGAGTAGGTAGGCCTACTTCTTTTGAATAAGTCATTACTTCCTGACCTACCATCGTGAACTGCCATCCACAAATCCTCTCCTGTGGCCTAATGGGTTAAGTGTCCATCGTATGTACACTTCAGAAGTAGGTTAACCAGGCACTTTCTGCTGACTCTTTTCACCTACTATATAGGAAAGTATGTGATTTTGGATGCTGCCAATGACTGAGGGAGTGTGTGCTCTATATAGTGCTGGTGATGAGGGGAGCGTAGCAATGTAACCTGCAGAAAAAGTACATAAGGACTTGAGTCTGGCACAATCATAGACAACCGGAGTAGTGACTGAAACACTAATGAAAAGTCTCAGTGCTAAAGGAATGTATCAGAACTTGACCAATCAAATTCAAAGACTGTGCTGCTGTTGTATAGCTTAATGTTGCAACCAAATAATTTAATTTAATCTGAATGCATGGATACCTTCGAATTGCCATCAATGGAGAAATATGATTGTTGCACAAATGGTTTAGTCATAACTTCAAGGACTAAAAGGCTATATTAACCAGCCCAATCCTCATCCCTTCGTTTGATGATTAAAAATTACAGTCAAAAAGGGATTAAAACACAATGGCGGGCACATTTAGTTAAACTACATACTTCCATTAAAAAAACAGCACAAGCCCAGGGATGCAGTGCGGAATTAATAAGTGAGGCTGACAGAGAAACCAACAACGGATATTCTCTGCGGCTCACAGTTCATAAAAAGATTTGGTGACCTTAGGTCTGACAGAATAGACTCCCTGCATAGTCAAATGAAGCCTTACTTGTTATAGAGCAAATAAACGCCACGTCTGATTCATTAAAGTGAGCAGAGCTACAGTAATTCAAAGCTAATACCGTAGCTGGCAAGAGAGCGGCTGTCAGAGCCTCTGAGATATTCTTTATCTCCTTTCTTCTCGCTGTGCAGAACACAAACAATGCGCCTCAAACAGCAACCTCGTCATCCACCCACCATCCAGAGCTTGTTTAGACAGCCCTGGTGAGTTGCTGCAATGATGAAATACTGTGGTTTTATTGGCCAAAAACTATTGTTAAAAAACTAATCTCATAAGCAGCCTACTTGTGAATTTGTTTATATCCTTCCTTTATACCAGTTGGGTCATAGTCAGGACAGTCTGCTTTGCTAATCTGACATTTAAAGAGGTCTGGGGTCAGTGCAAGTTAAGCTCAGTCAACAACATTTGTGGCATTATGTTGATTACCACAAATTAATGGCCACTGTCCTTCCTTTTCTTAACTTTCCCCATCAGCGTTAAAAAAAAAGTTGCCAGCATTTTTGACTATTTTTACAGTTTCACGGCCCCAGAATATCTTGTTGTATGAATATCTGAACATGCAATATGCCAAAAGAAAGAACAGACCCTCTGCTTTTAAACAAAACCAAAAACAACATTTTATTCTACCTTAATGCATTATTTTTATCATCACTTTGTAAAAAGCAACATTTTGAAAAGCTGAGAAAAACACGTTTTTGTAAAAGACTACATCCAGATGGGATTCAGAATGATGATCAAACACAGATGGAGTAGATCGAGTCCATCAACACCCCCAAAGCTTCACAGTCCTATCTGTGCCTCGTCTTGGGACAGTTAATTTAGTAATTTCAGGCTGTTTTGATTTACATGCTGTTTGATGTTAGTGATAGCGTTATTTTACATATGCATATGATTACATATGGTCTGCATCCAAAAAACCTAGACAGACATGTAAGGCAGCATTTGCACATGAAGGTACCTCACAAAACTGATTTCAGACAGACTTTTGAGGCAGCTTAATGATCTACAGCAAAATAGCATGAGCTTTGGTGGTAACTAAGCAAATATGTAATTATTGCAGTAGTAATTTCTCGCTAGAAATTATATCAGAAATGGAAAACGTTATATACACACAAACTGACCAACTGCAACTTTTAGTCGATAGCTTTCTTTTTCTAGCTTAAGTCAACAGTCACCAAATGGAACGCATAGGATTGTGGGATGTCAAAGGCAGCGAAAGATCTATGCTGCCTTCAAAACTCAATCAGATGAAGGTCTCTCAGGAGGAAGGAAGTGAAGCTAACATTGGATTTGCCACAATATTGCTTGTTTCTGTGTCTTCTTCGCATGTGTTTTAATCAGGAGATTCTGTACTCTTTCAGAAAATGTGTCATAGCGCCCCCAAATCTGTATAATTGAGCATTACAGCTCAAATAACTTGTTTTAATAAGAAATATTTATCCTTCTCAAAATTGGCCCTACTTTCTTTGTAAGATCCTCATCGTAACCTCAATTTCAAAGTAAAAATATTATTTTGCCCTAATTAACATTACACCACAAATGCTGTCAAATGAGCTTAACTGGAATTGAAGCTGGAAAATCCCTTTAAATCCCACGCAAACATCCTCAAATCACACGAAAATAAAAGCTTGAATTTAACATTCATTGTTTTTTGTGGAATCAAATGCTTTTTACAAGCCTTCTGCAAATACATTATGAAATATAGTCATCACATATTGTTATGGTCTCTATTAGTCATATCCTCATAGACACTGAATGGCAGACACTCAAGATTTGTACTCCCACCGCTCCTTGCCTAAGCAAATAAAATGGAGTGCAAATGGGAACTTATCTAAAATCACACACTGCAAACACACTAAACATTTGGCTAATAAAAATGCAACAGATTTGTTCTTTAAAAAGATTGTATTTCTTCCTCAGTTTTTGAACGGCCGATGCCTGTGTGGCGAAATATGAGACCAATCAAGGGCCGAGACGCGACGGTTCTGGAGACTTCGTAAATGTGCAAGGTCAGACATTCTGCCAGTCAGTACCGAGGACAATAGCACTCTCTGGTCTGGTATGTGCTATAGTATCTGCAGGCTCAGTGTCTGCTGTATACACAATCCCCTGCTGAGCAGGGTGCTGCAGTCCCAGGCTCTTCCACCCAGGGAAAGGGGATTTGTCACTTTGTACAAAAGCCCATCAGTGCTATTCTCCAGCAGGCTCTGGTTACACCGTCTCAACGCCATCTGCACTCAGCGGCACAAAGCCAGTGGGGTCGTCCGGCTGCTGAAATGGCACAAGTATGGATGAGTTAACATTGGCTTGGTTGATGCATTAGGTATAATGACAATTAAAGGTTCATGGCAATTTCCATATATACTAACACATTTTAACCTTGATACATACTTTATGCAAAGTTTAAGTTAACATATCATGAACAAAACATGAATTAACACTAAACAACAGATTTTTATAAATGAACATTAAATTACCCAAAGTATTAACTAATGTAAACAAAACAAGATCTACCACTTTCTCAGTAGTTTCTCAAATACATGATTGAGGTTAATTGAGAGAGAGAGAAATATATATATATAGATATATTTTTAGATTTTTTTTATTATCAGCTACTATTATAGTTTTTATTAATATTTTGTTTAATTCATTATTATTGTATTATTATACTTAGTTAAAGTTTTAGTAATTTAGTTGTGTTTGTATTTTTTTTACATGCATAGTTTATAGTCATTTGTTATAGTCAAAATGTTTTAATACTTTATTTTATTTCAGTTAATGTTTATTTTATTTCAAGTAACTGAAATGTGTTTTTTTTAAGGTAGGCCTACACTACATAACTTTTTTGTTGTTCAAAATTTATGTTATGAGCGAGGACATTATTCATGAATCCATGAGTTTTGTCTCATCCTGAATCACTATGGCATGCCTGTAATAAGTGTTTATATTTGGACAATTTAAGTTAAAGGCACAATATGTAAGATTTTTAGATTAAAATATCCCAAAAACACTAGAACAATGTTATATATTTTGTTGACTTGTGTACTTACACGATCCCAAATGTTTCCAAGAATGTTTAAATCCAGACAAAATAAGCTATTTTATCCAGGACACGGGCCATGTCCATGCTACGCCTGTCAATGACATCATACCCTCGATTTCCGTTTTTATTTGGTAGAATCCATGGAAACACCAAAGCCACTTTAATATATTATGTGTTTTATTAGACATGTGAGGAACTGTTTGGATACATTCATCGACAGAAAACCAATCATTGTTATACAATTCAACACAGTTAGTCTTATTATTTAAATCTGGTTTTCTTGATTTAGCGCGAGTACCATGTTTTACCATGCCTAATATCGATCCAGCTCACTGCAGTGTGAACAAGTGTCTCAAAGCAGCCGCGAGTGAAGGCACAGAGTAGCATTACAGGTCCTTCTCAAAAAATTTGCATATTGTGATAAAAGTTCATTATTTTCCATAATGTAATGATACAATTTAAATTTCATATATTTTACATTCATTGCACACCAACTGAAATATTTCAGGTCTTTTATTGTTTTAATACTGATGATTTTGGCATACAGCTCATGAAAACCTCAATAAATCTAAAAAAATCAGCATATCATGAAAAGGTTCTCTAAACGAGCTATTAACCTAATCATCTGAATCAACTAGTTAACTCTAAACACCTGCAAAAGATTCCTGAGGCGTTTAAAAACTCCCAGCCTGGTTCATTACACAAAACCGCAATCATGGGTAAGACTGCCGACCTGACTGCTGTCCAGAAGGCCATCATTGACACCCTCAAGCGAGAGGGTAAGACACAGAAAGACATTTCTGAACGAATAGGCTGTTCCCAGAGTGCTGTATCAAGGCACCTCAGTGGGAAGTCTGTGGGAAGGAAAAAGTGTGGCAAAAAACGCTGCACAACGAGAAGAGGTGACCGGACCCTGAGGAATATTGTGGAGAAGGACCGATTCCAGACCTTGGGGACCTGGAACCAGTGGACTGAGTCTGGAGTAAAAACATCCAGAGCCACCGTGCACAGGCGTGTGCAGGAAATGGGCTACAGGTGCCGCATTCCCCAGGTCAAGCCACTTTTGAACCAGAAACAGCGGCAGAAGCGCCTGACCTGGGCTACAGAGAAGCAGCACTGGACTGTCGCTCAAATTTTGCATGTCATTCGAAATCAAGGTGCCAGAGTCTGGAGGAAGACTGGGGAGAAGGAAATGCCAAAATGCCTGAAGTCCAGTGTCAAGTACCCACAGTCAGTGATGGTCTGGGGTGCCATGTCAGCTGCTGTTGTTGGTCCACTGTGTTTTATCAAGGGCAGGGTCAATGCAGCTAGCTATCAGGAGATTTTGGAGCACTTCATGTTTCCATCTGCTGAAAAGCTTTATGGAGATGAAGATTTCGTTTTCAGCACGACCTGGCACCTGCTCACAGTGCCAAAACCACTGGTAAATGGTTTACTGACCATGGTATTACTGTGCTCAATTGGCCTGCCAACTCTCCTGACCTGAACCCCATAGAGAATCTGTGGGATATTGTTAAGAGAAAGTTGAGAGACGCAAGACCCAACACTCTGGATGAGCTTAAGGCCGCTATCGAAGCATCCTGGGCCTCCATAACACCTCAGCAGTGCCACAGGCTGATTGCCTCCATGCCACGCCGCATTGAAGCAGTCATTTCTGCAAAAGGATTCCCGACCAAGTATTGAGTGCATAACTGAACATAATTATTTGAAGGTTGACTTTTTTTGTGTTAGAAACACTTTTCTTTTAT